>JAWNNO010000245.1:0-24253 GCA_035044985.1 Lordiphosa fenestrarum | reverse complement strand
AAAATATAGGAGCGGGGGCCGATTCCCAATAGAACCCGGCTATGCCCTTTGCAATTAATCGATGCAAGCCTGTTTACAACTGAGATCGTTGTAAAAACGTTGGGCATGATCCAACTCGCGGATTCCCCCACATTAAGCAGAAAATTTTAGAAATTTTAAAGGATTATGAAATAAAAGTGGAACAAATTTTCAGGTAAAATTTGAGTTACAGAAAATATATGTTTGTTTTAAAATAATATTACATTTATGCATACAGCATAACATCTGACAACGGAAGAAATATGATAAAAGCAGTTCAACTTTTAAACGATGCTACAGAGGAATCTCTTTTTAACGATGATACGCATGGTGAAACTGTTATGGATGAACTAGACACCATCGATTTGGCCAATATTTACCTAGTGAGATGTGCAGCACACACGTTGCAATTGTGTGTAATTGATGTACATAAGGTGAACGCGATTAACGATAAAATTTGTTCTTGTCGCACATTATGCAAAATGCTGCGCACAGAAACTAATAGGTAAGTAATGTTTACTTGTTTCATAAATATATATAAATACATCTTTGTATATATGTTACCTGTACAGACGTTTATTAATCGAACACAAAAAAAAACATACCATCGCTTGACGTCATAACAAGATGGAATTCAACTTATTTGATGATGACAAAATTGGTTGATTCAAAAGAGTTTCTGACTACCCAGTCTTATTTTTATGTTGATGCTGATTGGGACTGGATGGAGTTTTATATTGACGCCTTTAAAGAAACATATGAAGCTACTCTAAAGTTACAAGATAAAAATCTAGTTTTTAGTGAGTTTTTTATTATTTGGATGGAACTTAAATTGGCATGCGATAATAGTCAAAATTTCATAAAAAAGAAACTATTGGCCCAGATTAAGATAAGAGAGATATAACTTTTAGAAAATGAAGCATTGTTAGCTGCGATTTTCATGGACCCAAGAGTTAATTGCATTTTAAGTAATGATCAAAAACGGCTGGCAAAGCTAAATTTAAAAAAAATTGCATATAGGTTATTCGAGTTTAAGAATGTAAGTTGCAGAATGGTTAAAATTGTTGTCCTGTGTCATTTATGTTTTATGTTAGTAGTTACTTATATTAACAGTTAAAATTGTCTTTGTGAAAAACTACTACAAAACTAAAATCAAAGAAAGATGTTAAAATTATTATCGCTCTATTATTACAGGTAGTACAAAATGTTCCATCGCTTGAAGCTCCTGCTTCTGAAGATATAGACTTATCATTATCTTCAACTTTTTCGATTGCATCCTCGGCTGAAGAGAAGACGCTCTTGTCGGCATATTTGGATGATGTCCAGACAGTGACAGAAATCAAAGAAGATAATGTATCTGCAAAACTTATAAAAATGTATGCTGATATTGAAAGTTTTGACGCAATATATGGTCGTTTACCATTAAACGCCAATATTTTGGAGTTTTTCAATGATCTCAGACTTAAGTTGCCACATTTGAGTGCACTCGCGCAGGTTGTTCTAGCAACACCGGCAACTCAGGTATCCGTAGAGCGAGCTTTTTCTGCCCTTCATTTTATTTTAAGTGAAAGACGAAGCTCAATATCTGCAGAAAATCTTAACGCGTTATTAGTTGTTAAACTAAACTCCATTTAAATAAAAAAATAATTAAATTATTGAAAACAAAATAAAAATAAACATTGTTCCTTAAAAAAAACAAGAAAGAAAGTCGGTCAAGCCCGACTATAACATACTCTGTACCAAGAAAATTTGTCTTTTGATCATAACTCGAAAACCGTTCATCCGATCTTCTTCATTCCCTCGGCGGATCGATAAGTTATCCTAATAACTAAATATGTCCAGAAGGAACAAGCCATCTATCTTCAAAACTGTGGGAGATATGACGTTTTTTAAATATTGCGGGGGAGGGAGGGGGCGTGGCCAAAATTGAAAATAAACTTGATCTGCCTGCAGACATAAGAAGCATATGTCCCATACATGTCAAACCTCTATCTCTTACCATCTCTGAGATCTGTGCGTTCATACGGACAGACGGACAGACGGACATGGCTATATCGACTCGGCTGTTGATGCTGATCAAGAATATATATACTTTATGGGGTCGGAGATGCTTCCTTCTGGATGTTACATACTGTTGCACAAACTTATAATACTCTATGTACCTACGGTACAGAGTATACAAATATTTTTTCACATTTTTATTTAACAGCCGATTGCATTGTCTTTTTTATTATTTTCATGCTCATGTACATTTATATGTATGTAAATACATGCACACGAAGGCAAATATCATTTCTGTTGAGTTTTTTAGTCAAACTGTGTTTTGGTGAGAGTCTTTGTGTGAGCGAAAATCGTATTACTCTTCACGCGACACTCGTTTGAGAGCGTCACACGAATTAGTCAATGCAAAGCGCTTGAGCGAAAACCGCTTCGAAACAAAAAAAAGAGAGCCGCTCAGAGAGAGATCGTGTCTGCACAATCTTTTCGGTTATGTTACGAAGCAGAGCATATTAGAAAAAACGATCAACTGTCATTTGCGAGCTATGTCAATAACTAATAGTGGCTAATGACTATCGATGTCAATGTTGCGCTTCGTACGGCTTGGAATCAATGTGTCATGTATCTTAATAGTAAACATAATTAATAGTAAGCACAATCACTGGCCAATATTGCGCTTCGTGCGGCTTATAAGTTATGGATGTCAGTGTTGCGCTTTGTGCGGCTTGGGTTGCGAGCCTCCTGGGCGTCGCACCTTTTTTAATGATTTAGAAAACTATTCAAAGAGCACCCTAAACAATGTTTTATTTATTTATTTATTATTAGTCGACAATAAAAAGGCTGTCAACAGATTTGTAAACACGTTATAAAAAGGCTTATTTGCTAAGGCTTCAAAAACAGCCAACGCAAAATCGTTCAATTTAAATTTCATTTGAAATTGTATAAATTATGTGAAACCCGGAGCAGGCCTGATAGAGATAATGAAGAGGTAGGTAGGTAGGTAGTTCCGGCTGACCCCAGATGGGGTCACACATAGACCTTAGGGTCCTTAATGAGGCCGGGTGATTATTTGGGTACGTTTGTCTTAGAAGTCCAGGAGGATTTTTGTCGTTTTGGCAAATGCCAATAACTGTTTTGGGGGTCTCTTGGCCGCTTCCTCCAAAGAAGAGAACCGTGGGGTGTGCAGAATTTGTAATCTTGTCGTGGCAATTGCTGGGCAGCTGCAAATTAGGTGTTCTAGAGTTTCTGCGACTCCAGGTTCCATACATTTCCTGCAGGTGTCCTCTGTTGTTATGCCTAGCTTTATCGCATGAGCGGCTGCTAGGCAGTGTCCCGTTAGTATGCCTGTGGGAGATATGACGTTTTTTAAATATTGCGGGGGCGGGAGGGGGCGTGGCCAAAATTGAAAATAAACTTGATCTGCCTGCAGACATAAGAAGCATATGTCCCATACATGTCAAACCTCTATCTCTTACCATCTCTGATATCTGTGCGTTCATACGGACGGACAGACGGACGGACGGACAGACGGACAGACGGACATGGCTATATCGACTCGGCTGTTGATGCTGATCAAGAATATATATACTTTATGGGGTCGGAGATGCTTTCTTATGGATGTTACATATCGGATGAACAGTTTTCGAGTTATGATCAAAAGACAAATTTTCTTGGTACAGAGTATGTTATAGTCGGGCTTGACCGACTTTCTTTCTTGTTCATAATAAGGAATATAGAGACTGTGTCCATTGGCACTCAACTCAACACCCCAGCTTCCCCTTTCCCCCCTCCTTCCCCCTCTCCACCCCTTCCACGCTCCCCTTCCTGCTCTCCCTCTCCCCTTCCTCCTCCATGTCTTACCTTCCATTCTTTCCACCCTCCCTTTCATTTCAGCATTCGTCCAAACCACCATACCATTCCAACCTTTTTTTTAATTTCTTTTTATACCCTGTTCCCATTGAAAATGGGAAAAGGGGGATCATGAAGTTGTGCGAATGTATGTAACAGGGAGAAGGAAAATTTTCCGACCCCATAAAGTATATATATTCTTGATCAGCATGAACAGCCGAGTCGATATAGCCATGTCCGTCTGTCCGTCTGTCCGTCTGTCCGACTGTCCGTCTGTCCGTCTGTCCGTCTGTCCGTCTGTCCGTCTGTCCGTCCGTCCGTCTGTCCGTCTGTCCGTCTGTCCGTCTGTCTGTCTGTATGAACGCGTCGATCTCAGAGACTATAAGAGATAGAGCCACAAATTTTTGCACGAAGGTAGATTTATGCTGTACGCAGATCAAGTTTGTTTCAGATTTGGAAAATTCCCACCCGTCCCCCTTTTATCCCCAAAAAACCAAGACCTCCTCTAGAAATTCTACACCTAAACAACCGTCAGATCCACAATTTTCAAGTTAGAGCCTCGTGGTTTAGTATGCATCAAGCTAGGCCCAATATCTATCTATTCTGAAAAGTACAATCAGATCGGACAAAAAACACCGGAGTTATAAGCGAAACAGTAAGAGCACAACCCCCACCCAGTTGTTGGCCAGGACTACCAAAAGTGTTGCCTACATTTAGGATGACATTTTGTCACAAAGAAATAAATGAAAACAAATGAACAGGGTATTTTGTGGTCGGGAAACTCGACTACAGCGCCCTTACTTGTTTAAAATTTATTTTTATACTCTGTACCGTAGGTACATAGAGTATTATAAGTTTGTGCAAAAGTATGTAACATCCAGAAGGAAGCATCTCCGACCCCATAAAGTATATATATTCTTGATCAGCATCAACAGCCGAGTCGATATAGCCATGTCCGTCTGTCCGTCCGTCCGTCTGTCCGTCTGTCTGTCTGTCCGTATGAACGCACAGATCTCAGAGATGGTAAGAGATAGAGGTTTGACATGTATGGGACATATGCCTCTTATGTCTGCAGGCAGATCAAGTTTATTTTCAATTTTGGCCACGCCCCCTCCCGCCCCCGCAATTTAGCAAAAAACGTCATATCTCCCACAGTTTTTAGATGGCTTGTTCCTTCTGGACATATTTAGTTATTAGAATAACTTATCGATCCGCCAAAGGAATGAAGAAGATCGGATGAACGGTTTTCGAGTTATGATCAAAAGACAAAATTTCTTGGTACAGAGTATGTTATAGTCGGGCTCTGACCGACTTTCTTTCTTGTTTTTAATATGAATCATAGTTGAAATCAGAGCTGCAAACCGGTTTGAACCGAACCGGTTCGAACCCGGAATTCCGACTTTCAGATTACTGTGAACCGAACCTTGAACCGAACCTCTTAAGGTATTAAAGCTGAACCTGAACCCGTTCCGAACCCAAAATTTTGGTTCGGTTCAACAAAAATGATAGATTTGAACTATTTCCCAGTGACTTCATTTGTTATCCTGATGAAATTATCCACATTACTGTGGAAACACTTTTCGTATGTGGACTTGCATTTTACTTTAAGGGCTGCATCCAGAACTTCGAAGTTTTTATTATATAACTTCGAATATTGTATTGTGACTTTATATAAGTAGAAACACTTTGTCATTGCTTTGATGGGCATGAGCTGTATGAAAGTGTTTATATATCTATAAAAAGTATTGTGAAATCCCATCCTAACCCAAAATCGAGACAATTCCCTAACAGTTTATGTCGGTTTTAGGTCGCTCACTATATAAACGTGTATAAAGCTTGGCCGAACCAAGGTTCGAACCAAAACCTTGGCCTAAAAACCTTGAACCTCCAAATTCTGAACCTGAACCATTGGTAAATTTTGGTTCGAACCCGAGAGCCGGAGATCCACGAAATTTTTTGGGTTTGCAGCCCTGGTTGAAATTAATAAATAAAACACATTGATTTTAATATGCCGTAGAAGATTTAAGTGTACACACTTCATATTTAATATGACACACTGTGGTGCATTTTTAATGGTAAAAATAGTTAAATCTAAGTGTAAATAGTATGATTTACGTTGTTTTTTTTCTGTGTACCTTAACCAATTGTATGAATACTGCGATTTTTTAAATATTACGTTCCCAATGACCCTGTCATTATTGGCTGAATTTTGTAGATTTTGATAGAAACGCGAACCTATGGTAAAGTTGATGCACTAAGTATGGGGTGATGCTTACAGAAATCCCTTCTATCAGAATTCATCAAAATTTAAAGACCGGTTATTCCTTCTCTAAAAATTCTTCGATTTTTTTGTTTTCGAGGTTGGAATTTTCCCTTGATTTCGCTTCCTAGTTTACTACCACGCTGTGGTATTTTTAAAAGGTGTCCTCCACACGCCAAATCTACTCCCATTCCAACTAAAATATCCCATCCGGTCGCTGTCAACTGCTCTACCTCATCCCGCAACCGACCGACTAATTCTGTTTGTGTCGACGCCCGGTCGTCCCTCGGTTGCTGAAGTTGTCGATCGTTTCCCTAGGTTCTACAGCATTTAAAGCTACTGACTCGTATTTTTCCGCACTGCCAGCAAAACAATAACTGCTGGTTCCTGCACTCTCTTGGACAATGGCCTGACTGCCCACAACGTCGGCAGGCCTGTGTTGGGTTTGTCATAAAAGTGTTCGCACTGTTTACACTTCTCGGAGCCGGTTGTGGTTCCGCCTGGCTCTGTTCCATTCAACGCCGGCATGTTTCCACTCTGCCAGGCGTAAAACTTGATTCCGTGCCACTATTGTGTACCCTGTCTATCATCTTCCCAAAACTTTTTCTTGTCGTTCTCTAATGTCTCGAAATCATCCGCCAGTTCCATTAACACGTCCCATGTGGAGCAATCAAATGGCCGGACAAACATTCTGAGCGCTGGCGTGCTAATATTGTGGATCATTATACCCTTGCAAAGGGTATTATAATTTTGCCCAGAAGTTTGCAACGCATAGAAATATTCATTTCCGACCACATAAACTATATATATTCTTGATCAGGGTGACGTGCTGAGTCGATTGAGCTTTGTTCGTCCGTCTGTCCGTCTGTCTGTCTGTCCGTCTGTTTCTACGCGAACTAGTCTCTCAGTTTTAAAGCTATCGAGCTGAAATTTTGCACAGAGCCATCTTTTTGCTGCACACTACTAATATGTGGGAACCGACCGGATCGGATGACCATATCTCATAGCTCCCATAGGAACAATCGGTCGGAAAACTAGTTTTAGTATGAAAAACTTTTTTCTTTTCAATGGAAACGACTCCAAACATTGTAATCGTAGGTTTTACTATATATGTTTTTTTATAATTCTACCAAGTTTTATCAAAATCGGACAACTAAATGGTATAGCTGCCATACAAAAGAGAGAGAGAGAGAGACTCTTGTGAGTAATTGACGTGTTTTTTTGTGCTCCGCAACAATTAATTTCTTGTGTCGTTTAACGTGCCAATTTTGTCGCAAATCTAACGTAATTAATTTTATTAGCATTGCCTGCTATCGGTTTGTGGTTTTCTTTTCAGTTGTGCATCTTAACATTGCTAATTTAGCAAATTTAGCGTCTGTGCTGTGTATTTTGTTAGTGTTTTTGATTTGCTTGCTTAGCAACTCCCCCTCTTTACACAGGTTTGTGTGTGCGATCGCTTGTGCATTTCTTTTTATGCTTAACTCCCACTCAGCTTTGTTGTTGCTCTGCTCTCAAAGCTAAGAACGCTCGATATCGAACTTTTTGATTTTTTGATACGCGCTGTGCTCCGCTTTCCCTTTAGTTTTGAGACCCTCTGATAAATTTGGTGCATTATGTCTTGCTGCAAAAAGGCCTGCACATTTAAGAATGCAAGTGAGTCGGAACAACTTCGGCTTGTTACCTGCTGGTTGTGCGACAATTGTATGCATATTAAATGTGCTGGGCTAAGTGGACGTGATCTGGACAAAGTTTACTCGCCTAAAAAGGATTGTGGTGCTTTGAATTGGTCATGCCCTTTGTGCGCTGAAAAACAATTTAGTTTCTCGCGGATGTTTATCGACGTGAAAAATAAATTCGACAAAATGCACAAACTAACTAAGCATCTCGCAAGCGAGTTTCTCGCCAGTTCCGAGATGCTTAGTGAGTATAAGTTCGAGTCACCACCCCCGCGTCGGTTGGAGCCTCAATTTGTAGATGTGCCACCACCCGTGTCTGGCAACTCGAACCAATCTTCCCCCAATTGCACTGAAAGGTCTCCAACTATTTCATTGTCTGTCTCACCAGGCAATATGCTTGATTTGTCTCCTTTCCCCTCCCCGAATCAAGCTGTTGGAAATCGTTCAGATAATCCTTCTTCTGTCCGTAGATTCGAGCAGTCCCCATTAACGTCGACTGAACCTGTGGGCAGTGTTTCCGTCTGCGTTCCCATTCCTCCTCAACCTCCTCTTCTGTCCGTGATAGCACCGCGTAAGCAAGCATTTGTGTCTAGGTTGTCTCCGGAAACTACTTGCGAGTCAATTGCAGCATACATTGCGAGCAAATGCCCAGCAAGTGTTTCTATTTCAAAGTTTTGTTTTGCTCAACCCCGTGATATAGCTTCGTTTAAGTTAAGTGTTCCGTCTGAATCATTTCCAGTCATACGTGACCCAGCATTCTGGTTGCCAGATATGATTGTGCATGAGTTCAGGCAAAAAAATCCAATGAGGCCGATGCCAGTCAACTTGCCCTCATTTAGTTCATCCTCACGTGTAGCGTCTACTAGGGTTTCAAAAAACTAGTTCCGTCCGTCTGTCCTCTCATTGCCTATCAGAACGTTAGGGGCCTTTTATCTAAGCTCCATACGTTATTTTTGAATAGTGTATCTTTTGAATTTGACATAGTTGCATTTTCAGAGACTTGGTTAAAATCCTCAATTTCTGATTGTGAAATCTTGTCAAATGATTTTTTTATCTATCGACATGATCGACCAGATCGCAAAGAAGGTGGTGTACTGATCGCAGTTAAGACCAGCCACAGTTTCGAACTGATCATTGTTAATAAGCCTGTGGATGTTTAATTTGTTGCCGTAAAGGTAACTTTTCCATTATTGTTTTTATTGATTATTTGTTCTTATATCCCACCTTCGTCCGATATTGAAATTTAAATGCACCATGTAGCCTGCATTAAAGATGTTTTAGCCGACTTACGGGACATTGACACATTGGTTGTTGTAGGTGATTTTAACTTGCCTAACAACACACGGTCAAATCCTAATGGGTCGACTTACCTTGTACCATCAGTACAGCATGATTTTTTAGATTGTCTGCTTGGCATGTCTCTTTTTCAAATTAATTCAAATTAATCCTGTACAAAACAATTTAAATAAATTGTTAGATCTTATTTTTGTCACTGATAGCACCAATGCCAGTGTCTCTAGGTCTCCCCCTCTATCACTACCCGAAGATTCTTACCATCCAACACTGGAAGTCTCGCTTTCAATATTTGTACCTGCCCCTTCAAATTCAAAAATTCCCAATATACCTCGTCGTTGCTTCCGTAAAGGAAACTTCACTTTGCTAAGTCAACTCATTTGTGCAACAGACTGGTCTCCATTGTACAATGCGGTTGATTTGAACTTTGCTATTACCTTTTTCTACGAGTCTATTAATTCTCTCTTAGATATCTGCATTCCTAATAGCGTCGCTTTCACCACGTCACTTAATCCCCCTTGGTACTGTCCTAGGTTATCAAATTTGAAAAATATTAAATCTAGATGCTTTAAAAAGTATAAACGTACTGGTTCTGCGATTGATTTTTCTAAATATTCTATAGCAAAATCTAATTTTTCACTTTTTAACTCCGAGTGCTATAACAATTATCTTGCTCGGTGCAAAATTCAGTTCGCACAGGATCCAAAACAATTCTATAGCTTTGTGAACTCTAAGCGAAGATCTTCTTCTTTACCTTCCTCTTTTTTTCTGGGTAACCAAAAGGCTGGCAATGATTCCACAGCTGTTGACTTATTGGCTGATTTCTTCCTATCAACTTATTCCTCTGTCCAATATGCGAACAAGTCTTATCCTTATAATATTACTTCTACCAACTCTATATGTGATGCCGAAATTTACGAAACTTCTCTTCTTTCATTTTTAAAATCACTAAAATCCTCATTTTCTCCTGGGCCTGACAACATTCCTAGCTGTGTGCTCAAAGAGTGTTCTAGTTCTTTGTGCCAACCTTTGCTAAAGCTTTTCAATCTATCACTCAAGTCGTCTGTCTTCCCATCTCTTTGGAAAGAATCTTACATTATTCCTCTCCATAAAAAGGGTGGGAAGTCGGATATTTCAAATTACAGAGGCATTGCTAAGCTTTCCGCCATTCCGAAACTGTTTGAAGAGATTATAACCTCCACATTGCAGCATTACTGTAGATCTATTTTGTCACCTTTCCAGCATGGTTTCATAAAGCGTCGGTCAACAACGACCAATTTGCTCGAATTTACTTCGTTAGTTAATGATGGATTCCTTGCGAAAAGGCAAACTGATGTTATTTATACCGACTTTAGCAAAGCCTTTGACTCTGTCATGATCTTCTCCTCTTTAAGCTCGATCGTTTAGGATTTCCCTCTTCTTTTCTGCTTTGGGCTTCGTCCTATCTAAAAGATAGAACTCAAAAAGTTCTGCTTCGTTCTAACACTTCAAAACCTGTGACTGTAACCTCTGGTGTACCTCAAGGTAGCCACCTGGGTCCTCTGTTCTTTACTCTATTTATCAATGATCTTTCTACAATATTATCATATTCTCGGATACTCATGTATGCCGATGACGTTAAACTTATTCTATCTTTCAACAACCCGATTCATTCTATTGGATTGCAAGATGATCTTAACTCCTTGCAGTCTTGGTGCTTGGTAAATCATTTGCATCTGAATTGCTCCAAGTGCATGTTTATGACTTTCCATCGATGCAAACCATTTCTGGTTTCCTATACGATTGGTAATGAACCGTTGCAACGTATTTCGTCTGTCGTTGATCTTGGAATTCTTTTTGACCCTAAATTGAGTTTTAATATCTCCACTATTGTTAACAAAGCGAATGGTGTACTTGGATTCATTAAACGTTGGTCAAAGGAGTTTAATGATCCCTACACCACTAAACTTCTTTATACAGCTTTAGTCCGTCCCGTGCTAGAATACTGTTCATCCGTATGGGTTCCGCAGTATAAAAAGCATGTTGATCGTATTGAATCAGTTCAGAAACAATTTTTGCTTTTTGCCCTTCGTGGCTTAAATTGGGACCCTAACCTCCGTTTGCCATCGTACTCCAGAAGACTCTTGCTTATAGACCTTCCTTCGCTAGCTAACCGTAGAACAGTCTTAGGTGTTTCATTTCTTCACAAGTTAATTATCGGTGATGTAGATTCTTCTGAACTCTTACGTCGCCTTAACTTCTCTGTTCCTTCTAGGCCAACCAGAAACTTTTTTCCTTTAATCTTGTCTAGATGCACAACTGATTATGCCCAGCATAATTGATTTCGGGTTTTATGTCAAGACTACAACGATCTTTATCACCTCCTCTCAACAGATCTCTCTCTCTCTTCTCCTTAAAAACGTCCCTTTACACTTATCTCCGTGAAAATCTCTGACCACTCCCAGCTGTGAATAGGGGCATAGCTTGCCGGACTGGCTAATTAATCTTCCCCTACCGGGTTAGAGATTTTTCGGTTATCCTTTTAGTTTTATTTCAATATATTTTTAATTTGTAATTTTCTATTTTTGGTTAATCTTCGATTTTATTTTTTTTTATTAATTATAGTTTTATGCCTTTATTCCTCTCTGTATTTGTAAGACTGCATTTTCTTATTCGTTTTTTCTTACCTCTTCACATCTCTTCAGACTTGTTCCGGGCTTCACATAATTTATTAAACTTCAAATGAAATTAAAATCGATCGATTTTGCGTTCGCTGTTCTGGTATTCGACTTGCAATTTGACTGTTTCAGTTCCAAATTCTTTTTTCTTTTAACAACTCGCTGAACTTAATCAATTAATCAGTAATATAGCTGTTTAATATCTCGCTTTATTTTAATAGCACTTAATGAAAACTACGAACTTACATCTGATTTCACATGCTCCAAGCAATGGGAATTCAAATCGAGTAATTCTATCAAATTATGAAAACCAGAACAGGTAGCCAAGTCGAAATAGAGAAAATTTAATGTAAGTGAAAAACTGAACAGGCCTGTATATTTGTTAAATGGTTTTGTTAGCTCTAATATCGACTCTGACCACAACAGGCTGTGAATCGGGGCATAGCTGGCCGGACCGGCAAATAAAAATCCCCCACAGAGTCGGAGTCGTTATTAGTTTATTGTGTAATTTGGTTAGGCTTTCTTTTTCTTTTTATGCCTCCTTAGTAAATAAGCCTTTTTATAACGTGCTTACAAATTTGTTGACAGCCTTTGTTTGTCGACTATTAATAAATAAATAAATAAAAAGATGGGTCTGAAAAACAGTGTTAGTTAGAAAACCTTTTTAGAGCGAAGCTCTTTTACGGACGGTCGACTGGGGGGTAAATCCAGAAAACGATTGGCTTTGCGACAGATTTTTTGGCTACGCTTTTGACTTTGCAAAGTCAGCAGCGTTTGTGTGTGAGCTCATTCAGTGCGTGCGTGTAGATGTGTATGTATGCAACTTTCATGTATGCAGCCAATTATATGCGCTCTCTCATTTTCTCCCGCACTGGCACTCTCTGCTGCCGACGCGTTCGTTTTTTTCGCTTGTTGTTATTGTTGGCATTGTTAACGGACTACTTTTTGCCGACGAGACCACCTAATATTATTGCATCATGTCTCTGCTTCTACTGGAGTCTGCTAACCAGTTTTGCCAATTTACCTATTTTCGCACCAGATCTAGGTATTTTGTAAGGTTGAAGGCCAGAAAGTCTGTGCAAGAAAGCGATAGCAGCATGTGGGTTGTGAGTAGAGTTCGCAGCAACCGGTCCTCTCTTTGCAGTTGTCAGAAAAAAAACGGTTACGTGCGGCACATTGACAGAGAGGGACGGAAGCAACCTTCAAATTCGCTCCCTGGTTGTGTTCGGTTAGGAGAGGAGAGAAACACATTTGCTTTTGTTTTTTCTGTCGCGGTCTTTTGCCAACCGTTTTGCAGAGACCGCTTGCTCAAAAGATCTTGAATTAAAATACTACACAGAGGGAAAAATAATAATATTAATAAGATTATTTCATCTCAAAACAAGAACAGAATGTGCTCTCAAATTTTTGAGAACAAATGTTCTTCACCGAAAAGTATAAGTATCCATTCAGACGTGCGGCTGGGCAACAGCCTAACGAGCTAACACGTCCGCCATCGCGTCGTTGCGCGCTGGGCGTCTTTTAATTTAACTTACTAAGGCAGGTGGGGTGTTGTACAAGGCGGATGTCTCTGCGGATTCAGAGCTGATACCGGACCTGGACTTGGAATTGGATCTGGTCCTGGACAGGATCCTGGACCCTGGACCTCAAATTTTTGTTATACCCTTGCAAAGGGTATTATAATATTGCCCAGAAGTTTGCAACGCATAGAAATATTCATTTTCGACAACATAAACTATATTGATTCTTGATCAGGGTGACGAGCTGAGTCGATTGTGCTTTGTCCGTCCGTCTGTCTGTGTGTCCGTTTTTACGCGAACTAGTCTCTCAGAGTCTTCTTTTTGCTGCACAGTACTAATATGTCGGAACCGACCGGATCGGATGACTATATCTCATACCTCCCATAGGAACAATCGGTCGGAAAACTAGTTTTAGTGAGAAAAACTTTTTTCTTTTCAATGGAAACGTCCCCAAACTTTGTAATCGTAGGTTTTCTATGTTTTTTTATAATTCTCCCAAGTTTTATTAAAATCGAACAACAACATGGTATAGCTGCCATTCAAAAGATACGTTTGAAAAACAGTCTAAGTTAGAAAAACATTTTTGTTTTTAATGGTAGCATCCTGCAATTTGGCATTGGTTTGTTTCTCAAGCTTTCATATAATTTAAAAATTTTTTTTGCCAAATCGGATCATATAATATAGCTCCCAAACGAACAATCGGTCGGAAAATGGGAAAATCAGTATTTTTTGAAAATATTAAAGCGAGCAAGGGTATAAAAACTTCGGCACAGACGAAGTTAGCTTAGCTTTCTCGTTTTAGTTTAAAATGTTCTCAAAAACTGAAAATCCGTTCATGATTAGTTTTTGACAACGAATGTGCTCATATTGACACCAATGTTCTCGGTTTTTCACTCTGTGTATGCTCAAAAAAATCGCCAATAGAAAATTTATTTTTGAAATGCAAAATTCGCGAGTCTGGTCATTGTGCGTTGCCCAGGCGTCTGCTAGTATCACGATAGCGATATGGTATTTCGAACTGCCGCCATGAAGCAGGTTTTACATTTACGAATTGTCATTCGATGCTCCGGAGCCGTTTGGCCATCACGGTGTAATCAGTCGGTCCAGTTTTGAACGATTTCTCCTTTAGTGCCTTTAGCCTTGATATTTGTCAGGTTCGACTTTTACTGTTAACGATTTTCAAGACTATCAATTGTGCTCACTATCGATAATTTTCAAACACCACTTTGTGGGTTTTGGTTTATGCTCTCACGTTGCTCTTACATTTACAATACACAAAACAAAACTACTTTACATTGATTTGCCAGTATTGTATTTTTAAATCAGATTATGATTATCCCTCGTAAAAAGCTTCGCTCGTACCGGGTGTTCCACGACGCCCACTTCTTTTTTCCAAATTGCGGGGGCGGGAGGGGGCGTGGCCAAAATTGAAAATAAACTTGATCTGCCTGCAGACATAAGAAGCATATGTCCCATACATGTCAAACCTCTATCTCTTACCATCTCTGAGATCTGTGCGTTCATACGGACAGACGGACAGACGGACATGGCTATATCGACTCGGCTGTTGATGCTGATCAAGAATATATATACTTTATGGGGTCGGAGATGCTTCCTTCTGGATGTTACATACTTTTGCACAAACTTATAATACTCTATGTACCTACGGTACAGAGTATAACTACCAGTATTGTCAGTATTGTATTTTTAAGTCAGATGATGATTATCCCTCGTAAAGAGCTTCGCTCGTACCGGGTGTTCCACGACGCCCACTTTTTTTTTTTCCAAATTGCGGGGGCGTGGCTAAAATTGAAAATAAACTTGATCTGCCTGCACGTATAAGACGTTTTTGTCCCACACACGTCATACCTCTATCTCTTACCAACTCTGAGATCTGTCTATTCATACGGACAGACAGACAGACGGACACACGGACATGGCTACATCGACTCGGCTGCTGTTTGTTTACAAAAAAACGGGCTCAAGAAAAGTTAGTATTTTTGTGAAAATTGAAAATGGAAGACTCTTTGATGAATGCAGGGAATGCCATTGACATTTTGAGAGGCGCTGGAGGAGGATGAAGTGAATGGACGCAGAAAACGGCAACGCTCTAAATTTTGGGTTAGCCCATATCTGCAGGAAAGAGACAACAAAGGATGCTATGCCACCGATGTGAGTAAAAGTATTCAAATGTCTTCATTCATGCACATAAAAAACATTAAAACATTTGGTTTTTGTGTTGTTTTGTCTTTTTGCTTCCATTTTTGTATTCTCGTAGGATTCTCTGACAATAGTCAAACATTCTTCATCATTTCTATGACCCCCTGCGAGAATTTATCAGCCATTCGGCAAAAAAACGAGTTGGCAGGTCATGCTCATTCTCAGAGCGCATTTCTGGTGTTTCCGTACTCGCTCTGAGAATTTTCTGCAGCGCATTTTCTGAGCAATGTTATTAGATGGGCTCAGAGCAAATTCTTAGCGTCTCCGGACTTAGCTTCACATACTTTTGCACAGATTTAAAAATCTCTGTGTACCTACGGTACAGAGTATAAAAAGTTTTTCTAATTCAGCCTGTTTTTCAGACCTATCTTTTGTGTGGCAGCTATACCATATAGTTCACCGATTTTCGTCAAACTTGGCAGAATTTTACAAAATACATGAATAATGAAAAATAGATAATGAATACAAAGTTTGGAGACGTTTCCATTGAAAAGAAAAAAGCCCACTCGACTCAGCTCGCCACCCTGATCTCAAATGTATATATGTAAGATGGGATTTATACCATCAGTTTATTAACTAAGAAAAACCATTTATTCGGTTGGTGCAGTTTACTTAATGTTAAGGTTAAATGTGAACTTGGGATCTTGATAGCTCAAATTAAGGTTTGATCAACACAACAACGCAATTCTCAACTCCGACAACTCCGCACAACACGACCGCCTCTTATAGACTCTGCTTCCACACTGCTCTCGCGACGACTTGGTATCTTCGATCGTTTGTCTCGTTCGTCTTCTACTCGTCGCCTCTCCGCAACCGCAACTCATGTATCCTCTCTCACATAAATGGTTTATTGGGTCAGAAATTAATATTTCTTTGCGTTGCAAACTTTATGCTTTGCTCATTTTGGAAATTTATTTTATAAAAAGGGGCCGCTAGTGCGGCCAATCTACTTGATAGTGGTATTCCTGAAAGTGATTTAGATTTGAATTTGGTGTGGTGAAAGAAAATCTAACTCAGTTTACGGAGCGCACTGACTTTATTTCGATTTCGTGAACAATAGCCACTTGCCAATTGCCAAACTGCTGATTGACCATTGGCGCGAAAGCACAGCGTGCCTTAAAAGTGTGAAATATATTTTTATTATAGCTTATTATACGAGAAAAGAGCGCTAGCGTCGGGGCCATGATGCAACAAGAGAGGTGAGGTGGCATCAGTGTGAGTTCTCTGCAAAGTACCTTCACGTTCAGTGCAGCGCGTACTCTTTAAGCGTAAGCTTTTGGCAAAAACACGCGTCACACTGACACCGCCCCACCTGTATTGTCGCATCACGGTCGGGGCATTCGTCTACTTGCTCTCCAACGAGAGAGCTTTCGCCAATTCGGCGCATTTACCCCGTAGTCACCGGCTGCCCTGAGAGGAGGCCGGCAGAAAAAATGTTCGTTATAACTGGCGTCCAACGTAGTTTTTGGTATTTGAAAAGAAGAGGAACAGATTATTCGGATTCAAATTTTAAGAATCAAGCAAAATGGTGCGTTCGTGGGGGTATAAAAAAAGTTCTTGGAGAATGGGTTCAGAAAATGGAACATGATGTAATAATAGGACCTCAAATTAAGGAATTGTCTCGAAGGCACGGCAAAAACTCGCCAAAGCCAACGTTTCTGGGTGCATTGGGAGGTGGGGATCTGACGCAATTTCCAATTCCGGAAATACATACATTGCCAATTGGGAGAACCAGGAAACCCACTAATATCCCAATCCGGTGCAGCAGTACCCGCATCGCAACTACACGATGCAGCCATAAGAGATTATTCCACAGTGGCGAAACAAGTGTGCGAATGGGGATTTAGTTTTGACGGGAAAGGGAAGCCATTTGATTTACTGGAGAGAGTAGAAGGGTCCACAATAACATATGGGCATGTCCCAAAAACAGTCCACCAACCAAAAATTTTTGAAATCAATCCAACTTGTGTTTTTATACTCTGTACCGTAGGTACATAGAGTATTATAAGTTTGTGCAAAAGTATGTAACATCCAGAAGGAAGCATCTCCGACCCCATAAAGTATATATATTCTTGATCAGCATCAACAGCCGAGTCGATATAGCAATGTCCGTCTGTCCGTCCGTCTGTCTGTCCGTATGAACGCACAGATCTCAGAGATGGTAAGAGATAGAGGTATGACGTGTATGGGACATATGCTTCTTATGTCTGCAGGCAGATCAAGTTTATTTTCAATTTTGGCCACGCCCCCTCCCGCCCCCGCAATTTAGAAAAAACGTCATATCTCCCACAGTTTTGAAGATAGATGGCTTGTTCCTTCTGGACATATTTAGTTGTTAGAATAACTTATCGATCCGCCAAAGGAATGAAGAAGATCGGATGAACGGTGTTCGAGGTTTGATCAAAAGACAAATTTTCTTGGTACAGAGTATGTTATAGTCGGGCTTGACCGACTTTCTTTCTTGTTATACTCTGTACAGTAGGTACATAGAGTATTATAAGTTTGTGCAAAGTATGTAACATCCAAAAGGAAGCATCTCCGACCCCAGAAAGTATATATATTCTTGATCAGCGTCAACAGCCGAGTCGATATAGCCATGTCCGTCTGTCTGTCTGTCCGTATGAACGCACAGATCACAGAGATGGTAATAGATAGAGGTTTGACATGTATGGGACATATGCTTCTTATGTCTGCAGGCAGATCAAGTTTATTTTCAATTTTGGCCACGCCCCCTCCCGCCCCCGCAATTTAGAAAAAACGTCATATCTCCCACAGTTTTGAAGATAGATGGCTTGTTCCTTCTGGACATATTTAGTTATTAGGATAACTTATCGATCCGCCAAAGAAATCAAGAAGATCGGATGAACGGTTTTCGAGTTATGATCAAAAGACAAAATTTCTTGGTACAGAGTATGTTAAAGTCGGGCTTGACCGACTTTCTTTCTTGTTTTTTATGGAGCATTAGACTAGACATTAAACTTTATAAATATATAAAAAAATATGAATTTCGATGGTCATTAATATAAAAATTATTACGAAAACCCCACCCTCCCTTAGCGCTCTAAATGTTTTACCAATAACTAACATTTTTTAGGTGCTCATATCATCACGTAAGTGATTCATAGAAGGTCAGATCGAAAGCCATATTTTTACTCATTCAATTCTCTTCAATTTGTGGAAAAAAATAGTTGTTGTACTATTTTGGAAAGATTAAAAATATGTAAGAAATGTCAGGTGCATGCGTTGTAGCGTACGTGACGAAAAATATGGTTTTTTTCATATTGTGAGTAGAATATAAAATTTTTTTGAGTGTCACCTATAATTTTACTTAGATTTCATGTCCTTTTTTTTAATACCCCTGCAGAGGATATATTGAAATTGTGCTGATGTTTGTAACGCGTAGAAGGAAGCATTTCCGACCACATAAAGTATATATATTCTTGATCAGCATGACGAGCTGAGTCGATATAGCCATGTCCGTCTGTCCGTCTGTTTCTATGCTATATCCTCCGTCAGTTTTAAAGCTATCGCCACCAAACTCTGGACGAAGTCTTCTGGTCCAAATACGCTGCACATTTGTCGGAACCGGCCGGATCGGATGACTATAACATATAGCTGCCATTGGAACGATCGATCGAAAAACTAGTTCTACTGAGAAAAACTTTTTTGTTTTTAATGCAAACGTTGAAATCGGACATCTATATGGTATAGCTGTCATACAAAAGTAGATGCAGAAAAGTAGTCTTATTGGGAAAAACTTGTTTGTTATCAGTGGACATGTCTTTCAAATTAGTTAAAAACGTGCTGCAAAGGTATACAAACTTCGGCCGAGCCAAAGTTAACTTTCCTCTATTTTTATACTCTGTACCGAAGGTACATAGAGTATTATAAGTTTGTGCAAAAGTATGCAACAGGCAGAAGGAAGCATCTCCGACCCCATTAAGTATATATATTCTTGATCAGCATCAACAGCCGAGTCGATATAGCCATGTCCGTCTGTCCGTCCGTCCGTCTGTCTGTCTGTCCGTATGAACCCACAGATCTCAGAGATGGTAAGAGATAGAGGTTTGACATGTATGGGACATATGCTTCTTATGTCTGCAGACAGATCAAGTTTATTTTCAATTTTGGCCACGCCCCCTCCCGCCCCCGCAATTTAGGAAAATCTCTCACAGTTTTGAAGATAGATGGCTTGTGCCTTCTGGACATATTTAGTTATTAGGACAACTTATCGATCCGCCAAAGGAATGAAGAAGATCGGATGAACGGTTTTCGAGTTATGATCAAAAGACAAATTTTCTTGGTACAGAGTATGTTATAGTCGGGCTTGACCGACTTTCTTTCTTGTTTTTCTTACCTCTTCATTATCTCTATCAGGCCTGCTCCGGGTTTCACATAATTTATACAATTTCAAATGAAATTTAAATCGAACGATTTTGCGTTGGCTGTTTTTGAAGCCTTAGCAAATAAGCCTTTTTATAACGTGTTTACAAATCTGTTGACAGCCTTTTTATTGTCGACTAATAATAAATAAATAAATAAAACATTGTTTAGGGTGCTCTTTGAATAGTTTTCAAAATCATTAAAAAAGGTGCGACGCCCAGGAGGCTCGCAACCCAAGCCGCACAAAGCGCAACACTGACATCCATAACTTATAAGCCGTACGAAGCGCAATATTGGCCAGTGATTGTGCTTACTATTAATTATGTTTACTATTAAGATACATGACACATTGATTCCAAGCCGTACGAAGCGCAACATTGACATCGATAGTCATTAGCCACTATTAGTTATTGACAAAGCTCGCAAATGACAGTTGATCGTTTTTTCTAATATGCTCTGCTTCGTAACATAACCGAAAAGATTGTGCAGACACGATCTCTCTCTGAGCGGCTCTCTTTTTATACCCTTGCAAAGGGTATTATAATTTTGACCAGAAGTTTGCAACGCATAGGAATATTCATTTCCGACCCCATAAACTATATATATTCTTGATCAGGGTGACGAGCTGAGTCGATTGAGCTTTGTCCGTCCGTCTGTCCGTCTGTTTCTACGCGAACTAGTCTCTCAGTTTTAAAGCTATCAAGCTGAAATTTTGCACAGAGTCTTCTTTTTGCTGCACACTACTAATATGTCGGAACCGACCGGATCGGATGACTATATCTCATAGCTCCGATAGGAACAATCGGCCGGGAAACTAGATTTAGTATGAAAAACTTTTTTCTTTTAAATGGAAACGACTCCAAACTTTGTAATCGTAGGTTTTTTATGTTTTTTTATAATTCTACCAAGTTTTATCAAAATCGGACAACTATATGGAATAGCTTCCATACAAAAGATATGTCTAAAAAACAGTCTTAGTTAGAAAAACTTTTTTGTTTTTAATGGTAGCATCCTGTAATTTTGTATTTGTTTGTTTCTCGTGCTGTTACACAATTCTGCAAGTTTTTGTCCAAATCGGATGACTATATCATATAGCTCCCATACGAACGATCGGTCGGAAATTGGGAAAAAAGTATTTTTTGAAAATATTTAAGCGAGCACTTGCAAGGGTATAAAAGCTTCGGCACAGACGAAGTTAGCTTAGCTTTCTCGTTTTTGTTTCGAAGCGGTTTTCGCTCAAGCGCTTTGCATTGACTAATTCGTGTGACGCTCTCAAATGAGTGTCGCGTGAAGAGTAATACGATTTTCGCTCACACAAAGACTCTCACCAAAAGACAGTTTGACTAAAAAACTTAACAGAAATGATATTTGCCTTCGTGTGCATGTACATTGTGCGCTATCAAAAGTGTCGGTATGGCAACACTGAATAAATATAAAAACAAACAACCGATTGCTATATGTTGATCTTGTTCCTTTAATTTGGTCCTGTACAATTTATTTCGACTACTTTTTGAACACAACATCAATCAAGTGGCCGCCTTTATAGGCCACAACAAAATGTGCCCTATTTGCGGCATTTTCCATCACTTTTTCGAGCGTCTCAGTCGATAAAGTGGCGATTTCGGCACGAATGTTGGCCTTAAGCCCTTCAATGGTCTGTGGATCGCTGGCGTAAGCCTTGCTTTTTAAATAGCCCCACAAAAAGAAGTCTGGGGCGGTCAAATCTGGAGATCTGGGTGGCCAGTCAATATCGCCTCTTTTTGATACCAGGCGTCCAGGGAATTTCCGCTGCAATACTATAAGTCGATTATTTGATTTGCAGTGTGGCACGGAGCACCGTCTTGTTGGAACCAATAACCGTCAAGACCTTTTTTGCGCATTTGCGGGCAGACAAAATGTGCCAACATCCACCGATATCGATTTCCATCGACTGTTTCGTTTTCACGAAAAAAATATGGCCCAATGATGGTTTTGGCGCAAACGCCGGCCCAAACAGTCACTTTTTGGTCGTGTAAAGGTATTTCATGGATGCGGTGTGGATTTTCCGTGCCCCATATGCGACAATTTTGCTTATTAACACCACCAGAAATATGCACGCTGAGTTAGCACAAAAACATGTCTAACAAAAGCAATCGGTTGGTAAATGTCAAAGTTATTCAGTGTTGCCATACCGACACTTTAGATGGCGCACCCTGTAAATAATTACATATAAATGTACATGAGCATGAAAATAATAAAAAAGACAATGCAATCGGCTGTTAAATAAAAATGTGAGAAAATATTTTTTTTTTAAGGAACAATGTTTATTTTTATTTTGTTTTCAATAATTTATTTTTATTTTTTTAAATGGAGTTTAGTTTAACAACTAATAACGCGTTAAGATTTTCTGCAGATATTGAGCTTCGCCTTTCACTTAAAATAAAATAAGGGCAGAAAAAGCTCGCTCTACGGATACCTGAGTTGCCGGTGTTGCTAGAACAACCTGCGCGAGTGCACTCAAATGTGGCAACTTAAGTCTGAGATCATTGAAAAACTCCAAAATATTGGCGTTTAATGGTAAACGACCATATATTGCGTCAAAACTTTCAATATCAGCATACATTTTTATAAGTTTTGCAGATACATTATCTTCTTTGATTTCTGTCACTGTCTGGACATCATCCAAATATGCCGACAAGAGCGTCTTCTCTTCAGCCGAGGATGCAATCGAAAAAGTTGAAGATAATGATAAGTCTATATCTTCAGAAGCAGGAGCTTCAAGCGCTGGAACATTTCGTACTACCTGTAATAATAGAGCGATAATAATTTTAACATCTTTCTTTGATTTTAGTTTTGTACTAGTTTTTCACAAAGACAATTTTAACTGTTAACATAAGTAACTACTAACATAAAACATAAATGACACAGGACAACAATTTTAACCATTCTGCAACTTACATTCTTTAACTCGAATAACCTATATGCAATTTTTTTTAAATTTAGCTTTGCCAGCCGTTTTTGATCATTACTTAAAATGCAATTAACTCTTGGGTCCATGAAAATCGCAGCTAACAATGCTTCATTTTCTAAAAGTTATATCTCTCTTATCTTAATCTGGGCCAATAGTTTCTTTTTTATGAAATTTTGACTATTATCGCATGCCAATTTAAGTTCCATCCAAATAATAAAAAACTCACTAAAAACTAGATTTTTATCTTGTAACTTTAGAGTAGCTTCATATGTTTCTTTAAAGGCGTCAATATAAGACTCCATCCAGTCCCAATCAGCATCAACATAAAAACGAGAGCGTAAGTTAAAGTCGGCCCTGCCCGACTTCGAAATACCCGTTACTCAGCTCAGCTCGGATAAGTATGCAACATTTTTTTAACTCGGCCATTTATTATCCGATCCTTTTGAAAATTTGTGAGATTGTAGATATTGGCCACATAGACTACACTGCAAAATCTGAGCTCGATAAAATGTGGGAGTTATTCAATATTTTTTATTGCGGGGGCGGGAGGGGGCGTGGCCAAAATTTGAAACAAACTTGATCTGCCTACAGACAATACTAGCTTACGTATAAAATTTGGTTGCTCTAGCTCTTCTAGTCTCTGAGATCTAGGTGTTCATACAGACGGACGGACAGGACGGACAGACGGACATGGCTATATCGACTCGGCTGTTGATGCTGATGAAGAATATATATACTTTATGATATCGGAGATGCTTCCTTCTGCCTGTTACATACATTTGCACGACTTTAGTATACCCTTTTTACTCTACGAGTAACGGGTATAATAAGACTGGGTAGTCAGAAACTCTTTTAAATCAACCAATTTTGTCATCATCAAATAAGTTGAATTCCATCTTGTTATGACGTCAAGCGATGGTATGTTTTTTTTTTGTGTTCGATTAATAAACGTCTGTACAGGTAAC
Source organism: Lordiphosa fenestrarum (assembly GCA_035044985.1). Classification (NCBI taxonomy): domain Eukaryota; kingdom Metazoa; phylum Arthropoda; class Insecta; order Diptera; family Drosophilidae; genus Lordiphosa; species Lordiphosa fenestrarum. Next base: position 465 of record JAWNNO010000245.1, on the reverse strand, counting down.
ATATATACAAAGATGTATTTATATATATTTATGAAACAACTAAACATTACTTACCTATTAGTTTCTGTGCGCAGCATTTTGCATAATGTGTGACAAGAACAAATTTTATCGTTAATCGCGTTCACCTTATGTACATCAATTACACACAATTGCAACGTGTGTGCTGCACATCTCACTAGGTAAATATTGGCCAAATCGATGGTGTCTAGTTCATCCATAACAGTTTCACCATGCGTATCATCTTTAAAAAGAGATTCCTCTGTAGCATCGTTTAAAAGTTGAACTGCTTTTATCATATTTCTTCCGTTGTCAGATGTTATGCTGTATGCATAAATGTAATATTATTTTAAAACATACATATATTTTCTGTAACTCAAATTTTACCTGAAAATTTGTTCCACTTTTATTTCATAATCCTTTAAAATTTCTAAAATTTTCTGCTTAATGTGGGGGAATCCGCGAGTT
>JAWNNO010000236.1:0-292496 GCA_035044985.1 Lordiphosa fenestrarum | reverse complement strand
GAAAAAAACGGCGCATATTTGACTTAAATCGCATTATTATAACCAATTTTGTGAACAATTGAAAATTCAATAAAAATACCGCAAGACTTTTTTGCACGTCTTTACATTTGCACGTCTTTAGTATACCCTTTTTACTCTTCTAATAAGGGGTATAAAAAGTTGGTAGTGCATTCTTCCTTGTAAAAAGTAGTGTGCTAGAGGCACTCTTTTGGGAACCACATTCCGCCAAATCCTCTCACACACATTCTATATTTCTGAGTATGTGTGCCGTTCGCACTCACACTCGCGCTCACTCTGCCACTTTCTCTCGTCTTTGGGTTAGCATTGTTGTTTTTATACTCTGTACCGTAGGTACATAGAGTATTATAAGTTTGTGCAAAAGTATGTAACATCCAGAAGGAAGCATCTCCGACCCCATAAAGTATATATATTCTTGATCAGCATCAACAGCCGAGTCGATATAGCCATGTCCGTCTGTCCGTCTGTCTGTCCGTATGAACGCACAGATCTCAGAGATGGTAAGAGATAGAGGTTTGACGTGTATGGGACATATGCTTCTTATGTCTGCAGGCAGATCAAGTTTATTTTCAATTTTGGCCACGCCCCCTCCCGCCCCCGCAATTTAGAAAAAACGTCATATCTCCCACAGTTTTGAAGATAGATGGCTTGTTCCTTCTGGACATATTTAGTTATTAGAATAACTTATCGATCCGCCAAAGGAATTTAGAAGATCGGATGAACGGTTTTCGAGTTATGATCAAAAGACAAAATTTCTTGGTACAGAGTATGTTATAGTCGGGCTTGACCGACTTTCTTTCTTGTTTAAAGCACAAAACAGTCGCGAGCTACTTTTGTAACGACGGTGCAGTCGCCGACTTGCGCTTCTGATCGAGAGCAGCAGCTTCGACTTGCGCTGCTGCCAGAATCTGCGGCAATTGGAAGGATATTTCTGATTTTCTCATTAGCAGAATCAAAAGCAATCAAAATGAAAATTATTGCAGTTATTTAAATACTGGATACAAGTACGAAGGCTTTAAACAATAACAAACGTTTTTGTGTATCATTACGAAAATGCGAATTTCAAGCTCAGATCCGTACATGATAATCAAATGATCCTGACTTTGGGTTTTAGTAAGTACGGATTTTCAATCTTAAAGCTAGGTACGGAGAAGCTGAGAATTTTCTCGGAGCCCATCTAATTACATAGCTCAGAGAATGCGCTGCAGAAAATTCACAGAGCACATTCTCAGAGCGGGTACGGAGACACGACAAATGCGCTCTGAGAACGAGCATGGCCTGCCAACTCGTTTTTTGGCCAAACAGCTGATAAATTCTCGCAGGGGGTCAAAGAAATTATCAAACATGTTTGATAATTGTCAGAGGTACCTACGAGAAAAAAAAATGGAAGCAACAAAAACAAATAAAATCAACACAAAAGGCATTATTAGAACTCTACGGCGGACGAACATGTGGCGCTAATCGAAGCGGTCAAATCGCAACTCATTTTATGGGATTTGAGTAACAAAAATCATTTCGGTGCAATTTGCACCTTCCATAAATGCTCCTCTTCCTTCAGCGCCACCCAAAATGACCCCATAAAAACAACCATGACATTCCCCAGAGCGTCTTCATTCATCAAACAGTCTACCAGTTTACATATTCACAAAATGATTAAATTTTCTTAAGCGCGCTTCGTTTTGTAAACAAACAACAGCTGACGAGCATAGGGTGACCGTTTCAGATTCAGTGACGTTTTGGTGTTGTCTGGTCATACTACAGTCTCAGAGGCCGCTCTGAGAATTATGAAACAATTTGCGCTGCGAGAAAATTCTTAGCGTCTCCGTACCTAGCTTTACCTTGCAACTTTGCTGATTTCAAGATCAGATCAAGTACAAAGGACGAGCTTAAATCAGTACAGAGCCTTTTTGATTTGATGTCAAGTGCAAATAACAGGCTATAATCTATGCCGTGTATTGTGGAATAAAGTCAATATCAAGCTCAGGTCGGGAACAATACTAGAACTTTGCGATTTGCTCGTAATTGGATTGAGAATATCCGAGATTTGAAGAGATTGCTTTAGACCGCATATCTTGGATCTTTTTTGTGTGCAGATATCAAAATGGCCTTCTAGAAGATGAAAAATCGACCCTTACCATGCATATCTTTTCGATTTTCCCTCATGTTGTTAAGCAAACAATCCAATTAAAGCCAACACCACACACTTTTGACTTTCAATTAATAACAATTTGATGCCTCAGCAGCTCTGCCCCAATACCAAAATGAAGATAAAAGAAACGTTTTTTTTTTGTTTGTCGTCTCATAGATATTTCCCTGTGACAGGCACACGTCAGATTCTGGCCAGGCGTAAATTAATCTCGGGCAGAAGAAATTATTAATGAGGCGCGCATGTGTGAGAGGGAAAATTCTTAATCAAAGTAAAAAAAGATGAAGATGGCGAGCAACAGCCTGGACGAGCGACCCTCATTAACGGGAAATTAGTTTTGCCCAAGTGTTTGGTCTGATTTCTGACGAACAAAAGGCATCGCCCCTGGTCCACGTCCCCTGGTCCTGGGGGGTGATTAAAAGCGGAAATGAAGCAAACGCAGTTTCCCTGCCTGGTCGTTGACATTTTTGTGATTAGCGCCAATCAAAAGCGAAAATGCCAGACGACCAGACGACCAGTAAAAGGTGTCGCAATTGCATCAAATTAGTCCCAAAAAAATGTCACCGGATTAAGTTCTGGCAGTGTCCTAGATTTATACGACTTCTTTTCCCAAGCGCCTTTTATTTGAATTAATTTGCGGCACTTGAGAGCCATGCATAAATCCTCTGTCCGTGTATTGTGTGTGTGTGTGCGGGCATTATGTAAATGGAAATGTCCTGGTTCTGGGCCGGACTGGCCCGGTCTGGTCTGACACCTTTTGAGTGCACTTAATTATGCGGAAACGGGACTTTCTGCCTTAATTTCTGACTTATTTTACACCAAATTTGCTTCAATTACTCGAATTCTTCCACTTTGGTCCGAAAGTCCTGTCAACTGCAGTTGTGTGCTAAGGAGCTGCGGGTACAGTCGCACCCCAATTACTCTAAAATTTCAATTACCCATCTAGGTCTCAACTTTCATTTCTGTTTGTTCGTCCTGTTGTTGGGTTTATTGATATGTTTTTGTGCCATATCCTTTGGGGAATTGCCTTCCCCCGCGCTGTCAATAATTTGTTTAATGGCAGCGTAAAAAATTAGACCATATTGAATGTCAATTGTTTGATTTTCGGATGTTTATTGTTTGGCTTTTCCCATCTACCTCCTCGCCGCATTGATTAAATATTGAAAGAGTGGAAGGAGACGTAACTGGAAGCCGAGAGACCTTCGTGAAAGCGGAGAGATTTCAAGATTTTTCCTTCAGTTACTTATGCGAGTACTTGGAAGGTTGGCCAGCTGTGACCCTTTCATCATTAATCAAAACTCTTTAGGCCCAGAAAAGGATATTAGCATAACGAGCTGGGATATTATTTCTACAAAAAAGCAAAGTCGTGTCAATTTACGCGTCAAAAGAAAAGAAAAACATTATTTTTTGCGCCACGGCTTAAAAATTGCAAACGGATATAAAAATGTCACTGAGTCAGTCAGTCACACATGTGCGACAGTTCCCAGGCCCAACTATGGGTACTTGCGCAACAAAACATCATTAATTTCCACAGTCAAGGGGGGGGCGGACTCTGATGCCGATGATGGTGATGATGGCATTTCCACGCCCAAATCATCATTTTTTTTTTTTGGCACTCCAGGACACTTTCACCGTGTCGCGACATTTGCAATTTTTATAAATTTGCAAAAACTTGACTGGAACATATGTTGAACGAGACAGGAAAGGAAAAGCGCCCGTTCAACTTTGACGTGTCGCTGATTGGGTACCAGATGAGGGTGAGCCTGGCTGCTCGCTGGCAAGACGTTGCTGTTGCTAAATGAATGCAAATTTTTATTTAAACATTACGGTAATGGCATTGAGCTGTCAATATGTTTGTCTTTTTATTGTTGAGCCCGCACTGCATTTGGCCGTGTCCCGGCAAGGAGGAAGCACACGAAGGAGTGTGACTGACAGCTTGAAAAATGGCAAATAACGCCAAATAAGATATGAACTTTAACAGGCTGACGCTGATTCAAATCGTATGAGTTGATGGAAAGTATCTGTAGTTAATCGGGTAATGGTTGGTTGGTTTGTTGGGCTAGACATTGTGACGAAAGGATGAGAGGTGAGACTAGGTAGAAGTCGAATCAGTTACGAATGTGTGAGCCATTAAGTTAGCGGAGCATGCAACCATAGGCCCATTTGTCTAAAGGTATACTTCCGTATATGATACATTTGGAATTTTCAAGTCTTAGGGAGAGCTGTCTTAGGGCGGATTTCACATCTGCCACATAGATTTATCTATCACACTAACTAACAAATAACAGATGATGAAATAACATGATGAAATGCAGGACTACTAGATTATCATGTCTCATGTGTCGAACTGTGTAAAGGCAGCCTTAGGGACGTTTTCTAATCTTCTACATAGAACTATCTGTCACAAAAGCCTACAAACAACAAAGAAAAATCTAAGTTTATCTGAAACATAGTAGCTATTTAGAAGATGAGAAATCAGCCCTAAAATCGAAGTTGATCTGAAACATAGCAGCTATTTAGAAGATGAGAAAACGGCCCTTAGTCCGTGGTGATTGCTTCATAACATTCCTATTCAACAACAAAAGTGACTTATATGATTGATAATATGGACGTTTTGTGAATTCATGTGATGCCCAAACAATGCTTCACTACTTATATACCTGAGCACTTGTTTGTGCCTCTAGAAGATACAATTCTAGAATGTACAGCCTTGATCTCAATTCCCCATCCACAAATGCACTTCGAAAGTGGAATTGATTCGATTTTCGCAGTTTCAAACGTTTTGCCTTGTGGCTGGTGATGTGAATATTTGGCATTTAAGACTATAACTTACCTACGAAATAAGCTTAAGATATTTTTTTAATCTTGAAACGTTCGTCTCTAATGTTAAATTATTTTGAAATAATTAATTTGTTGAACACCTCCCAATTCTTTGAGGCTAGCAAAAACGGAAAGTAAAAAGTGGAAAATTGGTGTTCTGAATTCCACATCACGAAAGCTCCCACCAGTTCGATAGGCTTTTGTCAATCGATAGTCCTGTATCGTTGGATAAAGGGTTGCCAGACCTTTAGAAAAGTCATTTCTCTTGTGATTAATCGTTTAAATGTGATGTCAACTATGGAGACTCAATGTGCTCGAATCCACAATCAAAGTACGGGGTACCACAAAACTGGCTCTAAGCGAAGCATTATTTCGACGTTCTTTGAGTTTAAGCTGACTGAATTTGACTTTTGAATTACTTTAATGGAAGTAAGTGGAATTAAGAACAAGGCTGATAATCTCTTGTCTCAGCATTACATTATTTCAACTGAAATACGAGTTTCTTAGGTAAGTTTAAGTACTACTTATTCTGTTTTTTTTTTTGGGATTTGTCAATGACGGTAAGATTGTTGCTTTTTGGATTTTACCCAAAAAATATCAAATTTTTTGAACAAAATAAGTGTTTACTTTTAATATTCTGCATCTTTAAACACAAAACCTTCGGAACATAATTATCGCCGAAAAATATTCGATACTTATATCGATATTGATATATTGATCAACCAGAAAGTTTTTCGATATTCTATATAAACTCGGAAAAATATTCCCAATAATATTTCGCATTTTAGAAAAAAATATCGATTCCTATTAAGAATCGATTCAAATTTTAACAGACGATTTTTATACCCGTTACTCGTAGAGTAAAAAGGATATACTAAAGTCGTGCAAATGTATGTAACAGGGAGAAGGAAGCATCTCCGATATCATAAAGTATATATATTCTTCATCAGCATCAACAGCCGAGTCGATATAGCCATGTCCGTCTGTCCGTCCGTCCGTCCGTCCGTCTGTATGAACACCTAGATCAGAGACTAGAAGAGCTAGAGCAACCAAATTTTATACGTAAGCTAGTATTGTCTGTAGGCATATCAAGTTTGTTTCAAATTTTGGTCACGCCCCCTCTCGCCCCCGCAATAAAAAATGTTGAATAACTCCCACAATTTTTAAGATATCGAGCTCAGATTTTGCAGTGTAGTCTTTGTGTCCAATATCTACAATCTCACAATTTTCAAAAGGATCGGATAATAAATAGCCGAGTTAAAAAAATGTTGCATACTTATGCGAGCTGAGCTGAGTAACGGGTATTTCGAAGTCGGACAGGGCCGACTTTAACTTACGCTCTCGTTTTTTTTAAAATTCTTCATAGCGAAACAAAATTTGTATGTTTTTATTTTGATATTTTAATATTAAGCTAGTTTGTTTTTATCTAGATTCTTTTACTAATCCTCAGTTTTAAACATTTCCTTATTTCGCCAAATGTTTTCATCAAATTTTTGACCTGTGGCACCACTGTGCAGCGCTATTGGTCGTTGACACCGCGGCTAGTTGTTGCTGATATTATTGACGGGAGAGGAACTTGGAGAGGCTGGCATGTTTTTGCTGATACCGCTGCTGAGTATTTGGAGAAGAGATGAGTAAGCATGGTGAGGGGAAAGTTGAAGAAAGGGTGTCGCTTATATTTATAGCTAACGATCAGCAGTGTTGCCAATTTCGGGTTTTGCAGCCAAATCTAGCTATTTAAAGCAAAAATCTAGTCACTTAAAGTGAACAGATTGTTTTAGTTTTCTGCGGAATGGAATTTCTATATAGTAAGACTTCACAAAGCTCATGTTTTTCCAAAGAAGTAGGTAAATACATTTAAGTCGATTTATTTTTATTTTGGTACTAATTACTATTCGAAAGTTGAAAAATAGTTATAAAGATCAAGTTATTACATAGTCATTAACAAGTTTAATACGAAAATACTTGATACAAGTACACTAAATGACTTAATTATGATATTTGAAGTACCTCTCGGTATTCAGACCTTCCTTTTGACTTGAAACAGAGTTGAAACAACGGCGTTGGAAAAACAAAGCGTTATTTTTCTGAAAATGCAATATTGACTATTGTTGGACTTACAAACACACTTAATGGTAGCCAGAAACGAACTAAAAGACTTGTTTTCTAGAGTCTTCGGTTTAATCTAGCCCAATCTAATCTTGAAACAAGAATATGGTTATTATTTTTTAGACAAATTTCGTAATCATCATAATTTCTCGACCCACCAAAGGAATGGTAAGTATAGAATGATACGTTAGTTAAGTTATGAGCAAAAGAAAGTTCGTAGTTTCCTTGAAAATGTGACGGTATAAATTCAATTCTGCATCTACTCCAATTAGAATTTACTAAGTTATAAAAATCTGTTTTGATTTTTGCTTTTATGCTATTATACTGGCTTTTTTTTCCCCAGAAATGGTCAACACTGACCAAAAGCACAAATTTGTCAGCTAACTGAATAGAAAACCAGACAACCGGTCTCAGTCGTCTGTAGGTCGTCTGTGGGAGAGCGTCTCGCAGAATTCAAAGATGGTTGGTTTTTTATTGAATTTAATTTGTTTTTTGTTTTTAATAAATGTGAAAGCTATTTCCATCTTTCTTTGATGAGAAAGTTTTGATTGGTTTGTTTAATTGTTGTGATTTCTGTTTCTCTCAGCAAGTGAATTATATTTGGAAATTCTTACTACTGAGCCTGGTGGCTCTTCAACATGTGGACATAGGCCATGGATCACGTATTCTTGCCGCGTTTTTCTTTCCCGGCAAAAGTCACTTTATGATGACGCATGCTGTTATACGGGAGCTGGTCAAACGTGGACACGAGGTGACTTTTATCACACCCATAACACTGGCCCAAGAGAACTTGGGTTCAAATTACACGGAAATTTTATTGCCCCAATACAATTTTTGGCCGGAAGGTATGAGAAACATAAATCTACATTTTATGTGGATACTTTATTCTTACCTCTCCCTCTACCTTGCAGTGCTCGAGTTGACCCAGGCCAAGACTATTCTGGACTTAGCCGATGTCTCTTCGCTTACATTTGTGCGTATGGTAATGCAGCTGGGTTTGAGCAGCACAAATTTTGCATTTGAACAACCCGAGATACAGGCCTTAATCCACAACCCCGAGAAGAGGGGCAAGTACGATCTGCTTTTGGCAGAGCAGTTTTATAACGAAGGAGCCCTGGTTCTGGGTCAGCTGTATGAGATTCCCATTGTTAATCTGGTCACCTTTAGCCATGGCAATCATCTGAGTCAATTGGTGGGCATCATATCACCCTGGTCGTATGCAACACATCTCTATTTGCCGTTTACCAATCGAATGACTTTGCTAGAACGCTTGGAAAATGCGATCATTTCCGGTTTGGACGAACTATTAAGGAAATTTGTATACGTTCCGCAGCAAAATGCCATTTTGAAGAAGCATTTGGAGCACGTTTTGGAGCAAGTGCCCACCGTAGAGCAATTGGAACGTAACATATCGGCTTTGATGTACAATACATACATGCCCCTCACTCCACCCAGGCCACTGGCTTACAATTCCATTCAGGTAGGTGGATTGCATATACAACCACCCAAAAAACTGCCGGAACATTTGCAAAGGTTCTTGGATGAGGCTACCCAAGGAGCCATCTACTTCAGCCTGGGTAAGTTTGTAATTTCAGGACGAATGTTCATTCTTCATTACGCTCACTTTTTCTTGACAGGCTCTCAAGTACGCAGCGCAGATCTGCCACCCGAGAAACTCAAGGTATTTCTGAATGTCTTTGGCAGCCTTAAGCAGCGAGTTTTGTGGAAGTTCGAGGATGACAGTATACCCAATCTGCCGGCTAATGTAAAGGTACAGAAATGGATGCCACAAACAGACATACTGGCCCATCCAAATGTCAAAGTATTCATTGCCCACGGTGGACTATTTGGCCTGCAAGAGGCAGTTCACTATGGCGTTCCTATACTGGGAATGCCCATCTACTGCGATCAGCATGCCAATATCAATCTGGCCAAGGCAGATGGCTATGGCTTGGGCATGGACTATCGAACAATCACAGAGGATGAGCTACGCTATTCGCTTACCGAACTTCTGGAGAATGCCAAGTTTGGCAGCAATGCAAAGAAAGCTTCGCGTATCTTTCGTGATCGTCCGCTGAGTGCCATGGATACGGCCATGTATTGGATTGATTATGTGATCGAGCATCGAGGCGCCCCACATTTGATATCAGCCGGTGTGGATCTGGCTTGGTATCAGTTTTATCTACTGGATGTCTTAGGCATTGCCTTGGCTGTTATTCTGTTACCCATTTTGATTCTATGCTACTTCTGCCGGAGTTTTAAGTCCAGCAAGTCCAACAAAACTATTAAGAAGACAAAGACGAAGCAAAAGTAGGAGAAATATTTAAAGTGACTTGCGATCTCTCTAATAAATCCTTTTAGCTGTAGCTACTCAAAATCTACAATCGGAATTTAGTCCAAGGCAAAACCATTTTGAACCAACTTTGAGCCTTGGTACAATGTAAAGTCCTAGCGGGAAACTGGCCTCTAGATCTCTAGCTAAAACGGGTTTGAGCCGCCAAACAGAACCTTTTACAAATATTCGGCGGCTTGCAGCGTTGCTCAGTTTTATTCAGTTGTTCACTCTCTCACTTGTTCCGATTTGCTCAGATGTCATGGCGGGCTGCTAAAATCTGCTCATATTTCAGCAATATGTAAAGATTTCGAATTAATACTGATTGCCTTTGTATGTGAAGTGTCTGCAAAATGCTAGGCTAGCTAGATAGGATGACAAAAGTTGAGAAAATTGAAACCTACTGTTCAAGGCCGATATTAATCTTGTTACTTTACATTTAAAGTCCTTCTAGCTAAGTTAAAAATCCGAACGTTTATACGAAAGTCTCCAAATAGAAAAATTGAGTAAGTAAATTCACAAAAAGAAACAACTGAGCCATAAAGTGATTAAAGTAAAATGTTGATAGAAGTTAATAGAATTTCTTACTCACAAGGCATCAACTGAATTACATCACTAATATAAGCAGATTTACAACCCAACACTACGAATTTCAGAGGAGAGCAAATTGACAAATAGCTACACTCTCTTAATACGATACGAACAAAAATGAAAGTCGGTCAAGCCCGACTAAAACATACTCTATGCCAACGAAATTATACGCTCAGTGTAAATTTTGATGCAACAGTAGCAGCCGCTTATCCCATCTGCATCATTCTGCTGCATTCGGCGGAACGATAAGTAATCCTGATTACTAAATATGTTGAGAAGGTAAGAACCATCTACAGGGTTGCCCATATTCGACGGACCCATGTTTTTTTTTTAAAAAATCAAAGAAAAAAATAAAAATTTGGCGGTTGGCAATCTTAATCATTTAATTTGTTCCAAGTAGATTTGTTTACATCAATTTTTGAATATGATATCTCTCAAATGGCCGCCTCTGGCGTTGATGGCGTATTGTGCGCTTTTTGCAGCATTTTCCATCGTTTTCGCCAACATTTCGGCCGAAATAGCGGCTATTTCTTCACGAATGTTGTCCTTGAGCTCTTCTACGGTCCTTGGCTTGTTAACGTAAGCCTTTGACTTCAAATATCCCCACAAGAAGAAGTCAGGCGGCGTCAAATCGGGCGAACGCGGTGGCCAGTCCAAATCACCACTTTTCGACATCAAACGGCCCGGAAACAATTTCTTCAGAAAATCGATTGTTATGCGACTTGTGTGCGGTGGAGCGCCGTCTTGTTGAAACCAGAACTGCCTCATACGCTTTCGACGAATAATTGGCATCACAAAATTGGTCATCATGTCGCGATAACGCTCCTGGTTGATGGTAACAGCATGGCCATTTTCATTTTGGAAGAAAAACGGCCCAATGACCGTTTTCGCACTAACGCCGCACCAAACTGTGACTTTTTCGTCATGAAGAGGCACTTCTTGAATCTCCTGAGGATTTTCAGTGGCGTAAATACGGCAATTTTGCTTATTTACGGTTTTCTTATTCACATTTTTTAATTTTTTAAAAGCACGTTGAGTTTTCACAATTGACTTGTTCTGCTGAATGTAAATTTCAACTATTTCAGAGCGCTCGCGTGGCGTGTATTGTTCCATGGTAAAAATCTGCTTGGACTGACGCTTCAAACGCGGTATGTCATTAAGCGATCTGACATCTCTGTCAAAAGTTATGGCGTTGCCAGATGGGTCCGTCGAATATGGGCAACCCATAAATAAACTTGATCTGCCTGTATAAAAGTTGTTGTGCCATACACGTCAATCCTCTACATCTTACCATCCCTGAGATCTGTGCGTTCATACGGACATGGCTATATCGACTCAGCCGTTGATGCTGATCAAAAAAATGTTTACTTTAAGGGGTCGGAAATGCTTCCTTCTGGCTGTCACATACTTTTGCACAAGCTTATTATATGCTGTGCATCTTTGGCACAGAGTATAAAGATCTTACAAGCTTTCCGACTTCCAATTATATACGGTATCAAGGTCATGTAAGTATTTGGTAGACAAATATGGTGTGTTGTACAATTGATCCATTTAAGCCGAGCATTAAAGCAAACAAGTACAGAATACGAGCAAAGGCACTTCAAGGTAATTTTCTCAACATGACAATTTCGGCCATATGTTGTCAAAACATACCTCGAATCGCTAAAATGGGAAGTCATACGCTATTCGATGTTTAGCTCAGACATTGACCTTTTCGAACGTTATGGGTTTAGGTCGATGACGTAGGCCATTGAGGAGCAGCAGGTTCGCTCTTTTGAGGAATTCCAATATTTGATATGGCATCCGAAAATTGCCAGACAGCTTTTCAATTTGAGAATGAATTTGTGGCAAATTTTGCATACTAAAGCGCCCAATTTGAAAAGTCCTTTAAGATTAATTTCGTTTTCGTAAGTGAATTTTCGTGACTTCCAGGCACGATATTCAAATTGTACAAATATTTTTTGTCTCTAGGCTTTTTTTCGCGTGGAGTGGAAACTAGATACGAAGTTGCGACACGGAAAATTAACACAGCAGTGTTTTTTATTTGGAGTTTTTCATTTCGCGGCCATTTCGCGTCGAGTGGACACAGCGCATTAATATTTAAAAACCAAAATGGAACCGGTTATTTGGTTTCAGTTATGGTTAACCAAAATTTGAACCATTTCGGTATCGGTCACTAAAAAATGTACTAAAAATAACAGTTGTTGTTTCGCTGGGGATAGCCTGATCTGAATTCTAACAAAAATATTTTCTCGGATTCTTACAGCATTTGTTCGTGCTTAACTCAGCTTAGACTTAGACCAAATTTTGCTAAGCTGGATCGAAAAGAGAGGCCTGGTTCTCAAATTCAAATAGAAGTGATTTAACAAGAAGGTCGAGCCCAACTGTAACATACTCTGTACCAAGAAAATTTGTCTTTTGATCATAACTCGAAAACAGTTCATCCGATCTTCTTCATTCCCTTGGCGGATCGATAAGTTATCCTAATAACTAAATTTGTCTAAAAGAAACTAGCCATCTATCTTCAAAACTGTGGGAGATATGACGTTGTTTCTAAATTGCGGGGGCGGGAGGGGGCGTGGCTGAAATTGAAAATAAACTTGATCTGCCTGCAGACATAAGAAGCATATGTCCCATACATGTCAAACTTCTATCTCTTACCATCTCTGAGATCTGCGCGTTCATACGGACAGACAGACGGACAGACGGACATGACGGACATGACTCGGCTGTTGATGCTGATCAAGAATATATATAATTTATAGGGTCGGAGATGCTTCCTTCTGGATGTTACACACTTTTGCACAAACTTATGATACTCTATGTACCTACGGTACAGAGTATAATAAAGAACAAATAGGGAAAACGTTTAGCGGGGACTTTCGAAGCGCCAGCCGAACCGGTCATAAAATCCTCGAAAAATGGAAATATTGTTTTGAAAGAGATGCCGATCATCCCACGATCTTTTCTGCTGCTTTTAAAGTCCTCCGCACATTACTTCTCTCCACTGCACTCCAGCCAATGTCCCCATCTTGACTTAAATGCCACGCTGCGTCTGCTGACAGGACAGGACATAAAAATTATTAATGAATTACTTCCACAACGAAATGAATAATTTCAATTTCAATCCAATAACGAAAAAAATGTGAACCACACAGGGGCTCTGGCCATATCACATTTCGTCATTTCGATTATGGCAGGCGGATCGCGTGTCGACCAAAACAAATCATTAATCATCGGAACTGTTGCAATTTCTGTGGTTAAAATTAATTTTGTAGAAAAGTACAAAACGCCCGCAGGAGCATTTTGGGGGTACGCAGAAGTGGCTGAGCAGCCTCGGGGACCAAAACAACATTAAAAACTACTAAAAAGGCGCCGCCGCAGACTCTGACAATGAGTGGGAGCGGGGGTGGGCCTCCACCCAGGCCTGTGGCTGACACATGCGGTGCTTCATTTTTTTCCCTTTCCCCGTTTCGAAGAAGGGCAAGGGCAGGACCGAAAAAAACTTTCACACATTGTTGTAAGGATGTGTAGCGAAAGCGCCGCGGGATATGTTATGCCGCCTCCACCCCACCCGAACGTCACTCGACGGCGTGAAAACGCACACATTAGGATGGGGTAGGAGGAGTTGGGCAGGGGCTGCAGCAGCTTTCTGTGTTGTATTGTAAAAAACGATTTGCGACGATTTGTGTCATGGGTGAGATGATGACGGCGACGGCGCTGTCGCTCACGTCATCGTCGATATCATTGATACTTTGTCAGACGTGTGAATTACATGGCGCCTTCCGCGCATTGCGATTTATTTTCACATGCAAATTTTCCCCGGCGACAGCATCGTCGGCATCATCATCATTATTCAAAGGGCTAGGAAATCCCAAAGGGTTCGCTTGGGACGCGTGTTGCGAAAACGCCAAACTACTCTAAATTTCAACCAATTTCAGCTGACTTCTTGTCACACACACATGAAACGGTGGTACGCAGCCGTGGGTCGGTGGTGGGGGGTGCACTGCATCGTTAGTGCAAATCGCATCATCAGAACGCGTCGTCGCGTGTTTTGATTGATGTTGGACGCTTGTAAGTCCCTGAACGAATCGTGAATCCTTTAACCAACCTCTCACTCCCCTGCGGTTTGACTTTAAAGCCCTCCGCCCGGCTCGGGGGGCTTTCCACGCTACTTTGCATCCGCGTTCATATTTTGTAATTTTTCATACAGAATATCTTTCATTTATTGCGTTTTTCGGTGTGATTTATGTGAAAGGGTGAGATGGTTTGACAGCTGTGACTTGTTTATAAGGGTTAAGCTGTTTCAATTTCACTCACATTATTAGGTTAGATCAGCAGGATAATGATAAGGTTGTGACATGTTGGGGCGGCGCTGCAAAGTGCCTGTCAAACTGTACCCCTTGCCGGACAACTGTTTAACTTGTGTGCACTGAACTTTGCATTTGAAATTGTCCACTCATGCGGCACAATTGGACTTGACCAGTCGTTTGTCAAACGCAACAGTCGAGAATCTAGCCAGCTGTCCAAACCTGTTTGAAGCTACCAGCAATTTGGAATAATTGTAAAATACTTACACGCACAATGACGTTCAATTAGAGGACCAACAAACACTTTCTCCCGCCGGTCAAGTGGTCATCGGGTGGTGGTCGTCGTGCATGTTAATTGTGTGACACGGGCACGAAAGGGTTCAATTGAATCCACCCCAAGTGACACATTGACACGATGATGTTGCAGACTTCAAAACGCATTTTCAGCTCGTTAAGTTTTGTGGAAATTTTCAATTTTCCAAATCCCCCAACAAAACACTTTTGGCATGGGCCAAAAGGGGCCAATGTCATTGCCGCTGGTCATTGTGGGAGTTGACCCAGGGCTCTGGTTAATTAAAATGACGAATGTTACAATTTTCCCTTGAGCCTTTCATCGAATAAATCAATAATTCAATGACTTAAGTCATAAGAAAGTTACGCGTCTGACTGTACTTTATTGCTCCAATGCAAACTCCGCTTAGGATTACCTCAAATGGCTACAAGTGTAATTCCTTAGGAATCACCAAAAGCAATACAATTCACTATCAACATTCTACAAGAGTGGGGTCTAACGACTAATTGGGAAAATTCAAAGGTGCTAATTTTTAAAAAATATTGAAGAAGACTCGCATCTGCTGAAAATTGGCAACTGGGTGACACTGACTTGAGCAAATACCGAGGAGACAGGATTCATCACAATGCTTAATTTTATTTTCATCTAGGAAAAAAGCGAAAAGATTCCAAAGTAGCGATAAATGGTTTTTTGAAAACGATACTAGGTTGCACATGTATGGGGGATACGGCGATATGAAGAAGTAGAAAATCTTCAAAGGAAGTTTTTTAAAATAAATATATAATATATACAAAGTTATAAATATGGAGGAATAAAGGGTGCCTAGGACCGTCTGCAATGCTTCAGAGAGCGTCCGAATTTGGAAGATAATGCGACCTGAAAAACTTTGACTTGGAACATCATCATTAAAATGCCGTCAGCTTATGGTATACAATTTGTTGAAGGGTCCCAGAGAAGCTCACAGCGACTGATCCATATGCAGCTCCATTACAATTTGGGAGAGACTAACTATTTCTCCGATGAGGTTTCCATTAAGGGAGGCGAAACATTTTGTATGGCCAGTGGTGAAATATTGAATAAGAATTGTATTTCAAATGACACAAGAAGTGAACCAGACTGCGCTCTATGCAACTTGAGTTAGCTTCAAAATGTCATGCACTTCATGGAAGCTTGCCCCAATCTACGAGAACTCCGGCTTTCAATTTTTGGAAAATGAACACTACACAGAAAAAAAAGATCACGATATTTAGTATCAATCGGGAATTTTTCAGTATCGAATCGGCCTTGATATGAAGAATACCCAGTTGATATGATCGAAAATATCACTTGTACATTTCGAACATATCAATGTGAAATGTTTCAGATTAACAATCTGATATTTGTTAATAAAACTGTTATATTTTTAAAGTATCATCTTAAATATCAAATATATATTTTTATTATATCAAAGGGGTATTAATGTATTACCAATGGTGTATTTAAAATTATCAAAGCTATATTTGTATACTGTTTCATGAATCTTCCGATTCAACCTTCAGTAGGCTTTTCGCTAATGACTGTCGCTGTTTGACTGTCCCTCCATGCGCTCACCGCTTTAAGCAGTTGGGAACTGCAATCAGCAATGAAAGCAAAAAAAGACAAATTGGAAGAGTATTCGATGTCTCGCCTGCTGCGGCAGAGCCATGTACACTGTCTTTGCCTTTTTCGAGTTGGACTATAGCTGTCTCTCTTTGTTTTAAAGAGTTAGTCTGTTAGTCTCTTTCTGCCCTCAGATTTTCGATGTCTACTTTGATCTGAAATCAAGTCACTAGGGTATTTTTCATATCACTGTGAGAATTTCGCTTATTAATATAATATTTTTAGTATCAATGTAATACTACAGCATCATATTGATATTAAATAGTAACTCTTGGATATTTAAAAATTGATATTTTTGAAATTATATTGGAAGATCAACTCGATATTTGATCTTATTTTTTTCTGTGTATACGAAAACAGTTGACATACATACAGAGTTATGTAATTAGAGGCTTAACATATCGAAATCAGAGATGCAAACAGGTTCTGAACCGAAACGAACCGCTTATTCCAGCTGGTGAACCGAGCCGAAAACCAAACCGGCTTCCTTTTACAAAAGCTGAACCAAACCGGAAACCTCAAGAAAAAACTGATCGGTTCGGTTCAGTTCTCTGACGAGCTTAAACTTTAAAGTCGTGAAAGCCAATGATTTTTATTAATTTGTGAGTTGAAATCGTATCCCTAAGATAGTTTTTATACGACATTTTCTTCGACCCTCTACTCCTTAGCGATGCCGGATCGATATTAGCTATAGGGATGACTTAACACACAATTCAAAACATGAAATCCTGCAAGTTTTCTGGGTTTTCCCGCCGATCCCTTATTGTACTTGTCATCAATCTGCATTCTTTCCCCTATTTGAAATTTTCTGTTGTACTTCTTTACCTTAATTCTATATTAGCCAGGAGAGCTTTTCATCATGTTATATGTTAACTAGGCTGCTTAAGGTGTTAAACCAACTACTACTACTTTAAGGTAAAGTCAGGGAAATTTCAAGAAAGAAAGTCGGTCAAGTTTGCCTTTTAACTTAATCTTGACCTGCCCGCAAGTATAAGAAGCATAGTCCCTTACATTTTGAACATCCATCTCTGACATCTGTTTGTTGATACGGACAGACGGACAGATCATGAGTATATCATCTCGGCTGTGGATGCTAATCAAGAATATATATACTTGATGGTGTCCTGCTGCTTGTTTGTTCGTTCCAAGAAAAACAAAAGACGAGAAATTCTGAGCAGGTGGCGTCTTAGGACCATATTTTGTTTTTGAGTGCAAGGATTTCAATTATTCCTATTCGAACCGATTCCCTTTCAACAGAACGTTTCAGTATCGTTTGACCAATGTGAGCACGATCTCTTCTCCACTTTGTTTAAATCGCCCATAAGATCAATAAATCAAATCAATAATTTACCTTTAAAATAGCCAATGTACAGAAATCAAGCGAATATTTATATAAATCAGGCGAATAAACAATATATATGCTGACCAGTGAAATGAAATGACCGCCTACTGCGCCACGTTATGAACTGTAATTGTATTGAATATTGCTTTAGTTCTCGCATCTATCGAAATTACCGTAGAAGAATCTCACATACAGCACTGAAGCTTTCGATCAATGCTTTTAAAGGCTACATTAACCAGAAACTCGCTCAAACTGTTTAAAAATATCTACATGGATTCATACTTCTCTCTTTAGAGCTCAGAAATCTCCCTCTATTGAACGAGCCCCCAATTGTCTAGTACAGTCTGTACCTAAGCTAAACAATCCATTGACATCCACATGTCCATATCACATCGCATCGCATCCTTTATCCTTGACTTGGGCATGCAAATGGCGTTCCTATTTTCTTTCATCATATCCATATCCATCATATCCGCCCATTGAAAGCAATCGAAGCAGAAATGCCTCAAATCATGTTCCACATGACAAACAGGGCTAATGTGTGTGG
Source organism: Lordiphosa fenestrarum (assembly GCA_035044985.1). NCBI lineage: Eukaryota > Metazoa > Arthropoda > Insecta > Diptera > Drosophilidae > Lordiphosa > Lordiphosa fenestrarum. The sequence goes on along the minus strand of JAWNNO010000236.1, from coordinate 274,351 downwards.
TGGCAACCAGAACCAGTCGGCCTGGCAAACTCCACGACTTCTCCCGCACAATCTCTCCAATGCCAATACCAAACCCTTTAATGAAATGTCGAACGGTTGCCGCAGAAACCGGCAACAAAATAAACAAAAAAAAAAATCTGCAAACTTTAAAGCAAACAATGGGAAGGAGGCAAGGGGCAACCGAAACATCCTACCCTCGGGCCAATGATTCGCTTGACAAAATGACATCCCAGTGTGGACGCAGGACGAGCAACAGAAACAGGCTCAGGCTGGTGTTTGGCGACTGGCGACTGACGTCTGCGTGCTTCACGGTTTATTGGTTCCATTTCGCATGTGAAGTGCGTCCCCCTCACTCCCTCATTGAGGCTAATTTGCAAATAATATGCATGTGTGTGTGTGTGCATGACCATGGCATGTAAATTTCGCAAAAGGGTTCTCCATCCTCTGCCCCGGCGCGGTTTTTGCTTTCAAAATTCGAAATTAGATTTTAAAATCCTTTTTGCGTTTCTTTTGAGTCCTCCGGATGTGTGTGTGTGTGTGTGTGTGTGCATGATTTTCTATTTACTTTTGCAAATTAAGATCACAATTTTTCCGCATTTCATTTCTGTTTGCCTATTGGCCTTACCTTTGAAGATGCTCTCGCTATCTGGCTTTCAGCTCACGTGACCGCGGAGCAATCCAATTGAGTTCCTTTTTTTGGGGTTCCGGCTCTTAAGTCGCTGGGCAAACATGTTGCATGTTTTATTTGTTGTGCAAATCTTTTGATTTTTCAAGCGGCTTACTTGATGGAAGTGACAAGTCACGGGGGGTGCCAGGCTGGACGTTAGATTGGCTTTTTTCGAAGAGCTAAAAGTAAATGCCGGTTCCGGTAGCGCTTGAGGCCTATTTTGGGGACTGTTTGAGAAATGCAGAGATATTTGGAATCGACATTTTTGTAGAGCCAGCATCCACATCCATCTGTATGCCTTAATCAAGTTTGATATTGGTCTGGAAAAGATGAAAAATATCCGCCGAAGGGCGGAGCCTCTACAGAAATGGTGTGAGAAAGATCGGACAAACGGTTGTCGAGTTGTAAGCGAGAGAGTTTTCGCTGCTGCAGTAGCTGCGCTTTGCTTTTTGTGTATAAATGGGTTAACAGTCGAATTTCTCTGATAGGTGTCAATGACTTAAATGGTGCTGTACCGTTTCCTCCTCTTTCTCAAGCCAGTTACTTCAACAAAAATCAAGTGCGTTCTGTATGTCTGCCTATAAGACAATGACCCGTCAGGGCCTGTACCAAAAGTGATATGTGTTGCCTTTTGCACATAAAAGTGTTATATAGTAGTACGCTAAAATCAAATGCTGGCCCTGAAAGCAGGGCTGCAAACCCAACAAATTTCGTGGATCTCCGGCTCGCGGGTTCCAACTAAAATTTACCAATGGTTCAGGTTCAGAATTTGGAGGTTCAAGGTTTTTGTGGCAAGGTTTTGGTTCGAACCTTGGTTCAGCCAAGCTTTATACATGTTTTTATAGTAAGCGACCTAAAACCGACATAAACTGTTAGGGAATTGTCTCGATTTTGGGTTGGGATGGGATTTTACAATACTTTATATAAATAGAAACACTTTCATACAGCTCATGACCATCAAAGCAATGACAATGTGACGAAATAAAAACTTCCAAGTTCTTGATACAGCCCTTAAAGTAAAATGCAATTTCGTAGTCCGCATACGAAAAGTGTTTCCACATTAATGTGAATAATTCCATCAGGATAACAGAAAAAGTCACTGGGAAATAGTTCAAATCTATAATTTTTGTTGAACCGAACCGAATTTTTGGGTTCGGAACGGGTTCAGGTTCAGCTTTAATACCTTAAGAGGTTCGGTTCAAGGTTCGGTTCACAGTAATCTGAAAGTCGGAATTCCGGGTTCGAATCGGTTCGGTTCAAAACCGGTTTGCAGCTCTGCCTGAAAGAAAAGGTTTTCCACCCATCCGTAGCGAAGCAACGTGTTTCAGCTTTTGTGTGAGGCCCCAAAGAAATAAGGCCCCAAAAGACAAAATGAAATAAGGCCCCAAGTTTGGGGTGTTATTTCATAATGAAATAGCACCCCAATTTGAAATATGAAATCGCGCGATTTTTTTGTAAAGAATGTTCGCCAGCGGCGCAAAGATTGATATATACATATATTTAAATATATAAATAAAACGAAATAATTACCTCATCAAAATATTGAATAAAGATGACTAGGAGCTGGTTAAAGGAACCTTTGGGAACTATTCTAAAAGTTCCGTCCATTAAACATCTCCTCTTCGGCGGTGGTATATTTTCCTTTAATTCACTTATCATTTTTAAATACGAAAATATACAAAAAGCATGTTTTTCGTTTTCAAAAATACAAGCCGTGTAAAATGGCAGTGGATTTAGCACAAATAAGCAAAATGAAATAAGGCCCCAAAAAATTTACATATATGAAAATTTGGGGTCTTATTTCCTAATAAATATGCAATAAGACCCCAAAATATTCATATTAAAAATTGGGGTTCTATTCCATAATAAAAATGAAATAAAGCCCCAAAAATGAGTTTGGGGTCTTATTTCATTTCTTCTTTTGGGGCCTTATTTCATTTTCAAATTTTATTTAGGAAATAATGCCCCAAAAATGGAAATAACACCCCAAATTTTAGGAAAAATTGTTGTTTTTGTTTTCTATGTAAATTTTTGGGGCCTTATTTTATTTTTTTTTTGGGGCCTTATTTCATTGGGGCATCATTGCGCAGAGCCGGCATTCCCAGCTCGGTAGTGGTACCTATTCCATTTTACTGACTTGCTCGGCTGCATTAAAACATAAAAAAGCGGAGAAATGTATTTCATCTTTGTTATAAGAGAGAAATATGCCAAATTCAGTAATATCTGTGTATAACTATGTGAATAATATGAAGCATTTTTTTGATACTATCTTAGTCTTAGAAAGCCCACTCAAAAACCCTATCCCAGTGGACTTAAAACTAAATTCCGTCCACTTCGGCAAAAATGTGCTATTGGAAGTTTGAATTGCAGCCGATTTTACCCAATTTTCGACCTTTGGGAAGATTGAGCTATACCTAGGACGTTTGCTCGCCATATGGCTAGTCATAATTAAAAAAAATTAGGTATACGAACCACTCGTAACTAAGGACTGGTACGGTTCAGTGGTTCATAAAGTTTTCAAACCAGTGGGTTGGTTCATTGCATGGTTTTTGGAGTCTAATGATGGGTATATTATGAGCTCGAAGGGAAATTTAAGGATTTGTACTTGAGCTCAATCAATCGGGCATCGTTAAATATAAATTCAGTCGATGAGCGGTGTCACTTAGTTTAACCAAAGGTCAGTTAAAAATTCTCTTGTTACCTCTTTTTTCAAATTCTGTATACCCTTGCCTTGTCCGCCTGTCCGGCCGTCTATTTCTATGCTATCTCCTCCGTCAGTTTTAAAGCTATTGTGATCAAACTTTGCACGAAGTCTTCTAGTACATTTGCCAGAGCCGGCCGGATCGGATGACTATGACATATAGCTGCCATGGGAACGATCAGTCGAAAAATTAGTTCTGGTGAGAAAACTTTTTTTGCTGGTTTTCTATGCCATAGAAAAGTAAGGTAGAAGTAAAGTAAAAAAACTTTTTATACCCTTGCAGAGGGTATATTGAAATTTGTAAAGAAAATGCTGAACAACAAAGCCAAACGGTTCGGTCCGCATGTACCCATTCTTGCTGTATCTTTTGTTTCATTGACAATCGCTGAAGCATCCTTCAAATAATTAACTGAGACACAGTTTTTGTCCACAACGAAACCACCAACACAGAAACTCATTTGTATATTCATATACATATTTATCTGTAGACCGACCGCCTGACCCTCTTTAAATATGCATAACTCATAAATGACCGACCACTCACAGATTTAATGGACCTCAACCACTCTCCACAACAATTTCGGTCTCAAGTTCACAAAGGCACACACCCAGAAAACTAAAAAAAGAACAACAATAATACAATAAATAATAAATAATATTTCTCATAAATAATTGCTTCCCTTTGGTCCCCTTGTGCCCGGGCTGCTGCGACGAAAAATATGTTAACTAATCACCGTAGGAAAGGATTTTTATGGGTTTTCATTTCCGCACATAATCGACTTATGCCACAAGACACACACGGAGCCCAAGGAGCCAAGAGGCGCGCAGTCAAGGGGAAAAACCAAAGGCGGATATGTGGAACGTTAAGCGTCGATGCCACATTGAGGTGATATATGTCAGTTGGCGAAAAGTCCTGCAGAAAAATGTCATTTCCTTTTATGAAATACGGAAATGAGCGGCAAGAGGACGAACCCCATAAAGAATCTCGAACTATGCGAATGAAGTGGACGAAAGTTGTTTTTATTTTTGACACAAGCGAATCAAGTGAAAGTCGGGCAATAAAAACTGCGGGTGGGTGGGTGGCATGTCCATAAATATGGCCCATAAGTTGAGATATTTGGCAATTACAGCGGCTTAATGACTTGTGACACTCGCTGGCAGATCCCTTCCTCTATCTGGAGAAGTGGAGAAGTTGCAAATTCAAATAAATTAAAGTTTGAGGAGTTGCCATGAGCCACCCGGTGCGAGACAAAAGACGTTGTCCAAATGGCAGCCCAGGCAACGGATGTCATTCACAGCATTTGAATATCCAGCCGAAATGGCGTTGCTGTAATTAGATGCCAGGCACAACGCATGCCAAATCCCAGATAATAACACCGCGGTGGTCCCTTCAATCGAGTGGCACTCGTCAGTGGCCTGTAAGGAATATGAAAAAAAGAAACGCGGCAGGACACTGCAACTTCAACTTTCACTTTATCAATTGACACACACCATGACGACGAGGAGGATAGGCAAACAGGAACTGGCTCAGGAGCTAATTGTAAATTCAAACAGAATTTTTATTTCATTTCCTTATTGAATTGAAACTTGACTAAAGCGCGTCCAGTGAAATTTATTGCGTTGCTTTTGATAATGACATAATATTTTACGCTTCGACAGAGAGCGGAGTGGGGGGGGGAAGGAACTCCACTTTTTATTATTTAAATTTTATTTGTGTGTGTGTCGTGGGCTACACATTTCCATTAATATTAAGTGCTGTGCGTTCTCCGGTGGCTGAAAACTGTGAGGTGGGGAGGGGGAGGCCGCCTGAAGAGTCTTCCCCTTGGGTTCGGTCCATTGTGCGGCCGCTTTTGTTTGGCAGCCATATCTGTATCTGCATAATGTTATTGTTATTGACTTTTGCGCGCCGCTCAATCATAATCATAATCAATTGTTCTGCGAGACTTACCTGCGGTTGTCCTTATCGCTGGATGCCATTTGCATAATGGGAAAGTTCTGTGTTTGTCTTGAGGATTATGGAAAATAATTGGGAAAGCTATATGGCCAGGGCATCGTGACATGCAACTGAATCAGGTGTGAGAATGCACTGACGTGTGATGGAACCATTGAAACTTGAAACGCAGCATCAGTGCAATACGAGAGTAGGTTCAGTATTATAACCATCAAGAGTAATCCAAATTTATGTTCTACCACTTAAACCGGTTGGGCTTCTTCGGAAGTGAGGAACTGCATACTGCGTCACAAGTCGACTCACACCTCGTCGTTGGTAACCCCTTCCTAACAGCGCGATGCACCCCCAAAGCTGCTGGCTAACGTGAGTGGCAAACCCTCCCTAGGGTTAATAACGTTGGTGCGTCTGGCTTGGTCTGGCTTTCCGATCACGATTTGAGCATATGCAACTGGAGTGTTCCCTTCCTCAACGGGAAAGGTGCTCATATCTTGTCAGTGGGGGTCCTCGATATATATTCATCGGGAACTAACGCACTTCCGGAAATGCGATGTATGGAACAGGGGCGCAAGTTGCGCTCCATGTGAGATCTGGGCATGCTTTGAAGCACTAGTTTGGCTTTGTTCTCAGCAAAAGACTGCCTCGCTTTGTCATCAGCTTGACAAGCGACTAGCCGCACTCAGACTTGAGCCAACATTGTTTAATATTAGTACTATCTGTGCCCTCAACAAAACACTTATTCTATGAGATCAAACAGCTCCTCTCTTTTCTCTGGCTTCCATTGAGATACAGTTCCATGCCGGATTCGACACCACTAACTAACACAGCTATGCTGGACAGTACCAGTAGTACCAGTTCTTGTCTTTTAAATGGCTGATATAAGTCAGATAAACTTACAATTTACTTATTATACCCTTGCAAAGGGTATTATAATTTTGCCCAGAAGTTTGCAACGCATAGAAATATTCATTTCCGACCCCATAAACTATATATATTCTTGATCAGGGTGACGAGCTGAGTCGATTGAGCTTTGTCCGTCCGTCCGTTTGTCCGTCTGTCCGTCTCTCTGTCTGTTTCTACACAAACTAGTCTCTCAGTTTTAAAGCAATCGAGCTGAAATTTTGCACAGAGTTTTCTTTTTGCTGCACACTACTAATATGTCGGAACCGACCGGATCGGATGACTATATCTCATAGCTCCCATAGGAACAATCGGTCGGAAAACTAGTTTTAGTATGAATAACTTTTTTCTTTTCAGTGGAAACGTCTCCAAACATTGTAATCGTAGGCTTTATATGTTTTTTAATAATCCTACCAATTTTTATTAAAATCGGACAACTATATGGTATAGCTGCCATACAAAAGATAGGTCTGAAAAACAGTCTTAGTTAGAAAAACTTTTTTGTTTTTAATGGTAGCATCCTGAAATTTTGTATTTGTTTGTTTCTCATGCTTTTACATAATTCTACAAGTTTTTGTCCAAATCGGATGACTATATCATATAGCTCCCATACGAACGATCTGTAGGAAAATGGGAAAAAGTATTTTTTGAAAATATTTAAGCAAGCACTTGCAAGGGTATAAAAACTTCTGCACAAACGAAGTTAGCTTAGGTTTCTCGTTTTTTAAATAAGAAGCCTGTATCAAAAGACATAGAACAACAAGACACTTAACGGCCATTCAAGTAAATGTAAGGCAAACTTGCAATGTGGACCCTCGATTTTGCATTAGTGTGGTGTCTGCGTTCATGTCCCCTTTTTGCCTAGTCATTCACTTGTGTGGAGACTACTCATCTTATATATCGACTATTTTCAAGGGAAAACCCAACTTTCGAACGTATCCCAGCAGCGTTGAAGCCTCAGTGCGAACTTTGGTGCGTGCGGTGATTAAAACCACATTTATCTAAAGTTTTAAGCAATTACCTTCGCCTGCATAAATTAAAAATTTTTATATCAATTACCCGAGTTAATTTGCATAACATGGCAGACGACAAACTGAAAGGTCGCCGTGACTAAGTATGGTGGAAAAATGGGAAAATTGTGAAAAAAAAGAAAACTGCAGATGCAACCACAATTTTTTGGCCACATCCGCACAACGTTGACAAATAATTGAAATCAATCAAAACTGCCAAAGGAGTCCACCTCAGACTTTTCACTCTCCCCGACGCTCGACGCGTGTTCGAAACTAATCAAAATTCAATTGGAAGTCGCACTGTGTCGCACTCTGTCCGCACCGAAATCAAAATTCGCAAATGATGCGCATAATAAACTTAACAGAAACAGCGTTTCCCATGCAATAGAGCGTATGGCCACTTGATGGGTTAATTCGACAGGCGCCAGTTTGGCAGTTGCCAGTCGAACGGTCGGAGGGATTGGGATGGTTGGTTGTCTGGTAGCGGTGACAATTGAAAAATAGCCAGGCATTTGTTGCTGCCAATGTTTGCAAACATGTAACCCAGTAACCCCTCCCCCTGGTCGCTTCCTATGGCGGCAGCCGAGCGTATCAATAAATCCATTTAAAATTGTGTGCGTGTGTCGCTGGAGTCTGGAGTGTTTTGTCATTTCAGGAGCCAGGACTCACATAATGCAATGGGAATTATGGCTGCTTAGCGCTTAGCAAAAAAACCAAAAAAAAAAAACTGCACATATAAATTGGCAGCGAGGGCACAACAAAAGCACCAACAATTGACATCAATACCGACATACCACGAACCCAATCAACCCCCAATTTAAAATGCAAAATCAAAGTAAATCAATTTCGGTTGCAAAAACATTCGCCAGGGCACGTTCCACTGTTCCTAAGTCTGCCAATAAATCAAATTGCGAAATTTTTACTTTGGTTTTGGGTTTTTACGTGGGTCCAACCAAATTATGCGCATATGCGACAGTATTCAGTCAGACTCCTCCGCTGGGATATTGTAATTTGTGCCAAATCCTTGAAATCCCCGCACATTTATCACGAATATGCGCTCGTAAATCAGGACACATGCGTTTTACTTAGTTTATCAAGAGCAGGCGAGTGGGAGTGGCACTTATCTACCCGCCTGTTTCATTTTAAAATAGGCCATGACCGCCATTCTCACCACGGGCGCGCGCGTCTAATTTGCACATTTTCACTATTTTCATCATTTTCCAGATTTTCCTCTATTGTTCTCGATTTTTTAATGTGGTTATTTATGTGGCCTGTTTATGATTTTATGTGCTTTCTATGCTAATTTGGCGTACTGTAAGAAGAGATCGTAAACTAAAGGTGACATCATCCATTGAGCTGGCAAATTTATGGATATCCTAGGGCGGGGCTAACTGTACTTGAGGCATGCGAGGGGAATATATCTAGGCAGAGAGAGAGAGTGTAAAGATTTGAGTGAATCGTAAAATAATTATGATTTATTTATTCACTCAAATGTGTGGCATACTTTGTGGAGGCGACTTAAAATTCACTGTGGACTCGAGAGCCCACTTTAATGTTCGAATTGTAGAGTAAAAACTAACAAGCTTTGATATAAAATACTAACCATGCACCAAATAGGGCAGAATCCAGAACTTTTGATGCTCAAATAGGAATGCAAGCCAATCGGAAATAAGAACTGCTTAGTTTCAGTGGTTCACTAGGATCCTGGACCACCGGTTCGGTTTATAACGCGGTTTTCAAGTTTCAGTTTCAGTCTTAGTTTATTATACATTTATTGCAGGCCTGTTTCCATTTTCGCAGACAATCCCAATCTTTGATTTAATCTGCACGAAAAAGTATTTTATCAAACTTTTGAAAGTAATGCAGTCTGAAAAAGTTCAAGAAACAAGAAAGAAAGTCGGTCAAGCCCGACTATAACGTACTCTGTACCAAGAAGATTTGTCTTTTGATCATAACGATCTTATTCATTCCTTTGGCGGATCGATAAGTTATCCTAATAACTAAATATGTCCAGAAGGAACAAGCCATATATCTTCAAAACTGTGGGAGATATGACGTTTTTTCTGATTTGCAGGGGCGGGAGGAGGCGTTGCCAAAATTGAAAATAAACTTGATCAGCCTGCAGACATAAAAGCATATGTCCCATACATCTATCTCTTACCTCTATCTCTTACCATCTCTGAGATCTGTGCGATCATACGGACAGACAGAAGGACAGACGGACATGACGGACATGACTCGGCTGTTGATGCTGATCAAGAATATATATACTTTATGGGGTCGGAGATGCTTCCGTCTGGATGTTACATACTTTTGCACAAACTTATAATACTCTATGTACCTACGGTACAGAGTATAAAAACTCAATTATATTGTTGAATCGCTCTTACTTTTACCCAATCACAACTGTTAAAGCTCTTCCTTCAGTAAATTGTTGCGATATGTGCTAGTAAACTTATAAAATCAAATTCCGATTTCAACAAATCATCCTTAATTTCAACATATCTTAGCCATTTAATCCAGTTCTTTTATCTAACATTCAGAAATGTCTCTAATAGGCTATTCACACTGAGCACATCTAACATTCAACATCCAAAATTATGAGTCATTAAAATTTATCCGGACAAAATTTGACATATTTGCAGTGTGAATAGCCTATAAGTCTGTTCTGTTTTACTATTGAAGGTGCTGAATCTTAATAAACTATATATCTAAGTGTACTGTAATATATAATGCAGCATAAAGATGGAGGGCAAAGAATTAGTTCTGGTTTTTAGAGGTATTAAACCCGGTGACTTTGTTTAAGCCGACTTCAAATATTGAACATTTTGTCAAAGCAAGCTATTTCACTTGAAATATTGTCAAAGCTCACCAAAGGGGTTCATTCCTTAAACCTTAGCATCATTCATTTGAAATTTACATCCATGCTCCGGCTTTCACTTATTTTTACGAATTGCGATTTCAGCAAATTCGCACGATTTCAGTTTAGATGGCTCCGAAATTCGCAAGTTTTCGTTATCGATAATGTTCCATTCCCAACTTGTTTTGTGTCATTTCACATAACAAAAACAGCTGATGAGCGCCACTACTTATGCTATCGATAGTTATATATCGATATATACCATGGCCAAATCGCAAATTGTTGTTGTTGTGAGCAGTTTTCCATCTCGCTCAATTTTGTGTATCTCTATTAAGTAATTGTTTAAAATATTGCCTTAGTGCGAATGGAGTGGGAGAGTCCGGAAGACAATTCTAAAAAGGTTAAGGAACTGAATAAAAATAGTTCCGTGGGCTGTCTGTTTGTGCATCAACCTATATTTTGCATTTACTTTTCATTTCACGGACTCAAATGTAGCCGGTTTAAAAACGCCAAAACTTTGCGATTTCCGAGTGTCGGAGCACCAACTTTTACGATTTGATGATCAAATCGCAAAGTTTTTGCGAAAGCGAAAATGGGAGCATTGCTGTTAATGATTTCCAAAGTGAATGTGTGACTTCTCGAAAATGTCGAAATTTAATTTCTGGTGAACAGTTGAATAAACCATAATGATTTCACTTTGAAAGCTGTGCTCCTAGATAATGTTGGATTGAAGTAGTCCGTAGAATGGGATCCCAGCACAAATCGATAAGCAACGTCCAAAGAAACAATCTTAGCTGATGTCAGGCATTTCATGTTTTAGAATGGTAGACAGCCCCATAAATTCTGTATCGATAAGGACTTATCGTAGGCAAACGATTAAAATATTCAAAATTTTTACGTCTTTAAACAAACCGAACCGAACGGTTCGGCTTAAAATTTTCAATGATAGGCCGGTTCGGCTTCTCAGTTGGAATTAGCGGTTCGATTTGGTTTATAGCCAGTTTGAATGCCTGGCTTTATAGAACTCTGGTTCGACAAAACTTTTATACCCTTGCAGAGGGTATATTGAGATTGTCCAGATGTTTGGGGCGCATAGAAGGAAGCACTTCCGACCACATAAAGTATATATATTCTTTATCAGCATGACGAGCTCAGTCGATATAGCCATGTCCTTCTGTCCGTCCGTCCTTCCGTCTGTTTCTATGGTTTCGCCTCCGTCAGTTGTATAGCTATCGCGACCAAACTTTGCACGAAGTCTTCTGGTACAAATACGCTGCACATTTGTCGGAATCGGCCGGATCGAATGACTATAACATTAAGCTGCCTTAGGAACGATCGGTCGGAAAACTAGTTTTAGTGAGAAAAGCTTTTTTATTTTCAATGCAATCGTCTTCAAACTCCGTATTTACTAGTTTTCTATGCATTCCCAAGATTCCACGAAGATTGGTCGAAATCGGACATCTATATGGTACAGCTGCCATAGAAAAGTGAGGTTAGAAAAATAGTCTTAGTAAGAAAAACTTTTTTGTTTTCAATGTGAACCTCTTTAAAATTCGCATATATATATATTTTATAAGCTTTCACACAACTCTATAAAGACTTGTCAAAATCGGATGACTATAGGTTATAGCTGCCATACGAATGATCGGTCGGAAAACTAGTTTTAGTGAGAAAAACCTTTTGTGTTTTCAAAGAACACGCCTCCGAACTTTGTTTTTCTTAATTTGTTATGCTTTCAAATGATTTCACCAAGTTTGGTCGAAATCGTACATCTATATAGTATAGCCATATGTCATAGAAAAGTAAGGTTAGAACAGAAGTCTGAGTGAGAAAAACTTGCTTTGTTTCAGTGGAAATATTCCTAAAATCAGTTAGAAAATCGTGCCGATACAAAGTTTGGCCGAGCCGAAGTTAACTTTCCTCCATTGATTTTGGAACTACATTATAGTCGTTCATCGTGTAACACTATGCCTTAGCTTAAAAAGAAATGTTTCTACAAAGTATGCCTTTTTTTAAGCATAGATATTACAAAATGGATTGGTGGAACTGTTTGGTCACTGTTTTTGTCGCCTTTAGTCACTATTTTGGTCACTGTATTCTTCACTGTATTGGTCACTGTATTGATCCCTGTTTTGGTCACTGTTAGTCACTGATTTAGTCCGCTTGCTCACTATTTTTGTCACCATTTCCAAACAAATGGAGCTTAGCTTTTAAATTCAAAAGTAGGAAGAATTGATTTGAAAAGAAGGCAATGTAAGAGATGACTATCTGAAGTGACCCTGAAATCTCCAGAGACTTTCATATAAACGGTCGCCAAAAGCCCAGCTTTACTAGATTAGATAAAAAATGTTGAACGATTCAAGGCCAAGAAGATTTGATGCGTACGTTTTTCCTTCTCAATAATCAAATTGTCTGCATTGTTCCTGTCACTTTACAACTCAAGTTCTCCTAGTTTAGTTCTAAACTCAAACGTATGTATATACGCAATGCTCTGGAGATTTTTGAGACACTCCGATTATACATTTTTGTATGAAGCATTTCAGAATGTTTCCATGCAATCAATTTAAGAGTTTTGCAAATTTCTTTCTCACTTATCTTTATAACCCAAGAAAAGCTATCTAAAAATGTAAACAGTCAATGGCTACTTTGCCAGTTTGACCCCCTACAATGCAGTTAAGCAAATGCTTTCAATAATTTAAGCAAAATTCTAACTGTATGCATATGTACATATATATTTATATGCGTATTTACGACTCCCCCTCCCCCAACATGATGTTGTCCATAACAGTTTTGGCCATGACACAAGCAGACACCCGATCAACCCTTTTCTCGAGTCTTGAGACGCAACAAATCGCTGCAAATTGCATTCATAAAATTTTATCACCCAATATCGGAAATGGATTTCTTGTTGTCCGCACCAGACTAATGGCCAACGTATGACCCGTGCAGTCGACAAAGAAGCCGGCGACAGAGTCAGCAGCAGGAAGAAGGCAGCTGTACCAAAGTAGTTGCTGTAACAATTGTGGGGTTAAAAAAGAAAATCCAAGCCATTTCATATTTTCGCAATGGTCCATAAGCACTCATAATTTCATTATTATGAAGTGCCAAGAATCCTTGCCCCGGGGATGGCATTAGGGAAATGGCCTCTCAAATGGGCACTTTGTGTGCTCGTTTCTTGTGAAAGGGTTATGAAATTTTAAGGTGCCGTGACGAATGCACTGCACTTGCGCCTAATTACTTTGAATTATTTGCCTAATTTGCTACCAATTCTTCATTGCCAAGGCGATTTTGCTGGGCCATCCCATGGGCAGGCAGGGGTTGAGCTGTCCGCTCAATCATGCCAACTGTTGCCATCACTCAGGTTCAATCAGTTTGTCGACGATACCAAGGCAACGAGGCGTTGGAAGGAAGGGAAGGGTGCGCGCAACTGTAATAAATGGAAAGCATGAGATTATATAACGCCCTTTCCTTGTTAGGGATTCATCGGTCAGTTTTGGTCAACCGGAGACATGAGTGTACAACGCCGCTAACCACACAAAAAGGGATCTTGGATTGTGTTTCGTGCAACCACAAAATGGGCTAGACCCTTGGGCGTCCACTTCTAGAGCAACCAGTTGATTACTTAGACGCCAATTAATCAGCTCATGTGAGGCATTTGGAATGACTTGCACATTTGGCAAGCTAATCAAGTGTATGAAGTTGCCGAAGGATTTCTTTTAATTGCTGTAGATGAAGGCGATGACGAATCCACCCCCCTGTAAGCTCAAACACTCGAAGGGTTTCAACAAATTACAACTTTCAATCAATGCAATTTGGAACATAAAGAAAAATATGCCAAGCATCTATCAAAGCCATAACCAGCAATAACCACTTTAGCCTGTCAATAACCCCAATGGATTTGGATTCGACGGTAAGTTGGGGTATATGCAGTCGCATAAGAGTTAATTTTAGCTACAATCTGGCACTCTTCGCCCACTGCACGGACTCTGTTTCTCTTGATATATTGATATGTACTTCTTTGGAGTATTCAGTACTCTAGGACTGACCGGCTTCATGCTTTCAAAATACTTAGAAAATAGTTCAACAAATAATGACAGATCAGACGCTCTAGAAAAACATTTATTCGTTCGTAAAACTTAAAATAATTTCAAGTTCTAGAAAACGATATTTCGGTTCCGTATTGTCGTATCCTCATCCAAGCGAAAATAAGTCAGAGAACAGAGAGAGAAAGCTAATGTAGAGGAAATATATTGAAAACACTCGGCCCCACCTGACTTCAATATAACCTTAATGTATAATAGACTTCAGTACTGTTAACGCATTAACATTAATGTAAACATTAATTAACAGAATGTTAGCAATCAAGGAAACAAGCATGCCTCTATAACTCTGCCACTAATTATCCAATCTATATGAAAATGTTTGAGTCTTTAGATATAATGCTCTTAAGCCTTCGGCTGATATTGTACAACTCCGATATCAAAAGCTCTTGATACAGCCTAGTGACAAAGTGCTGACTCGGTAGTAAAGCCCCTTGGTCGTCGCCAGCCAATAGACAAACTGATCGACTTTGACTTTAGGAAGAACCAGTCTTCCCTACAGGTCAGCGGTGGACATGTCCTAGCTTCCATTGCTCTGAGAGTTATTTTTCGGCAACTAGCGCCGCGCAGTTGCATAAAAAAACGACTCACTTCTTGGCACCGGGATGTTTGCAAAACCAAATATATTCAGTGTGCCTCCGAAATCAAATTACGTGCCCACCGCTGCTTTTGGTATTGAAATTCGTTAACAGTTCACAAGTAGGCGACTTTATAAGGTCGCCTACCTGAGTGGCAGGAGAAACCTGCTTATAGCAGGAGATTAGCAGGTTTAGACTCTATAGCAGGAGTGGCCGCATTCTATAAGTCATTTTAATAAGTCGTATGTGTGTCTCTTTTCTTTTTCTCCTATGCCTCTTGCAGAATTGGACACAACAACACAGAGCAAAACGAGAGCGTCCGATATCGATATACCCGTGATTAAGGGGAATTAGTGTTAAATAAGCTTCCTTATAATTATGAATAACAGAGCATTCCAATTTATTTAAATATTTGAGCATTATGCAAGCAAACAGCGCATGCGGCTCTGATAAGTAAGCAACGTTTTAGCCTGTATTACTCTGCCCATTTTTTGTCCGATCAAGTTCACACTTTGCAGTGAACTGCAAAATTTTCAGAAATTTTCATAAAGATCGGTTATATAATAGCAGAATTATAAAGGTTATAAAAAGAACGTTGCATACTTATCTGAGCCGCATGCGTTGTTTTCTTTCATAATGTTAAAATATTCAAATGAATGTTAATGCTCTGTTAATTAACACAGGGAGAGGTTATTAAACACAAATTCCCCTGAGTAACGGGTATTTCGAAGTCGGACAGGGCCGACTTTAACTTACGCTTTCGTTTAATATCCCTTTTTGGATATTTAAATCAGGGCTGCAACCCGGCTTTGAACCGATTCGGTTCGAGCCCGGATCTTCGACTTTTATTTTACTGCGAACAGAACCTTGAACCTGTTTAGAACTAAAGGCTAAGCAAGAACCTATTCCGAACTTAAAATTGCGGTTCGGTTCAACACAAATGATGGATATCAGAAATGTTGTTCTTTTGTTGAATGCTTTTTTCAAAACACAACAATATTAATTTTGTATAAATCATAAACCATGAACCAAGGTTCGGACCATATACCTTCTCTCAAAAATCTCGATCTTAGCATTTTACCAGTGAACCGGAGAACCGAATCTTTCTATTTAATGTTAAATGAATCTTAAACTTTCATCTAACTGAGCTGAATATCAAAAAAAGGATACTAACATGAAAGAAAGTCGGTCAAGCCCGACTATAACATACTCTGCACCAAGAAAATTTGTCTTTTGATCATAACTCGAAAACCGTTCATCCGATCTTCTTCATTTCTTGGGCGGATCGAAAAGTTATCTTGATAACTAAATATGTCCAGAAGGAACAAGCCATCTATCTTCAAAACTGTGGGAGATGTGACGTTTTTTCTAAATTGCGGGGGCGGGAGGGGGCGTGGCCAAAATTGCAAATAAACTGGATCTGCCTGCAGACATAAGAAGCATATGTCCCATACATGTCAAACCTCTATATCTTACCATCTCTGAGATCTGTGCGTTCATACGGACAGACAGACGGACGGACGGACGGACGGACAGACGGACATGGCTATATCGACTCTGCTGTTGATGCTGATCAAGAATATATATACTTTATGGGGTCGGAGATGCTTCCTTCTGGATGTTACATACTTTTGCACAAACTTGTAATACTCTATGTACCTACGGTACAGAGTATAAAAAATATCAGTTCGAAAATGATGTTTTTTTTATTGGTGTACACACTGTTTACACTTCTGTATCACAATTTCTCTGCGATTCGATTTGTTAGCCTGCTTAGTTGTTTTTGCATCTTAGCCTAGAACTTAACATTGGCCATTCAGCTCCATCGAGCCTGGATGCGATGTGGAATGCAAATTGCTAGCGTCGATTGCTCGCCTACCGCTCAATTTGCTCATCGCAACGCGATTGCTTTGGTGCAGGGGTCTTAGAAGTACTCTGGGATGCAATGTGCTGGACAAATTGCTGTCGTCGATTGCTCACCTGTTCTAACTGACGCATGACGGCTTACCTGTTGAATTCTCCTAAACTCCGTTTGTAGAAAAAGTTTCTTGTCTTCTCACAACACTCATCCGTTTCGCGATAATCAAGACTTTTGTTTTCCCCATCATATTTTAGAAAATCACAATACTAAAATTTTAGAATGTTTGAAGTGGATTTCTTTTTAAACTTTTACAGTGCCCGTTCGATCTGTGTCTTCTAAGCTTATAGGAAAAAAGTAACATTTCGGAAATGTAAATGTAGCACTCTAACTTCTTTCTGGCTGTTTAGAATATTAGAATATACTGCTTGTCCCCTTTCACAACAGGGTATCACACATTCGACTAATCATAAACTCCACGTTTTCGTCCTTTATCCGTAACAATAAATTATCAAAATTTGTAGCATAAATCAAGGGCAAGTACCACAAACAGTGGTTCACTTTTCACTTTTCAATATTTGCTCGGACTTCTCGTCTTTTGTTCGGTTTCTTGGGGCGTGTGTGGATTTGATTTGTTTGACATATTGAAGTGGTCAAGCAAATACGAGCCGCATGAATCACCAAGGGCGTAACCGGACCACCCCAAACATGGCGTAAAGTTAATTGATTAACGACACGAACAGTTGAAAAGTGGACCAGCAGCCCGGGGAAGCCTTAGCAGAAAGATGTAGTTCGAACTGAGGAGCATTGATTTGTGGCCATTGTCCGGCTTAAATTGTCCCAAACATGGTCGGGCATTGTTGAACCTAATGGTCGTGTGTGATGGGAAAAGTCTTTAGAGTTTTCTTTGTGACGAAATGATGGGAATTTCATGGCTGGCTTGTACCTGGTCAACCCAAGGGTTGGTCTGCCCTAGACTAAACTAACCACTTATACTTATTTATGCTTTTAATAAGCAACATGACATGCTGCAAATGTCAATCCATGGGCTGTCATTCAAAATGAAACTATATCCTATCCCATCCGCCCTCGCCCGTCCGACGGCAAGTCTTTCCTTTTGCCCAGCACGCGCACAGGATGTGCTTGATTACTTGACATTTTGCATGGCACTTTCCATGTATTAATGAATGAAATAAATTTAATTTTGCCAATTAATGCCCTGGATATAGTCAGATGTCAGCAACTTTCAGCTTAGTTCGGGGCAGTCTGGCTGGGTTAATGTTTGTCATTATTGACTCGTCGCTGAGGGCTACTTTCACTTTCACCGAATTTTTGCGCAAATTGCAATAAAACTGGGCAGCCAGGGGGGGGGGGGGGAGGGGAAATGTGAGCGACAAGGTCCTGATATGCTGACGGGGGGTTGGGCCAACGCTTAGTCATCATCAGTGGCCCCAGGGCAAGCTTATTGGATTTTTCAAGTGTTACCACGAGTCGGGCCCATTAAATGCCTAAGCTCCCCATCTTTTGTCCTGCCGCCACTTCAAAACTAAAGCTGAAAACCTGTGAAACCTGAATGACAACCTTACAATAGGTGTGAAACCTTTGAACAATATCCTAAAAACTGAAATCAAAGGGACATTTTCACACAGCAGGAACACGAAAACGTTGCTAATAACCTGATTAGAGATTAGGAACATTGAAACGTAATTAAATGTTACCTAGCCAGAAAAGTGGAATGGCGACTTTTCCACATGTGAAAGTGAAGCCACACAAAGGACGAGCCATTTCCATGGACGTGTGTCGCGGTTTCTGACGCAGCCCCGCGGCTGGCCACACAAAAAGGATAATATTTCGCCGGTTCCTCATCGCATCCTTGGCATGTATCCATTACACTCGACTGCAGCTGACCGCGTGCGAGGGGGAAGGCTGACTGGTCCTAAGTCCATCAACGGCACATCAAACTGTCCAACCAATAACAACAATGGAACCATTCAATCAGCGCGCATAAAAACATAAAGAGATTTTAATTTTTTGATTATGTTGCCCCGCTGTCCGGTCCTCCCTCCCGTCATGTGTGTGTGTGTGTGTGGATGCGTGCGCCGTGCTCCCAGGGGGAACTTTTCCGGCGTCTTTTGTTCGCAAATCGTTAATCAATGAACTTCGTGCGTGCTTCTTACCCTCGCCGTCTCGACCCTTGGTCAGTTTCCTTTCGGACGAGCTCATTTGTGCATTTAGCATAATAAAAAAATCAACATCGATGAGTAGTTGGGCCGGAAAAACCAAGTTGATTAAATTTCAATGTTGATGTCGTGTCAGGACATTCACTGGGACGCATCGGCTAATGCGCCGTAATTTCGATTTAAGTAATTTCCCTCTTAACAATTCGTGCATATAAAGTGATAGGGCATTAGAACTGGTCACAGGACGATAATTGAAGTCAATCAAGGGAGTTGCTTGGAACTGGGAGCAGGGGGCTGCCTGCGAATGGGGCTGCATCGAATGAGGAAACTAAATAATTTAATTAGTTTGTCACTTCTAAAAATGGTAAAGCAATTGGTAAGGTTGAAGTCAAACTCCATCTATACTGGGCTAGGTTCTTTTTGCTCGGTTTCAGCTCTTTAATGACTTCAAATTATATATATAGCAGATATGCTTCGATATTACTATGTTATTGGTAAGTTTATGGAACAGATGGCTCTATGTAACCAGCGGTATTTTTGGGAAATGGGAACAAGTCTCTTCTGAGGGATATGAAAGCGATTCTTCCTGGGTATAAGAAAGGGTTTCTTCCGGAATACAAAAAAAAAGTCTCTTCTGTGGGATTAGAATGATTTTTTTCCTGGAGAACGAAATTTCTCATAAATAAAAAGCTATGACATTTAGGAAAATCTACGAATTACTTAAATTTGTCTTAAAAGTTTTCTACTTACTCTCTGATTTGAGCTTACAGCAACACAATTCGTATGACATCTCAACCAGATGCTGAATCGCTTACGTTGGTGGGAAATGTTTCTACTTTTATTTACTTGACAACTTGTAATTCTCAAGTATGATGTCCACGCACACAAGAGGCAACTGAAACTTAATGTTGGTTAAGTGATCGCCAATTCAAAGATTCGATGATGAAAAAGCGAGATCAATAATACAGTATTACATTATAGCCCTGAAGAAGATACTTTAACTACAAAGGACATGGCAGAATAACACTCAGAACAGATTCTGGATCTGCGCTGTAAGTCACGAGACCCAGTGCATCTTGTTGGGCAGATCGAGTATAGCATTTCCTCATACTTGGTTTTTTCCTAACACCTCCCAAATCAGAAGATTTGGCCCGAAAACTGCTTTTGCTTTTTATACCCTTGCAAAAAGTATTATAATTTTACCCAGAAGTTAGCAACGCATAGAAATATTCATTTCCGAACCCCATACACTATATATGTTCTTGATCAGGGTGACGAGCTGAGTCGATTGAGCTTTGTCCGTCCGTCTGTCTGTCTGTTTCTACGCGAACTAGTCTCTCAGTTTTAAAGCTATCGAGCTGAAATTTTGCACAAATTTTGTCTTCTTTTTGCTGCACACTACTAATATGTCGGAACCGACCAAATCGGATGACTATATCTCATAGCTCCCATAGGAACAATCGGTCGTAAAAGTAGTTTTAGTATGAAAATCTTTTTTCTTTTCAATGGAAACGTCTCCAAACTTTGTAATCGTAAGTTTCCTATGTTATTTTATAATTCTACCAAGTTTTATTAAAATCGGACAACTATATGGTATAGCTGTCATACAAAAGATAGGTCTGAAAAACAGTCTTAGTTAGAAAAACTTTTTTGTTTTTAATGGTAGCATCCTGCAAATTTTTATTTCTTGTTTCTCATGCTTTTACATAATTCTACAAGTTTTTATCGGATGACTATATCATATAGCTCCCATACGAACGATCGGTCGGAAAATGGAAAACTTCGGCACAGACGAAGTTAGCTTAGCTTTCTCGTTTTTACTCATTTAAATTGAAATTACTCACTCGTAGACCGTCTGATTGTGTATAGCCTTGACAATTCCAATAGCGAAGACAGATATCTTAAATATTACCATTAATGGCTTGACAGATTTAACTCAAGTGCTAAGAAATGTGGGTTACAGATCTGGCATTTTCACCTATTTTTCTAAAGTTTGATCTTTGGACTCCAATGGTTTTATTATTTTGCTTTTTCCGATTTTCTTTTAAGTTTTATTATAATTGCCATTTTGGTTCTCCGTAGAACAGATAATGGATCCTTGAATTTGGTTACTGTCTGTCGAAGTTATTCGCGAATTTCTAAGTACACATCGACCATAATGTATTACTTTTTATGTTTGTCCCTTCAAGTATGCCACGTTTTGTTTGACGGCAGGTTTAAATAATTCTTATCAAATACTTAAAGAAAATATATATACTTCTGGACCCAGATGAACATTATCTGAATAATGCGTGTGTATTTTCAGTTTAAGTGAGTAAAAAAAAGCAAAAAGCAGTTTTCGGACCACATTTTCAGATTTGAAGGGCATTTTCTCGCTGTAACACTGTGTTCTTAAGATGTAATTTGGAACGCCGTTTATATACACAAAGTTTGGACGGTTCCAGCCATATTAGATGGCACCCAGCTGGTGTGCCTGTTTTCGCAGGGAACTTACATATCTAAATGGTATTTATGCCTCACATATCGGCTAAGATCCATCTCTACACTCAGAACAAAAACCAAGAACTTCTTACTTGAATCAAGTCAAGCGAGTCAAGAGACGGTGCCAAGAGTACTTATGTACGAAAATACTTAAATGATGTTCAAAGTTCTTACACAGAGAAACCCAAAAATCTAAAAACTACTTTAAAATATAATTTTTCTACTCGTTTGCCAGGTATTTTCCACCCATTACGTTTATGTAGCTTTTGTACATGACGCGTTTTTTTTTCTGATTTCTATATGCGGCATGTAGCTTTTTTACATTTATACCTTTACCTTGCCAAGTTTAGCCCCTTCAAAACAAACAAAAACCTTTTCTGGGGTTCAAACTCACAATTCACTTACCTTGTCTCTGTAATTGAAGCACAAATGCGGGTATCTTAGCTCATAAGACTATCAAGCATTCGCGCGGCATTGCCGAAAATCACAGTAATTAAGGGAAGCGACAAGCAACGATGTGCGAATGGATCGTGTAGATTTTCTATAAAAAGCATTCTTGAAATCAGGGCTGAAAACCGGTTTTGAACCGAACCGGTTCGAACCCGGAATTCCGACTTTCAGATTACAGTGAACCGAACCTTGAACCGAACCTCTTAAGGTATTAAAGCTGAACCTGAACCCGTTCCGAACCCAAAATTTCGGTTCGGTTCAACAAAAATTATAGATTTCAACTATTTCCCAGTGACTTCTTCTGTTATCCTGATGGAATTATCCACATTACTGTGGAAACACTTTTCGTATGTGGACTACGAAATTGCATTTCACTTTAAGGGCTGTATCCAGAACTTCGAAGTTTTTATTTCGTCACAATACTTAATATAAGTAGAAACACTTTGTCATTGCTTTGATGAGCTGTATGAAAGTGTTTATATTTATATAAAGTATTGTGCAATTTCATCCCAATCCAAAATCGAGACAATTCCCTAACAGTTTATGTCGGTCGTAGGTCGCTTACTATATAAACGTGGATAAAGCTTGGCTGAACCAAGGTTCGAACCAAAACCTCGGCCCAAAAACCTTGAACCTCAAAATTCTGAACCTGAACCATTGGTAAATTTTGGTTCGAACCCGCGAGCCGGAGATCCGCGTAATTTTTTGGGTTTGCAGCCCTGCTTGAAATCCTTACCTTGTATTTAGAAAGCCTTATTTCATTTGAAGAACAACTTTCTAAATGAGAAACATAGCAATTCTGTACTGATTTTGATCTGCAATTTTCGTTTAGTATTTTCACTCGCTCGTGTAGGTGTCCAATTTCTAAGCTTTAATATAGTATAACCCATATGCTTTTGATATAAGGTCTTTGTATTGAATCAAACAGTAATCCGAAAATTGTTAGAAAAATCCCCTTCTTTATTCAAGATCATAATATCTTGTTTTGAGTTCGAAAGAAAAGTAAACAACTAAAAAAGTCGACAAATCCAGACTTATATGCTCAGTACAAATTTTGACGCAGCAGCAGCGCACTCAGCATCTTATCTTTTGCTCATAACTATCTTTTGACCGATCTTTATGAGTCCCTTGGCGGATCGATAAAAATGCTGGTTACTTAATCCAGAAGATACGAATCTTCATCTAGAACACTGTTAGTTGGTTCATACTGACAGACAGACAGAGAAGAATATGTATACCTAATAGGGTCGAAGATGCCTTTTTCTGGCTGATACATACTTTTATACAAACTTAATATACTCTGTGTGCCTTTGTTACGGAGTATAAAAGCTAACATTGCAATCTCCAAGAAGATTTCATCTGTTCTTAAAATTTGTAAATAGTTCTGAAACTTTCTTTGGAGTAATGGGGTAGAACTCGGAACTTCAGCAATACCATTTTGATCTTAGGCATTTGTACTGAGCATATGAGTCTGGATTTGTCGACTTTTTTAGTTGTTTACTTTTTTTTCGAACTCAAAACAAGATATTATGATCTTGAATAAAGAAGGGGATTTTTCTAACAATTTTCGGATTACTGTAGCTAAGAAAAGTTCTGAATTCAAGAATGTTTGTTTTCATTTACATTATTTCTAGAATACTAGAATATTTTATACTTAATCTAAGTACCTTCCAGATCCAAAAATATTTGAAATTTTAAGTACAGAACGGCTTAAATTCTATTCCGATGGATCTAGAACTCTGCCAATCGTTTTTTGTCTTAATAGCGGTAGAACATGCCGTTGTACTTAGAGGTATGCCCTAGGCTATTGAATTCATGATGAGAGCTTTGAGCCTGAGCTTTGTGGGAGGCAGTCCAAGTCATTTGAGCTTATTTGTCTTGTGAGAAACAGTGACTTAAGCTGGAATCATATGGTTTTTCCAGGTTAAGCCTCGGCTTAGAGTGTGACCTAGGGGTGCCATAGTGAACGTACGGCGCTGATGATAAATACCTGTCCTTTGACATTCCTTCTCATTACTTTACAATTGAATTAAGAAAATTTTAGGTTTTTAACCCACAGCTGGTAATTCTGTCTTTAAAAGTATATAATCTGACTACACTTCTCTGCAGAGTTACAGATAATATAGAAGCTACTGATGTTCTAGCTGCCTCTCTGCCACCATAGCCGAACTCTGTATTAATAAATCTCAATGGTTTGACCAACCCATATCCACAGACTAAATCGAATTCAATGATACAGGGGAGAGTGGTTTTGCCAGCCAAGTACCTCTACTTATCCATCGAAGTTGTACAGTTTCCCAGAAGCCCAGCCATCGCTCACTCCCTCCTTCCGCTCAATTAAACAATTCAATGCAATTTAAACAGCGAATTTCCCTTTTCACAACAAAAGACAAATCATTGCTATTAATCCAGCACTCGTTGTGGAATGTTTCATTACCAGTAACCAGCCGAAGGGGCAGAAGGATACACATGTGTGCCTCCAGTGTGCGCCTTACTTACTTTTAATTTCCTTCGACTGCCTTATATTACGTTCATTCATATGCAAATCGCTGGACTGTAACACAATGCCGCGGAAAAGGAGAGGAAAAGTCTTAACAAAAGTCAGCCATTGTTGTTGCTGGCATTTGCTTTGAGCGATTAAAAAAAAAATGTAAGGAAAACTTGAAGGGCTCAGGCTTATGCTTAGCATATGAAACGAAGGAGGAATCTTAAGGCAGGGGATTTTCACCTTATAACCCAAATCAGCGAATCGCATGGTGGTGTTTGGTGAACTACCCGCGAAAATGCCTCCCGGGGTTGTTGTCATTGCCTAGTGAGCTGCGGTGAGTACTGTACTGTTGTGAGCATATAAAGTATCCCATATCAAATTTAAATGAATTGTATCCGTTTTGCCTGAAATTTGGGACTACATGCAGTTAGGGTTATAATTTCCAGAGTTCAATTCAAATTGTATCATTCGCGATTTTCCCCTGCCCCCTCCGCCAGCAACCTTTCGCTGCTTTTGTTGGGTGAAACAATTAAAGTTATTTGCATAGTTCGCACAATGGGTCCAGCGAAGGCTCTGCATGTGGTCTGCTCTTTGGGCAACGTTGCTGTAGTTCTATATACCCGCCTAAGGCTTAAGTTCTGTGTTTACCATCAAATTGTCTTTGACTTTGTCCATATGCAGGGGGGAAGGCAGGGCTAAGTGTCTGAGTGACAGCTTCAAGTGGGTTTTGTTCGTGTTTCCATTCAAGTGTGGCAAAAATTCGCCACTCGAAGGATACTAAATGTGTTACCTCAGTTTATTTATTTATTTCTTGTTGCCTAAATGACACGAATTTGTCATTTTGTTTGGGTACAGTTTGTCCATCCCCCCCCCTGCTGTGTTACCTTCCCTCACATGTTGCCCATTATAGCTAACATACATATGTCGCTGTTTGTTCTCGCCACACCCACCCACCCCCTACGGCCCTTTCTTTTGTTTGCTCAGCAGTTGAAAATTTCAATTAGAACTCAATTTAAAAGTAGAAAAAAAAATTAAACGAAAACTGTTTCAAAATGTTTATAATTAGATTTTCATATGCAAATTTCGGTCGTTCTTTTGTTTGGTTTTGTTGTGGGCTGGCAAATTAGAATTAAATATTCTTTTTCTATGGTCCGGGGAACCTGTTCAGCCCGCGGCATTGACCCAGTGAAAAAAAATCAAATGTGTAACAAAACGAGGCACAAATGAGACAAGCGGAAGGAAGCTAAGCGACAGCTTGTTGCTAATTTTTAATAAATATTGAACGGCTCAAGTATTTGCCACCACACTTCTCAAGGGTTGCAAGCGGGGCCAAATATGCAAATGGTTCTTTAATAATTTTCGCACAAAACTGAAAATCACGTGCGGCGTTTATTGCGATGATTATCTGTGCGGGGTTTTCCGCTTTTTCCATTATGCAACAACGATTACAGATTTTGGTATATTAAAAAAATTTCTGTTTATACTTCATTTAAAGTGTTGCCACACAGCCACGTGTCGTTGTGTTTTCTGAAATTGATTAAAATGTGCAGCCTATTTCGATTTCTTGACTCCTACTCTCTGTGTCCTAGGGCGATACTGTTGCAGCCTCTGCGGTTGTCCTTTATGATTGGTGTGATGTTCACTAAAGAACACCAAGTGTAGTGGCACGGCCTCCGAGTTGGCCAAAGCATAAGTGTTTGCTGGCTATGTGGATTGATTTAAGTATATTATAATATTTCTAATTCTCGTCTAACCTACCATCGATAACACAGTTGTATGAGATTGGATCATAAAAAGGCCCATCAGTAGGCCTAACAAAATGCAGCCAAAATGCATGGTTCACTTGATCTTTGTACTTGTATCTTTTAAGAAAAACTCAGTCCGATGTCCGCTTAGTTCCGCTTAACCACTGTGTATGATAATTTGTTGTTTGTTGCGTAGTTATTTATACCAGACTCAGATGGGAATTGTATAATGTATGTTATCAGTTTCTCAGTGTTATGAGGGCATATTTATGAAGGGTATGATACATAAGTTGGTAACTTTGGCGTTCAGTTATAGAGTTCATTAGCCGTTGGGTATTTTATAGACTAATAGATTGCAATATTCAATTTTTTATACCCTTGCAAAGGGTATTATAATTTTGCCCAGAAGCTTGCAACGCATAGAAATATTCATTTCCGACCCCATAAACTATAAATATTCTTGACCAGGGTGACGAGCTGAGTCGATTGAGCTTTGTCCGTCCGCCCGTCTGTCCGTCCGTCTGTCTGTCTGTTTCTACGTGAACTAGTCTCTCAGTTTTAAAGCTATCGAGCTGAAATTTTGCACAGAGTCTTCTTTTTGCTACACACTACTAATATGTCGGAACCGACCGGATCGGAGGACTATATCTTATAGCTCCCATAGGAACAATCGGTCGGAAAACTAGTTTTAGTACGAAAAACTTTTTTCTTTTCAATGGAAACGTCTCCAAACTTTGTAATCGTAGGTTTTATATGTTTTTTTATAATCCTACCAATTTTTATTAAAATCGGACAACAATATGGTATAGCTGCCATACAAAAGATAGGTCTGAAAAACAGTCTTAGTTAGAAAAACTTTTTTGTTTTTAATGGTAGCATCCTGCAATTTTGTATTTGTTTGTTTCTCGTGCTTTTACATAATTCTACAAGTTTTTGTCTTAATCGGATGACTATATCATATAGCTCCCATACGAACGATCGATCGTAAAATGGGAAAAAGCGTATTTTTTTAAAATATTTAAGCGAGCACTTGCAAGGGTATAAAAAACTTCTGCACAGACGAAGTTAGCTTGTCTTTCTCGTATTTTATAATTCTACCAATTTTTTTGAAAATAGGTGAACTATATGGTATAGCTGCAGTACAAAAGATAAGTCGCAGTCTTAGCAGGAAAATTTACTTAATTTTAATGTTATCGACTTGAATTTTTTGATATTTTTAAAAAATTTTATCTTCAAAAAGTGTATGACCGCCTACTGCGCCACATTTTGAACGTTTGCTTTAGATGCGCTTTCAGTGGACTTTTTGTAGCACTTTATTCATTCAGCGTTCCGTTCGGTTAGTAACATGTCGACAAACACTTTCCTTGATTTCGAAATCATCAGCGGCAGGTCTCAAGTCAGCGTTTTTGTGGCCATACGTGAAAGCTGTTTCATTGAGTTCTGAAACAGGAAAGAGCCGCAGAAGATTTTCCAAAAGAACTATTGTGAATCGAAAGTGGTCAAGTTATGGTGGATATATTCAGTGCCATTCGCCAATTTACTTCAACGGAAGATGAGCCCATCAATAATGTATACCCGAACATTGGTCAGAGTTATCATAACTACAATTAGTTGCGCGCTAAAAGCTATAACAAATATTTATGTCAAGCTCTTCAAATTGGACGATTCAAAATCCAGTTCCGGTAAAATCGCTTTCATTCAAAACTAAAATGAATTCGTTGGTGCAGTAAAACTCACCCACGAGATCAGTACTGCAATCATGACTGAAATCAGCAAAGGTCATAACTTGTCTGTGCTAAATTCATGGCTGAAACTCGTATAAAGAATGTCATGAATTCAGTAGCAGCTCTTTCATTTCAGTGCTGAATTGAGGGGTAATTATCCAGTAGAATTATAAAACTCTTTGTATTTGCCTGGCATGGACCTATCGGCATTATGCTACCAAATTTGTATGCCCCGAAACTATGCAATGGAACATGCGCGTCAAATTTACTTCCGTTTTGCAGTTCAATTTTTAAAATATTCAATTCCCAGTGAAAATTGCATTTCTTCGCAAATAAACAAGTCCATAAACAAGACGCACGAAATGTGCGGGAGGTTTCATGCTTTCCACACGACCCATATGTAGCATGTTCCTTGGAAAAGAAACCATTCACCATTCAACTCCACACTAGCCACCGAGTACAAGAAAGTTTAGAATTCATTATAAATTGTTAATATCCTGAGTCTATAAATACGATATATTTATTTTTGTTTCGTTCTTTCTGTTCTTTTCTGTTAACAATGGCCAAAGTCGATCAAATAAAATTCCGGGTTAAATCGTGAAATTAATTCAATCAAAATGCAATCACATTGTGCTGGACATGATCATGAGATTTCTGAGAACCTTCATTTCAAGGGAAATAACCCTCAAAATAAGAACAAGATGTTCTCTCCAATTTTTTAGAACAAATATTCTTTAAATGAGCGCAAGGCAACTCAACTCAGACACCGCACAGAAAAGTATATGTAGCCAAGTGCCATCTACAAAAACGTGCTATGGTCTTGGGTTCGATTCCCGACAAGTACTCCAGCTTCCAAATGAGATTCCCCAGAATATAAGATCCATATATCACCCTGCATCAAACCCTATCACATGTTTAACCCAATTAAATTTAAAATGTAGTCAAAAAGGGAACATTTCAACTCAATTCCAGACTTGCGTTTTTAAAAGCTGGTTCTTGAGGTGAAAGAGTTGTACCACAATTGAGAAACAACTTAAATTTATAGATATGTATACTAGGCATATTACTAAATTTTAGAATCAAATTTACATGGTCCTACACGACGGGGGATACCATCAGAATACTAAATACACGAATCTTAGGTCTGTTGCGCGAAAAAACCTTCCGCAGGAATCACGTCAAAGTCTGAAATCTGGGCTTTCGAGGAATAACTTGAGAAATACTCATCCTAGAGGGGTCCAATATTCCCGCGTCCATACATCAAAAAGCTCTACGGCAGTTTTTTGACCTGGTCTCTATCCAATAGTAGATTCGTATTATGATATCGATTATTATAAGCTGTAACGCACGGTAAAGGAAAAAGTAGGTCGTTGCCTATTTATCAAATATAAATTTAGCACTTCTTTTGTCGATATGGTTTCTATCACAAAAATGTCGTTTCGCAGTAGTTTTACCATAGTAAGAAAAAATGCAAAGAAATGGGAAAAAAACTTATCTTCAAAACTGCGAGAGTTTCCTAGTATTGATGGCAATATAGCTGAATTATCTGAAATTCCAATGGAGGCTGTTATACCCTTTATGCTCATGTTTCCTTTTTGATTCCCCGCTTCTTGGGTACCTGGTTCTCAACGAACTTCATCTTAACTTGAAATATAACGAATGTGGAGTGACAGCAGACGCTTGGTACTAACCAAGACGCTTGGTACAAACCAAGACGCTTGGTACAATCCAAGACGCTTGTTACTAAAACCAAGAACTTTGAACTTGAATTAAGTACAAACAATGTCAATGGTACGAAAATACTTCATTCAAGTACAGATCAGGTAACATTTTGTTTAGTCTCGAAATAGTTGACTTAAGACTGTTTCGGTTTTTTGACCACTTTAAATAATTTAAAATTCGTTTTGATCATACTTAGTCTTAAGTCAAGCCGGACTAGCTCTCAAAATAAGTAAAAACGAGAAATCCAAGCTTACTTCGTCTGTGCAGAAGTTTTTTATACCCTTGCAAGTGCTCGCTTAAATATTTTCAAAAAATATGCTTTTCCCATTTTCCGACCGATCGTTCGTATGGGAGCTATATGGTATAGTCATCCGATTTAGACAAAAACTTGTAGAATTATGTAAAAACACGAGAAACAAACAAATACAAAATTGCAGGATGCTACCATTAAAAACAAAAAAGTTTTTCTAACTAAGACTGTTTTTCAGACCTATCTTTTGTATGGCAGCTATACCATATAGTTGTCCGATTTTAATAAAAATTGGTAGGATTATAAAAAAACATATAAAACCTACGATTACAAAGTTTGGAGACGTTTCCATTGAAAAGAAAAAAGTTTTTCGTACTAAAACTTGTTTTCCGACCGATTGTTCCTATGGGAGCTATGATATATAGTAGTGTGCAGCAAAAAAGGACTCTGTGCAAAATTTCAGCTCGATAGCTTTAAAACTGAGAGACTAGTTCGCGTAGAAACAGACAGACAGACGGACGGACAAAGCTCAATCGGCTCAGCTCGTCACCCTGATCAAGAATATAGTTTATGGGGTCGGAAATGAATATTATTATGCGTTGCAAACTTCTGGGCAAAATTATAATACCCTTTGCAAGGGTATAAACATTATTTTTGAAGGTCCAACCAACCCAAAATCATTCTAGAAATTTAGTAATCGTACTACAAATAACTACATAATGTTCCTGGTTTCAGACCATAAAATTCTACAGCTATTCCCAATTTGTTGTCAACCGAGGTCTCTGTTTTGCACCAAAGAAGCCCAATTTTTGAACCAAATTGAAAGAACCAAATTTATTGTAGAAATTTACCATCAGTTCATAACAGAAACGTTAGAACCGTTTGGGAATTTTAAGAAAAAAACTAAATAGACCACATATCCCATCCCATCGTTGTTGGAGCTGGATTTATTAGTCTATTTTGTACTCAATGTAACCTGTTGCTTGATTCTAGAATGATTGGTTGTCCATTTTAAGTACGCCCAAGATCGAATCATACTTGAAATTTAAAATACAAACCGGTTTAAGAAATTCGATTTCAATTGGTCCATTAAAGATAGCCAGATTCGGGTTAAGCATGAAAAACTTGGCTAGAATCAATCATTGTTTAAGCATTTGATATCTAGTGCTGAGAATAAATCAGTGTTAAAATCTTGTCAAAATACTTATATGAAAACTTATTTGGACAATTCCATTAAAATTGTATTTGCTAACCAAATTGTGTACTATTAATGTTTAATTGAAAGTTTAATTCGATATATACTACAACATTTGATTCGTTTTTTGGTCTAGGTATGAAAATATCTTTTTTCAAAATACATATGCCCACATTAGTGTAAATGACTTAGCGTTAGCTACATTCACATTTGTCAATTTACTGCATGCTTTTTATATAATTTACTCATTTACAATCCGCTTTGTGTGATAAGAACTCACTTTGCTCAGCCGTTGACATTCTCCGTTGCAGCTCAATATCAGCTCTTGTTCCTCATTTTGCGCCAGTTCTGATTGGATTTTCCTTCCTTCGTGCACTTACTCTGCTGGCAATCCATTAACTAATGAAAGCGATACACTCGCTCGTATACTTTGCCATTTTTATATCCATTTATTTATTTATCTTCTCTTTTTTCCACATTCTAATTTCATTGAATTTATACAACAATTTCGCACAAATGCTTAGTGTCGTTTCCCTTGTCTGGGGCGGGGCATTTTCATATCCTGTCTACGTACACGGCGCACTTGGCATTGACATTTAATGGCACATGTCAACGGCTCTGTGTGTCGCACGTTGTCATTTATTGATATGAGCAGTGCAGAATTAACAAGTCGATAAACTTTTATAGTTATAGACGAGTCTTGTGTGTTTGGGTCTCAGCTGCAAATAAATGGAAATCCGATAGGAGTCCTCCTACCTTTGCCAAACCCTTGGCATATGGCTAATTTTTTTATGTTTTTTTTTAAGTTGCTCTCAATTTTTCCGTTTGATAAACAAACTTTTCAAACGAAATGCAATTATCCATACATCGAGGGGGTTGTTCTGCCGCACAGTAAATTGATTAGACCAACTTTTCTTTAGCCCTTCCCATTTTTAAGTAGCTCAAATTGACTTTATAATTGCTGTGCGTGGGTGAAGTCCTTTCAGTTTTGCTTTTAGTACCCATAAATGAGTTAGTCCGCCCAGGGGCTATTCAATTTTTCTTGTTTTTTTTTTTTTGTTATTTGCGGTCAGAACTCTGCTTCCATTATGATTGGCATCAAAATTGGCCCGGTGACAGATGTGACGTGGGCTGTGGTATATGTTGGTAATTTCATTTAAAAGTTTGTGGTGAGTTTGGTTCGGTACAGGGCACAAGTTACGCAAAGTGCATCGCGTTCAAAATATGCACGCTTCCCAGCAGAGCTGTAAACTCCATTAAAACGGTTGATGGAATTTTCAACTTGTTCCTGTTCCTGTTAGCTGTGGAGAAGAAAGTGTAACTGCACCTTCCTGGAAACTTGGTATGACAGCCTGCGTACTACGACCTTTCAAGCTCTTTTCTAGCTTTATCTAACACTGGCAGTTACAGAGATTGCTTAATCAACTTTAACACAAACCAAAAGAGCCAAACTTGTAATACAATTGCCATCTATTATAACTTCATGACAGTCTTAACTCGTTATAAAGTTCGATCTTTTCTACCCCTACCCTATTCTGAACTAATAAGAATACCTCCTATTCACCCGTCTACCATCTATTGAATCTTGTTTATAGTCAAAACATATTTTGGCGATTTTCAGGACAGGTCGACTCACACCATTCGTCCATGTACCCATCTTTATGGTATTACAAACTGTCGGCTCTAGGCTGCCGTTTTAGAAGCAGCCTGTCACCGATGCGTCAGCAGCTCTCTGGGAAGCTATGAAGCTGAAATCGATTGCTCTCCAGCTCCTGCCTTACTGCAGATATTACCCTGGCCTGCCACTTAGCTTGTTCATCAAACTTCTGTCGTCGATTGCTCGCCTGTTCCGACGTTTCGGTAGCTCTCCGATCCGCTTGTATTCTCACTAAGACTACTAAGACTAAGAAAAAAGAGAGAAAAGTTAGCTGAAGTTTGTATACCCTTGCAGCACGTTTTTCTAACAAATTTTTCTCACTATGGCTACTTTTCTGACTCTACTTTTGTATGACAGCTATTCTATATAGATGTCCGATTTCGACCAAACTTGGTGGAACCATGGAAAAGCATAGCAAACTAAGAAATACAAAGTTTGGAGGCGTTTTCTTTGAAAACAAAAAGTTTTTCTCACTAAAACTAGTTTCTCGACCGATCATTTCAATGGCAGCTATAACCTATTGTCATCCGATTTTGACAAAACTTTTAAGAATTGTGTGAAAGCTTATAAAATAGATATATGCCAATTTTAAAGGGGCTTACATTGAAAACAAAAAAGTTTTTCTAATAAGACTATTTTTCTAACCTTACTTTTCTATGGCAGCTGTACTATATAGAAGTCCGATTTCCACCAAACTGGGCAGAATCGTTGAGAAGCATACAAAACTAGTAGATGCGGAGTTTGAAGAAGTTTGCTTGGAAAACAAAAAAGTTTTTCTCACTAGAACTGGTTTTTCGATGGCAGCTGTATGCTATAGTCATCCGATCCGCCTGGTTCCGACTAATGTGCAGCGTATTTGTACCAGAAGACTTCGTGCAAAGTTTAGTCGCAATAGCTTTAAAACTGACGGAGGAGATAGCATAGAAATAGAAGGACACACGGACGGTCAGACGGACATGGCTATATCGGCTCAGCTCGTCATGCTGATCAAGAATATATATACTTTATGTGGTCGGAAATGCTTCCTTCTATGCGTTACAAACATCTGGACAATTTCAATATTTCCTCTGCAAATATATAAAAAGGAGAAGTTAGTGATGAAAAATGACGGATCGAGCCATAAACAAGAAAGCAAGTCGGTCAAGCCCGACTATAACATACTCTGTACCAACGAAATTATACGCTCAGCCTAAATTTTGAGGCTGCAGTTGCAGCTGAATGCAGCAGCAAAGAGTCTTTTGATCATAACTCGACAACCGCTTATCCGATCTTCACTATTCCTTTGGTGGATCGATAAGCTATCCTGATAACTAAATTTGTCTAGAAGGAACGAACCATTTATCTTTAAAATTGTGGGAGATATGAGGTTTTTTTCTAAATTGCGGGGGCGGGAGGGGGTGTGGCCAACATTGAAAATGATCTTGATCTGCCTGCAAACATAAGAATCATATGTCCCATACATTTTGAACGTCTATCTCTTACCATCTCTGAGATCTGTGCGTTCATGCGGACAGACAGAAGGACAGACGGTCAGACGGACAGACGGACATGGCAATATCGACTCGTCTGTTCATGCTGATCAAGAATATATATACTTTATGGGGTCGGAAATGTTTCCTTCTCCCTGTTACATACATTCGCACAACTTCATGATCCCCCTTTTCCCATTTTCAATGGGAACAGGGTATAAAAATGGCAATACTGGTTCGGCTGGCTTCCAAAAACATTTTGGTTTGCTTTTCAGCTTGAATGCATTCGAACTGGTGATGAGTCTTTGATCCCATTTCAAAGCTGTGGTTTCCACTGACTTTGGGACTTTCCGTAACTAAAGATCTGTCTTCAATGTCAAATTTCCACACTTACCTCGCACACACACACACACACATCCAGGTACATCCACATAGACATGTGTATGTAGTTCAAGGTTAACCAAAAATCGCCATAATCGCTTCATAATGAACTGGACAAACATAACGCCGCTAAAAGATGTCAGTGTCGGCGCCTGCCTGTCTTCTGCTTGGCCGCCAGCTGGTGGATCGGCAACTGGCAACTGATAAACATCATGAATATTAATGCCGCATATCACAAAATCCAACACCCGTCTAAAAGAGTCAAGTTCACTTTCACTCGACGTTGCCATGACGCACCGCCCCAATGGATGCGACAGAAGCTGTCGCGGATCGTTGGCGGTTTCGGCTGCGGGCCAATTTTGGTCAGTGGCACACTCTTGTGCGTGGCGCATACAAATGGAGCGTCTATTTACGGCTTCGAAAACCGGGGGCCTGATGAATGGCTGGCATCGACTTTGGATTTGGGCAGCGTTGCATCATTTTGCTTTTAAATTGGTCTGGGACAGCATTTAATGTGCTTCTGCGGGTACGTTTTTGAGTGCAGACGCGAATGAGGAGTGAAAGCAAAGTGTGGCAATCAATGACGACATCAATAAAACTGCAATATCGAGTTTGACCAGCTGCCAATGGAAAAGTGAAACAGCTGATGGACTGCAGATGATTCTGAAGATGAATCAACAACCCCCACCGGGCCGCCAATCAGAAGTCAACCGAGCGTGTAAATATTTCAATAGTTTATTTAAATAGAAACATGTTTTTCAGACTTTTGTTAGATCCACACTCGCATTCCATGCAGCACACACCGCACACACACACACTCTCGCGCCCAGTCATACACTTAAACAAATAGTTAATTGTTACCGAGTTAATTAGCAGAAAAAATATGTACAAATATTTAGAGAGAGATGCAAAACAGATCAAAGCCCTCGTTTAATGAATCTGATGCTGACGTCAAGTCTTGGCCCCCACAATGCTGTTTATCCACTCGGTGTACTCGCCCACATTCGTATAGACGGCCGGCTTGCCGGCCATGCCGCACTGCGTGAACCCGTAGCTGACCACCCCAAAGGCCACCCAACGCGAGTGCTGGCGATCGAAGTACATCAGCGGTCCTCCGGAATCGCCAGCGCAGGTATCCTTGGCATATTCGCCGCCCGCGCACAGCTGCTTGGGGCCCAGCCGCATGCCGAACATCTGCAGTATTTTGGTGCAGTTCTCGTTGGACACATAGGGAATGCGCAACTTCAGCTTGATGGGACTGTGTATATTAATGAAATACTTATTGACTGCAAGTACATTGTAAAGAGTAACGATTAAAGCCTCACACCATCCGCACCATCGCAGTACTCACACAGATCTGTACGCCCCCAGCCAGAAACGGAGAACATTTGTCCCTCCACCAGTGGCGTTTGCGCCGTTTTGTTGGGCAGACAAATGGGCATAATGAAATGGGTGAAGGACACCGGATGCTTGAGCCGTATTATGGCTATGTCGTTGTATTTGTAATTGGAGTACTCCTTGTACTCGGGATGTACATGTATGCGCTCGTGAGCAATGTCCAGGGCCGCATCGGCACAGCTTAGGTAATTGGGTTCCTCAATGCAGTCCGGTTCGGTCTTAACATTGAATTCGCCCAGACGTACGTGTTTTCTGCAGAATTTCACATATTTGCATTGAGTAACCGCTGAAGTGAGGAAAACAAATACTCACAAGCCACGACGTTCCCGCACACCCTCGCCCTGTACACAATGCGCAGCTGTGAGTATATGGCGATCATCAATAAGAGCTCCACTGCAGCCATAGTCGTCTAAAAAGTTGGAAGGAAATGAAAGGCAGTTGAAATGGAGAATTCGATTACTTAACAAGAAAGAAAGTCGGTCAAGCCCGACTATAACATACTCTGTACCAAGAAATTTTGTCTTTTGATCATAACTCGAAAACCGTTCATCCGATCTTATTCATTCCTTTCAGCGCTGCTACTGCGCTGCAGCAGCAAAGAGTCTTTTGATCATAACTCGACAACCGTTTATCCGATCTTCACTATTCCTTTAGCGGATCGATAAGTTATCCTAATAACTAAATATGTCCAGAAGGAACAAGCCATCTATCTTCAAAACTGTGAGAGATATGACGTTTTTTCTAAATTGCGGGGGCGGGAGGGGGCGTGGCCAAAATTGAACATAAACTTGATCTGCCTGCAGACATAAGAAGCATATGTCCCATACACGTCAAACCTCTATCTCTTACCATCTCTGAGATCTGTGCGTTCATACGGACAGACAGACAGACGGACAGACGGACATGGCTATATCGACTCGGCTGTTGATGCTGATCAAGAATATATATACTTTATGGGGTCGGAGATGCTTCCTTCTGGATGTTACATACTTTTGCACAAACTTATAATACTCTATGTACCTACGGTACAGAGTAAAAATATCAGCAAACATGTATAAATAGTGTTCAAATAGGCTAAATAAACATAATAAATGCTGATGCTAAGCTAAATTTTGTCAGTAATCGATCGAAACTAATAGGCGTGTGAGTTCCTTTAAGAAGTACAACTTTAAGTCCCGATTTCTCAAAGTCCACTTAGTCAAAACAACCTGCGTTGAGCCGGCGGAGATTGGAGAGAACCGATGTTCAGGATTTTGTAAATCTAATTGAACTTCACTGCAAATTCACCAAATCCACTTAGATTTGCAAAAACAGAAACTTGGGAAACGGCCGTTAGGTGCTGCCTCATAAGTCCCTATAGAATTATCGATATTTCCATCCATAAAGCTACAGTTGATTCCAGCACTTACTTGTTATTTGCTGAGTTCTAATGAATAAACGAATGAGTAGGATTCACTCAATTGAAATGGACTTAGAAGAGACCAAGCCACAAACAAATAGGTCTAGAGATAGTGGGCGTTTTCAGCAGATAAATCCGATTTACGATTACTGATTTACGATTTGCGATTGCTGTTGATTCTCTGCTGAATGTCACTGACTGCTAAGTTAGGCTATTTTCTGGCTTAAGTAAATTTCGTCAACTCATTTAATGCACAATTTTTAAGGGCTTTTGCCGCTGTCAGTTTGTCAGTCTGTTTTCAGTTTTGGGGTGAACAGTTGGACGAGCAATCAATAAACGGTCTCACCAATCATAGATTTTGTATGATTCCATCTCAGCAAACATGATTGTCATATTTACCAATCGAAATCGGCAATCATTGTATTCAACAGGTAAAATCGGCAATCATAAATCAGTAATCGTAAATCGGATTTATCTGCTGAAAACGCCCAATGTTCAATACATCAAAATAGAGATTCTGATTTAAGTGACCAACTGGCCTCCAAGTCTCTGCCAAGCCTCAGCCATCTGCTTGAAAGATAACGCATCGGTTCTCCAGGTCCACAAGCAAATGTTCCTTAGCCAAGGAAAAGTTTTACCCTATTGGCTTTTTCACCATTTACGTTGTGTTAACATCGCAAGCAGATTTATTAGATTAGCATTATCTTGAAAAAGGCTGCTAGCTCGAAACCCATACCTTGACAAAGTCAACGTATAGTCTCTCCTCCGAACGTATTGCAATGGACGAACCTTTCAATGTGTCGGGAATGGTTTTTGCATGATACAACAAGAGAGGTAAGGTGGCATCAGTGTGAGTTCTCCGCAAAGTACCTTCACTTTCAGTGCAGCGCGTACTTTTGAAGCGTAAGCTTTTGGCAAAAGTACGCATCACACTCATAACGCCCCACCTTGTATTGTTGCATCATGGGTTTTTGGATATGAAATTATCGATATCGGGTAAAACTATCGTTGAGAAAGCGGTCATTTATAGCAACATATTTGCAGCATAACAGACGCTTTAAAAGAACTTAAAAACGTTAAAGTCTTTGAAAGAGTGATGAAATAGTAATGGTTACCTTTTTATTTTATTCAATTCTTAATAAGCCTTTCTTTAATTTTAAAGAGTCACAAAAATGTCTAGTTTGGCATGGTCGACGGGATCGGGAAGTATCTAAAAAGGGAATACAAATATACTCTGTTGGTCAAGCCGCACTAGTAAGCAGCTAAGATAGTAGCTCTAATGAGAAAGTTTATTATGAGTTTTTTTATGCATTCTTTATCAAGATTTTTGAGACTATACATTTTGGCTATAGTTTTGACTAATTTCCCTTTCATAGAGAGAGTGAAGGATAAAGCTTAATCGGCTCAACTCTTCGACCTAATCAAGAAAAAACTTAGTGGAGTTGGAAAATAATATAGCTTTGCTATGCCAACTTCACCTTATTTAACTGTGAGATCTTCGGCATACAAATTCGATTCAACTTGGATGAAGGGGGTTTTCTAGTCTAGAAAAAAAATATTCTTATAACCTTGTAGAAAGTACATCAAAAATTCTTCAGATGTTTGTAACGCATAAAGGAAGCATCTCCGAACACATAAAGTATATATATTCTTGATCAGCACGACGTGCTGAGTCGCTATAGCTATGTCCATCTGTCCGTCCGTCTGTTTCAATGCGATTTCTTCTATCAGTTTGAAAGCTATCTTCACGAATCTTTGCACGAATTCTTGTAGTGCATGTACGCTGCACATTTATCGGAATCGGCTGGATCGGATGACTATAGCATATAGCTGCCATAGGAATGATCGGTAGAAAAACAAATTCTAATGAAACTTTTTTGTTTTCCATGAAAACGCCTCCAAGTTTTGTATTTCTTAGTTTCCTATGCTTTCCCATGATTCCACTTAGTTTGGTCGAAATCGGACATCTATATAGTATAGCTGTCATAGAA
This sequence comes from Lordiphosa fenestrarum, assembly GCA_035044985.1. Classification (NCBI taxonomy): domain Eukaryota; kingdom Metazoa; phylum Arthropoda; class Insecta; order Diptera; family Drosophilidae; genus Lordiphosa; species Lordiphosa fenestrarum. The sequence continues at coordinate 235,199 of JAWNNO010000236.1, read as the reverse complement.
AAGTAGAAACAGATAAAATAGGCATAGTGAGAAAACTTGTTTGATTTCAGTGGAAATGTCCGTCAAATTAGTTAGAAAAACGTTTTACAAGGGTATACAAACTTCGGCAGAGCCAAAGTTTCTTAAATCGATATCAAACCGTGATTAGTGCCATAAACATAAGTCTTCATGTACTTGTAGCACTAAGATGTCAAATAAACAACAACAACAATAAAAAGTTAACTTTCCTCATTATTTTACATCAAAATTTTCACAAAGTCCCACTTCGAGCCTTAGAGGTATGTGTAAGAAGGGCCCTCACAAAATTTTTATTTTATTTTATTTAGGATATTTTGTGTATCTCGACATTTTTTGCTTCTGTGTGTAAAGGGCCTAGCCGAATAAGCATACACAAACTGCCCCTGCTCTTATCAGCACCAAATCGAAATATTTGATAACCATCTATGAAAAACTTAAGGGGGCATTTTTTGTATGTTTATTCGGCTAGACCTTTTACCTGATACCTCTTTACAAATATGGTTAAAATATTCTATTGACCTTTATACACCTCTTCTTAGTCTGATGGTTGTCTTTGGGATCGTTAAAACGTACATCGGCAACTTAGGTGTTTCGTGCTTAAGACTATAGTTAATAAAAGTTCCGGCTAGACAACCGCAGGTCTAATTTGTTGCAGGAGATGACCTGCTGTTATGGCTTTCTCAACAACAGTTTCCCGACATCTATAGATTCCTGTCCTGCTGAAGTGTGACCAGACACTGTCAACGACGAATAATCGAGATGGTAAGGGGCAAGTGTTTACAAAGAAGTCCAGTTTTAAAGTAAGTTTGCGAAACAGGTTTCTTTTTCTGCGTTGGCAGGTTTTCGTGAATATTAAGCACTTGGCATTAGCCTTAAATCGGAAAGCAAAATGATTTTGGATTTTTTGGAAAAGTCTCACAGTCACTCTCCCTAATTCTACTCAGCTGCATTTCCCGCTAACCTGCCCATAACGATCAACTCACTTGAATTATAAACCAACAACGCCAGCCAGGGAAATTCGTCCAGTTCGGCAATTTCACCTCCGTAAATACGATTGGTGACCTGCTTGCCACACTCATTGAGCAGATTAAATCCCGTACTGGGCTCCACGGTCTGAATGCGCCGTTTGAGCTTCTTTCGCTTGAAGCGTGCCGTAACATCCAAAAAGCGACGATACTCAAACTTTGAGAACTGTATCACCGGATGCAAATAGTCCTGCCCATTGGCCGGACAGCAAACCAGCGACTCATAGGAAACATCTTCCTCAGCTGTGACTGTTGTCAAGTCATCCTCCACATCACACTGAACTTTTTTCAAAAAATTCACCTTTTCAGCCGGCAAATTGGTGACATTGCGCACTTGCAAATAGGCGGCACATTGGCTCACATGAATGCAGACACCGTTTTGTCTGGTCGATTCGTTGGGTATGTCACAGGTCTGAAGAGCGCGCTGAGCATGCGCCGGTGTGGCCCACCGGACGAGTAATAGCAGCAATGCACACCACAGAGCCCGAGCGCCAGTAAGGTGCATCGCTGCGCCAACTTGATTGGCTTGATCTTGAACGGTTTTGGCGACGACGACGACGACGACGACGACAACGCCAACAATTGCGAAAGCGCGGAAGGGTCGATAGCTTAAGTAAACTACACGCCGTATACGCAATAATCCGCTGGCGAATGGCAAGAAGAAACGGCAAACGCACACAAATCGAATCCGCTCGCGTGAACGCTCAGCTGTACATTGAATTTGAATGCTGCGCGAAACGCCAGACAGAGCCGCAGCCAAAAAACCGAAACCAAAATCGGAAGAGCCGAAGCTAGCTCAGGTGCCAAAAAATTCAATAAAAATAAAAACCAAGCGTCGCTTCTGCCGCCCCCGCTGTGCTCATTGACACCTTTGCCCATGCAAACGAAAACGAGTCCAAAACTGCAGGCTCGACACTGAAACGGGAGCAATGGTCAAGCGGCGGCGGCATGGTTCGTTGTCGGTCCGCTAACTGGTCCAGTTATGCAATGTTGGCCATCGTCTCAGCTGTGCCAGCTGGTTTCACTTTCGTTTGCCAAGTGCTGGTCTTCAACTGGGTGTTATCTACTTTTAGGATGCGGTGAGTGGCGAAGATTTAAAAGCTTAAGTGAAGCATACATCTGGGCGATGCTCAAAGTTTAACGATCTTGGGGCATACACTGAAGATCTTTACGCTTGCAAAAAGCCTTCAGCCTGACCAAAAATCTGATAAGTTTCTAAAAACAACTGGAGCATAAGTTTAAGTCAGCCATGCCCCTCTACGATATACCCGTTACTCAGTTGAATTAATGTTTAAAAGCCTCTCCTTATGTTAATTAATAGAGCACTAACATTAATGTAAACATTTCAACATTATGTTAGTAAACAGCGCATGCTGCTCAGAAAAGTGTGCCACGTTTTTTATAGCCCCTTTAACTCTAACATGTGATCTAAGATGCGAGTTATGCAACATTTTTCATTGCAAACTTGAACCGCGTACGGACAATAGAAGACTACATACAAAATTTGGTTGCTCCAGCTCCTTTACACCCATTAAAACGCAGAACGAATATCTTAAGAACGAACGCCCTTAAAACAAGAAAGAAAGTCGGTCGGAGCCCGACTATAAAATACTCTGTAACAAGAAAATTTGTCTTTTGATCATTACTCGAAAACCGTTCATCCGATCTTCTTCATTCCTTTGGCGGATCGATAAGTTATCCTAATAACTAAATATGTCCAGAAGGAACAAGCCATCTATCTTCAAAACTGTGGGAGATATGACGTTTTTTCTAAATTGCAGGGGCGGGAGGGGGCGTGGCCAAAATTGAAAATAAACTTGATCTGCCTGCAGACATAAGAAGCATATGTCCCATACATGTCAAACCTCTATCTCTTACCATCTCTGAGATCTGTGCGTTCATACGGACAGACAGACAGACGGACGGACGGACAGACGGACAGACGGACATGGCTATATCGACTCGGCTGTTGATGCTGATCAAGAATATATATACTTTATGGGGTCGGAGATGCTTACTTCTGGATGTTACATACTTTTGCACAAACTTATAATACTCAATGTACCTTCGGTACAGAGTATAAAAATATATATTCCTTCTTGCATTTTCAAGAATTTCGCTCTTGAATTCGAGCTACATTCGTTTTCAGTATAGTGTTTTTAGGCAAGTGTAGTGAGGTAAAGAAACAGAGAGAAGAGCAAGCACATTTGTGAGAACCATAGCACGCAAATAAGTGTTAACACATTTTTCAATGCGATTAGCCACAGTGAAAAACAGAAACAAATGCAGCACAAATGTTCTCTCACTGAGCGAAACACTTTTTCTCTCACCTCTTATGTCTGCTGTTACGTTTTCGGTTGAGCAACACAAACGAGTCGGTCTGGCGACAACCACAGACAGATACATTTTTGAGCGAGTGCTCATCAAAACAAATGTCTGCAAATGAGCAGAACACGTTAAGAGTCTGCGAAAAGTGTGTGTATGTATACGGGCGCAACACACAACCACTCATACAAACGCAAAAAAAAATCAAGAAAGAAAGTCGGTCAAGCCCGACTATAACATACTTTGTACCAAGAAATTTTGTCTTTTGATCATAACTCGAAAACCGTTCATCCGATCTTCTTCATTCCTTTGGCGGATCGATAAGTTATCTTAATAACTAAATATTTCCAGAAGGAACAAGCCATCAATCTTCAAAACTGTGGGAGATATGACGTTTTTTCTAAATTGCGGGGGCGGGAGGGGGCGTGGCCAAAATTGAAAATAAACTTGATCTGCCTGCAGACATAAGAAGCATATGTCCCATACACGTCAAACCTCTATCTCTTACCATCACTGAGATCTGTGCGTTCATACGGACAGACAGACAGACGGACAGACGGACAGACGGACATGGCTATATCGACTCGGCTGTTGATGCTGATCAAGAATATATATACTTTATGGGGTCGGAGATGCTTCCTTCTGGATGTTACATACTTTTGCACAAACTTATAATACTCTATGTACCTACGGTACAGAGTATAAAAACTTTTTAGGCAAGTGTAGTGAGGTAAAGAAACAGAGAGAAGAGCAAGCCATAGCACGTGAGAATGTATGTATGTGTATGTGAGAACCATAGCACGCAAATAAGTGTTAACACATTTTTCAATGCGATTAGCCACAGTGAAAAACAGAAACAAATGCAGCACAAATGGTCTCTCACTGAGCGAAACACTTTTTCTCTCACCTCTTATGTTTTGCTGTTACGTTTTCGGTTGAGCAAAACAAACGAGTCGGTCTGGCGACAACCACAGACAGAAACATTTTTGAGCGAGTGCTCATCAAAACAAATGTCTGCAAATGAGCAGAACACGTTAAGCGTCTGCGAAAAGTGTGTGTATGTATACGGGCGCAACACACAACCACTCATACAAACGCAAAAAAAAAAACAAAAAAGAAAGTCGGTCAAGCCCGACTATAACATACTCTGTACCAACGAAATTATACGCTCAGCATAAATTTTGATGCCGCAGTAGCAGCTGAACGTAGCGCTGCTACTGCGCTGCAGCAGCGAACAGTCTTTTGATCATAACTCGACAACGATTCATCCGATCTTCATCATTCCCTTGGAGGACCTGATAACTAAATATGTCCAGAAGGAACAAGCCATCAATCTTCAAAACTGTGGGAGATATGACGTTTTTTCTGAATTGCGGGGGCGGGAGGGGGCGTGGCCAAAATTGAAAATAAACTTGATCTACCTGCAGACATAAGAAGCATATGTCCCATACATGTCAAACCTCTATCTCTTACCATCTCTGAGATATGTGCGTTCATACGGAGAGACAGACGGACATGGCTATATCGACTCGGCTGTTGATGCTGATCAAGAATATATATACTTTATGGGGTCGGAGATGCTTCCTTCTGGCTGTTACATACTTTTGCACAAACTTAATATACTCTATGTGCCTACGGTACAGAGTATAAAAAAACACTTTGGATGTTTGCTCTCGGCAAAACGGTCAGTCAAAGATACGAGAGAAACAGAAACGAAAAATAGTGTCTTTGCTCTGAGCGAAACAGAACTGAGCGGAACCGGAACTTAAGGTGTCATTCTCTCTCTCTCGTCGTTGTGTCCATATCCCCAGTGGCGCTGGGCTGAATGTGGTCGGTCGAAATAATGCATTACGTACGAGCCACAATGTAATGCATTACCTATGAGATTTTATTTCAGCGCATTTGTAATGGCTCGAGAATTTCTGCATTACAATATGGTAAAAGAATACGCTTTTGTAATGGGGACCCGAAAGAAACTTCGGCACGTCATTACTTTCTGCATTACAAAATTGAATAAACACATGTACCGTGCGGAAAATTTGGCCATTTCTTAAGAAAGTAAGGCAGGTTGTATTGGGTTTTTGAATGCATACAGGCGAGAGGTAATGCATTAATAATGGACGTAATAATGAGCATTTCCGCCACTGGGTAGCCGCACTTCCTCTCTCACAAAAGAGAGCGAGCGCTTGAAGCAGAACCCAAAAAATTCGAGCGCGGAGGTGCGTGGCCATGATGCAACAATACAAGGTGAGGCGTTATGAGTGTGCTGCGTAATTTTGCCAAAAGCTTACGCTTCAGAAGTACGCGCAGCACTTAACGTGAAGGTACTTTGCAGAGAACTCACACTGATGCCACCTCACCTCTCTTATTGCATCATGTGCGTGGCTCAAAACTGCTGTTCACAGACTGACGTTTAAGCTCTCTTTGATTAAGCGAGAGAGGATGTGTGACTACCTTGTTAAGTATGCCTTGCTCTGGTGGGAACACAGCGTAGAACTCGCTCTCTTAGTTAATTTTTTAATCGGAGTCGGGTGTGTGGGGAAGCTATCGAGCGGAGATCTCAATCGTGTTCTACATGAATGCCTCGTGAGTGTTAGCTACACTCACGCATCTTTTCTTATACCCGATGCTCGTAGAATATGTATCTAACTAACTGGCAGAGGAAAGCTTCTCCGATTTTATAAGCATCAACAGCCTTCGAGTGAATATAGCCATCTACGTCCGAGCGTTTGTATGAACTGATCTCAGGGACTAGAAAGTTTAGGGAGCGCATGCTAGTTTACTGCTAACATAATATTTAAGTTTTAACATTAATGTTAATGCTCTGTTAATTGATATTGAACATGTTTTTCACTGAGTTTTGGATATATCGCAGTTTTCTATATACTTTATCTTCTTACTGCTAAGATTAGAAAAAGGCTAGCAATGATTTTGCATGCATTTTCGGCAGATGAAAGATAGACTTAAGATATCAAAATTCGTTATCGGATTAGCTTTGCTCTGAGCAGAAGGTTATATTATGAACTAGCTTAGTCATGGAGATCGGTTCCAACAATGATAAACGTACGAAAATTAGACAGAGCAAATGAATTGGAGGATCATTAAACACAATTAACAAAAAGTAGAAATGTATAAATTAGAATTGATACACTTGTTATCTTGTCTATCCAACTGTGCGCTTAATATGATTTCTTGTTTCCGAGTTTTGGGCTTTAATTAACAAACTGTTTTCAACTAATATAAGTAATTATTTTTCTTCAATTTAATTGTATCATAAAGAACCAAACTTGGCAAATTAAAGGTAAGTTCCTGTTCCTTATCTTTGTTAGGTTCAGGCATTGGAATTCTCTGGAACAGCATTGCATTTCTTTCTTTCGCACGAACTACACATCATGTTCAGGTTTCTTCTACAGCTGTGTCCAAAGTCCAAGTCAGACCAACAGCCAACTGTTTGAAGCCAGCCGTTACCGGAAGTATTCTTGGTGGTTTATGCGGCGGTCAATTAAAGCGCGGTGGCTATGTCAATAGCTGGCGCTTGTGTTGCAGGGAAAATCCAAAAGGCTTCCAAAAACAAACCCGCAGTTCATTCACTTTACATAAATCTTCTTTAATTCAATAACAGCTTAAAGCTAATGAGTAGACGGTAAATTGTTGAATAAACTATGCATACCAGCTAAAATCACAAATTGAGCTTCAGACTTAAGCGTACTTCACTTAGTAAGGTAAGATTCAAAACAAACTCAAGCCCTTATATTCTGCTTGATCCAAATGTCATAGGCGGCCACATTTGTATAGACGCCGGGCCAGTCTTTCAGACCGCATTTGTAGCCGAAGGAGACAACACCCTCCAGCACCCAGGCATTGTCACGGAAACGCATCAGGGGACCACCCGAATCACCGTCGCAGCTGTCCTGTCGGTATTTACCACCGGCGCACAGTTGTGTGGACACTATGTTGATCTTACGCTGGGCGAATTTCTGTCGGCACTGATTGGCGTCGACAAAGCTAACTGCTAGTTTTTGCTTCACCGGACTTCTGGCCACTTGTAGAGTACGTCCCCAACCGGCTACCGTAAATTGTTGGCCCGCTTGTCTGTTCTCAGACGACACCACCGAGGGCAAACAAATGGGACGTATATTATCCGTATAACGTACATTACTCTCCAGACGCACCAAGCCAATATCATGCACCTGATTGGGTGCATTTTCTCTGTAGGATTCGTGGACACGTATCTCTGCAATGCCAAAACGCTGAACCGCCGGTGCACAAGATCCACCTCCAGTGGGACAATCCAACGCACTGCGTGTATCGTGTTCACCCAAACGTACCGAAGCTCTGGAAAATAACAAAAAAGAAACATAAAATGAAAACAAAATACTTGTTAAGAGTGCGAACTTGCTTAGAGAATCGTCCACCTGTTCCGGCTATTTTAAAGCCAGCTGATTATGAATCATGCTAACAAGCGCCAAAACATTTCAAATCTGGTTTCTGATCGTTTAGACCTGCTAATTAATATTCGTAATAACAAGCTAGAGGCTGGCTAAGAGCAGCGACTACGTTCGTTGGGGATTCCTTTTGGCCTTAATTAGTTGAGAATGGAGAATGTGGCTTAGTTCAACGAATTCGCACAGAAATACGCAGAAACAAAGTGAAAATCACTGAACAAATTCAACTAGTTTGCATTTATGAATCAGTTTTAGTAACTGCAATTCGAAAAGGGAAATCATCTTCTTTCCATTGAAATTCTCAAATTGTGTGGAAAAATACTGTGAGACAGAGTGGCACACACACGATGAAGCACTCATAAATCATTCGCCCTGAAAACTAGAAATTCTCCTATGAAATACGTCCTAAGGCGATTCATCCTAAAATTAAGAAACATATTTTCTCATTTATGGAAAACTTTCAAAGTTTCAGAAAAATTTTCCATAAATGAGAAAAAGTTTTCTTAATTTTAGGATGAATCGCCTTAAGACGGATTTCATAGGAGAATTTCTAGAATTCAGGGCGAATTGTTTTACCTGTGAGCAAACTTTAATAAAGTTTTCTCATTCGGCGAGAGTATCAGGTGAAATACTTTACTTTTTGTTATATTTGCTCATTATACTCTGTACCGTAGGTACATAGAGTATTATAAGTTTGTGCAAAAGTATGTAACGTCCAGAAGGAAGCATCTCCGACCCCATAAAGTATATATATTCTTGATCAGCATCAACAGCCGAGTCGATATAGCCATGTCCGTCTGTCCGTCCGTCCGTCTGTCCGTCCGTCTGTCTGTCCGTATGAACGCACAGATCTCAGAGATGGTAAGAGATAGAGGTTTGACATGTATGGGACATATGCTTCTTATGTCTGCAGGCAGATCAAGTTTATTTTCAATTTTGTCCACGCCCCCTCCCACCCCCGCAATATGGAAAAAACGTCATATCTCCCACAGTTTTCAAGATAGATGGCTTGTTCCTTCTGGACATATTTAGTTATTAGGATAACTTATCGATCCGCCAAAGGAATGAAGAAGATCGGATGAACGGTTTTCGAGTTATGATCAAAAGACAAATTTTCTTGGTACAGAGTATGTTATAGTCGGGCTTGACCGACTTTCTTTCTTGTTTTTTCTTGAATTTGTGGACTATTTAGAGGGTTCTATGAAGTTTACTTCATCGTGTAAGTCTCGACTGACAAATTCCTATTGAAACGAAAAGGAAAGTCGATCAAGCCCGACTATAACATACTCTGTACCAACGAAATTATACGCTCAGTCTAAATTTTGATGCTGCAGTGGCAGCTGAAAGCAGCGCTGCTACTGCGAACAGTCTTTTGGTCATAAGTCGACAACCGTTGAGCCGATCTTCCCCATTCCTTTGACGGGTCCATATATAATACTGATTACTAAATATGTGTGGAATAAACGAACCATCTATCTTTAAGACTTTGGCAGATAAAACGTTTTTTTAAAATTGCGGTGGCGGTAGGGGGCGTGCTTCAAGAGGCAAATAGGTCTCCGTTTGTCATTACTGTGAAGCTCCAGCTCAAAATGTTGTCTAACATTCTACACACCTCTTAAAAACTTTCAAATCAGGACAATAACCGTCCCCTCTCCTCGTTCTCCCATTGCTACTTACAGTGAGCCAATCTCTCTTTCGATGCGTCCTCTCAAACAATGTGCCGCTGTCAGTACATATCGTCGATTGATCAATGAGCCAGCACAACTGGTAGAGATGCCATTGCCATTATTACGTCTATACTCCATTTGCACCATCCAGGGAAATTCATTCAAATCAGCATCGTCTCCACCATAGATACGGTTCTGCACCATCAGCCCACCGCAGGTGGGTGGCTGTGGCAACAGATTCGAGCCATCATTGCTCGTCGGTTTTGTCTGTCTCGGACTCACATTTCGATCTATGTTTGGTATATTTCCAAAATTCCAATTAGTCCTTCCTTGATTGGGAAACTGAAAGTTATTCTGTTGGCCAAAGCCGACACTGCTCTCCCTTTGAGTGCGTCTAAAGTCCGTATCCTGTGTACAGCAGACAAATGGACGATTATCTGTCCCAGTGCCACAGTGAGAGGCCTTCATAAATTGTTTCGCACTGGGTGATAAATAGGACTGTTGCAGCATGGAGTATAAAGTTGGACACTCCATGATGTGCACACAGTAGCCCCACTGCTGGTTGGGACTCTGACAGGTGGCAACTGTAACAAAGAACATACAAAAAAAAACAAGCTTAAGATGCGTGGAAAATCTGGTTTCGTGTGGGGGAAGCACGCGACTTGACTGACATTCTTGTGGTAAGCCAAATAAACAAGGGGATTTTTGAACGTGAAAACAAACATTTGGGGCCACACTCAAAACTTCTAAACTATTCTTCAAGTGGGTAATTACCCATTTGAATTTGATACGAGCATCAACTGGTTCGACCGGCTTTAAAGTTGTGTACTTGGACAATGCATCTTTGTGCATTTCCCCTTAGGGATTCTGGGGAATTCCCTCAACACTTTTAACACTTACACTGAGCCGTCACATAACTCGCACCAAATATGCATAACAATGCCGTCAAAAACACTTTCATTTTGATTTAGTTTTCACACTTCGTTTAAGCTGATCTTCGGCCTGCCGTACGTTTAGAATCAAACTGTAAGCTCACAGAGCAAGCCCACGCTTTTTATGCCACAAATCAGTCGTGAGCTCGGCTTAGCGAGAGCCATAAGAATAATACGAAGGTACCCGAACCGAATATGAGTAAGAGAACCTGTAGCTAAATAGCTGGTTTATCAATGAAGATCAACTGTTAGCGGTTAAAACATTTATCATTTTTAAAACTGAGAATCATGGCAGCAAAAATGCAAGCCACTGGGTGACACCAAAGTGACTTGGATTCTTGGGTCTCCCAAATTTATGCTCAAATGGGGGTGCAACGACCCTAGCGAGGCGTAACCTCAAATCAATGACGTCCGGTCAGAAAATCTTCTTGAACGTCATATTTATTGGCTAACATTCAAGGAATTGCCGGTTGGTAAGTGATTCATTTGAATGTTACAAATGTTCTACCACTTAATTGTTAGGCAGACTTGCCCATTTGTCATGCAGCTTCAGCGATTTACTAAGTCCGGAAAGTTCATATATCCAAGCGATTACAAACTGCATTCAAGACCTGTCATTCGGCCTTAATCCAAATTCCGTTTAGTTTTTGTGTAGACGTGGGCAAGCTAATATTAAATGTATCTAGGTTGGATGGCGGGTGACCAGCATGTCTATGGTTCTGAGATTTCATGGAGTTCATCGACAAAAGGTGGCTTATAAGTTTTATCTTACCGCGCGCCTGATATCTTACCTTCCTGCAAGCTCTAACACCACATCAGCCAACTTCTCTTTCTTTTTTTTTCTTCTCTTTATTTTCCTTCCCAGCGCTACAAGTACATTGGCACTTATAAATTAGAGCGCTAGTCACGACATTACATTTTGGCTATTTTACTTAAGTTATTACAATTATAAAATCTAAACACAGGAATATTTGAACTTAAGTATTTATGATATTATAACTACTTAACTCTATTAATGTACTATTTCCCTATTTTGCATGTATTCCCTAATCTTTATCTTAAATTGATTTACGCTTCCAATAGATTTCATATTATGAGGTAGATCATTCCATAGCCGAATAGCATTTATCATAAACAGTCTCTCCGAGCATAATAGCTTCCATCTAGGGCATATAAAATTATTAGTGCGCTGCGAAGCTGCGGGTGTTAGCAAGTTATATAGATATGCGGGTTCTCTGCTTGTTATGATTTTATGTATGAAAGTCAGAGTTCTAAGGCTAATCCACGATTTCAGGTCAAGGTCAAAAATCCTCCGAGTTAAGTGAGATACGTGGTCGAATCGTCTGCTATTAAATACGAATCTAGCTATTGAATTTAGTGTCACATTGAGCTTTTGAAAATCCCTAGAGTCACAGTGGCCAAAAACTTCTACTCCATAGAAAAGTGTCGGCGCGAGAATTTGTCTAGCTATAAGCATTTTGATATGAACAGGTAATTCCGACTTTGAAATTGCGAGTTGCCGCAGCATGCCATATATTTTACCGGTTGCTTTTGAGATGTGGTTGGACCAAGTTAAATTATTGTTAAACGTAATGCCGAGATTGACTGCATGTTCAACATAATTAATTGGAATGTCATTAATTACAACTTTTGGTAGCTGGCTTGTTTCGAGTGACTTCTTGTAAATAACCAAACACTTGGTTTTAGCCGGGTTGAGCCCTAGTCCATTCTCTTTTGCCCAAGTATCGATTTTAGCAAGCACATTATTAGTTACAAATACACATTCATTTATATTTATAAGGGGTCTACTAACATAAATTTGAACGTCATCAGCGTACATATTAACATCACAGTCAGACAGGACATTAGGAAGATCATTCACATATACAGAAAACAACAATGGCCCTAAAACCGATCCCTGAGGGACACCACGCGTGACTGAGCAAAAATTAGAAATGCAAGAGCCGGAGACCACCGCCTGCATTCTGTTATTCAGATATGATCTGAGAAGGGAAGCTGCAGTTGTAGAGAAGTTGTACATGTTCTTGAGCTTCGTGCAGAGAATTTCATGATCGACAGTGTCAAATGCTTTGCTGTGGTCAAGCAGCGTTAAAAAAGTTACGCAACTGTCGTCAGTCTTTTTCCTGATGTTCTCCACTATACTAGTTATTGCTGTGATGCAGCCACGATTCTTACTAAAACCTGACTGTTTTTGATTTAGTAGCCTGTTCTTATTAAGGAAGCACTGTATTTGTGTAGCCATCAGATTCTCAAATATTTTGGATATGTATGGTTAAAATAGACACAGGTCTTAAGTCCTTATTGGGTTTCGGAAGTGGAATAATTTTTCCAATTTTCCATGCATGTGGAAAAGTGGAAGTAGTAAAAGCCGTGTTAATAATATGTGTAATATGTTCTAGTATCACTGGCAGTAGTATTTTCACAAATTTCGGATTTACGCTATCTAAACCTTCTGCATTTGACTTCACTTTTAAAACACTTTCGACGACGTCACAAGGACTGACACAAGAAAAACTAAAACTATTATCACAGAGCGGCAAAGCATTAACATAATTATTACATGAAGCCTCAGGTACATCTATCTGCGCAAACTTCTCATTCAATTCATTTACGTTAATCATCTCCGTGAGTTGTGTCTTAGTTTTCCCTATTCCAAGGTTTTTTATGTCTCTCCAGGACTGTCTGGTCATTGCAACTTGGCTAAATTTCGAGTTGAATATTTTGACAGTTTGCTTCTGCCCTTTCTATATATAAAGCGCATTTGAGTACTTGATTTTTAGACGTTGACCCAACAAAATTGGTATCAACATCAGTCTGACAACAAATTTTTTTTTAATCGCTTCTTTTAATACTCTGTACCGTAGGTACATAGAGTATTATAAGTTTGTGCAAAAGTATGTAACATCCAGAAGGAAGCATCTCCGACCCCATAAAGTATATATATTCTTGATCAGCATCAACAGCCGAGTCGATATAGCCATGTCTTTATTTTCAATTTTGGCCACGCCCCCTCCCGCCCCCGCAATTTAGAAAAAACGTCATATCTCCCACAGTTTTGAAGATAGATGGCTTGTTCCTTCTGGTCATATTTAGTTATTAGAATAACTTATCGATCCGCCAAAGGAATGAAGAAGATCGGATGAACGGTTTTCGAGTTATGATCAAAAGACAAAATTTCTTGGTACAGAGTATGTTATAGTCGGGCTTGACCGACTTTCTTTCTTGTTAAATACAGTATTTATTCAATTTGCATTTGTATGAATTTTTTTATTTATTTGATTGCTATTTCCAATCTCCGTTGCTCCATGCCAAGTATATTCAGAACGTCATCAGCGCTGACCCTTAATGTCACGATGAATATATAAAAGGGCTAATCCATTTAAGCGGGTTTCCCCAATTGAATTTCGCAAATAAGTTTTTAAAATCTTCAAAGAAGAAAAAGACCTTTCGGCAGTCGATGTCGTAATTGGCAATGCCATGAATATTTGCAGCAGAATAGAAACATTTGGAAACAATATGTAATCGGTTTTCTGCATTGCTTCTTGCAGGGATTCTGGATGCACAGCGGTGGTCATATGTCGTCTCCAAAGCTTTATTTCGGAAAGTCCCTCAGCCATTGAGCAGTTAACAAACGTAGCGTAGCGTTCCAAAATGGTTTTTGCATTGTTGTCATCCTCGGAGCTCCAATTTTGACTATACTTTTGAATGCAGCTGAAGCCAAGGAGCACTGATTTATGATTGGAAAGCCTCTGTTTAATCTGTGACAATGCAGAATCCAAAAATGGCAGTAATATAATATATGGAATCGCCCGTATATATATATAAATATAATATAATGCTCTTCGATAGTATATTTTATGTTTTGTAAATTATTTTATCCTTCTAACCGTCATATGAATTTCAAATTATTTTCTCATGCCAATGCTACAATTAGCAATTACAACGTAATCAGCGCACCAAAAAATATTTAGACTGAAAGTTTTAAACGGATTGCAGGTGCGAGCTTTTTGGAAGTTTATCTCATTTTGTAAATCGTTTTTTTTTTAATTGAAATTCTTAGGGGGGGGGGGGGGGGGGGGGGGGGTGGGGAAATTCGCTAAGCAGGTATCAGAAAAAATGTTACATCGAATACTTTATGCTGAACGAAGTGCTACCTCTTTGGACACAGAGTTTAAAAGACAATTTTCAAAACGGCGCACACATTTACGAAGCTCAGTGTCAACATGTTATTTAGTTATTTGAAACAGTTTATCGCCCATAAAAAAATGCATTTTCATATCGATTCAGCAGCAGGTAGCAGTATAAGTTGAAAAAAGCATTATTTGTTCTCGATTCGAGCTCCTCTATCATGATACATCAAATTGTCTATCATGATACAGTATCACTGGAGTTCAGCAGAAAGATCAGGAAAAGGTATGATTGATCAGGGAGCAAGTTCTTCTGATGAACGCGGCCAATGGTACAAGAAACTAACAATTTGATAACTTCAAAATGACATTTTAGTATTTTCAAAAATGTAAACTTGATGCCTGGAGTATTTAGGAGATTTTGATACTCAATAGTTTCAAAGCATTTTGATGACTTCTTTTTGTTTGAGTGTATAAGCTGTTTTAAGGCGGGGTTATGGTGTAACGGGCAAACAAAAAAAAACACAATTAAAACATTTTTATATTGAAATTGACCAGATGTTTGTAACGCATAGAAGGAAGCATTTCTGACCACATAAAGTACTATATATGTTCAGCATGACGAGCTGAGTCGATATAGCCATGTCCGTCTGTCCGTCCGTCTGTTTCTATGCTATCTCCTCCGTCAGTTTTAAAGCTATCCCCACCAAACTTTGCACGAAGTCTTCTGGTACAAATACGCTGCACATTTGTCAGAACCGGCCGTATCGGATGACTATAACATATAGCTGCCATATGAACGATCGGTCGAAAAACTAGTTCTAGTGAGAAAAACTTTTTTGTTTTTAATGCAATCGTCTCCAAACTCCGTAGTTGCTAGTTTGATCAAATTTGATCGAAATCGGACATCCGTATAGTATAGCTGCCATAGAAAAGTAAGGTTAGAAAAATAGTCTTTGTAATAAAAACTTTTTTGTTTTCTATGTAAACCTCTTTAAAAATGGCATAAATTTATTTTATAAGCTTTCAGACAATTCTTAAAAGTTTTGTCAAAATCGGATGACTATAGGTTATAGCTGCCATATGAATGATCGGTCGAGAAACTAGTTTAAGTGAGAAAAACTTTTTTACTTTCAAGGAAAACGCCTCCAAACTTTGTATTTCTTGCTTTGCTTTGCTTTTCCATGATTCCACGAAGTTTGATGGTGAAGATCGGATGAACGGTCGTCGAGTTATGATCAAAAGACTGTTCGCTGCTGCAGTACATTAGCAGCGCTGCCTGCAACATTAAAATTTATGCTAAGCGTATAATTTCATTGGTACAGAGTATGTAGTAGTGGGGCCTGACCGACTTTCTTTCTTGTTACTTATTCGATCTATTTATAAACTTCTACTCATAGCTCGGATAGTTATTAATTCATTGAATTATAGTTCATGACGTGGGACATTATTCATTTGAAATGTTTGATATAATTTAGCTCAGATCAGCTCAACAATAGCAACTAGATCAATCAGCGGCAACTTAAGGTGGGTTATGGCTATACTGACTCGGCTGTTGATGCTGATCAAGAATATGTATACTTTTTGAGATCGAATATGCTTCCTTCTGGCTTTGACGTACTTTTGCACAAATTAAATAAAAGTCAATTAGAACTTTGATTCATCTCGTCTAGGCCTCTGGTATCATGTCCACATTCTTGAGTAAGTTTAAGCTAAGTGAGTGGTATGGTCAGATTATCTTCTATTAATTCCAAATAGTTCGATCACATAGCAGTTTTCGATTAGAAGTTCTATATATCGAATCTTAAGTCACTGGATCATATAAAGATAATATGTAACGCCTAGATTAATAGCTGACGACACACACTCTCAAAGTGTATTGTCAATATTTAATCTCTCAATATTTGGTATATTACCAGACATTTGCAGTATAATGCATTTAGTGGTATTCGTATATGCTGAGCCCATATATTAACACTTAAAAGAGCTCTATTACATACAGAAACGAGAGCGTAAGTTAAAGTCGGCCCTGCCCGACTTTGAAATACCCGTTACCCAAGGCAATTAGTGTTTAATAACCTCATGCGGCTCAGATAAGTATGCAACGTTTTTTTAACTCTGCCATTTATTATCCGATCTTTATGAAGATTTGTGAGATTGTACATACTGGCCACATGCACTATACTGCAAAGTCTGAGCTCGATAGCTTACAAATTGTAGGATATATTCAACATTTTTTATTGCGTGGGGAAACTTTATCTGCCTGCAGACAATACTAGCTTAAATCTAAAATTTGTTTGCTCTAGCTCTTGTAGTCTCTGAGATCTAGGTGTTCATACAGACGGACGGACGGATGGACATGGCTATATCGACTCGGCTGTTGATGGTGATGCAGAATATATATACTTTATGATATCGGAGATGCTTCCTTCTGCCTGTTACATACATTTGCACGACTTTAGTATACCCTTTTTACTCTACGAGTAACGGGTATAAAAAGAAGTAAACTAATAACTGATTCTTGGATTATGTCAGATCGGATATAAAACTTCGAAGTTATATGCGAAACAATTTTGTCGCATATGAGAAAATGAATACGAGAAAGCTAAGCTAACATCGTCTGTTTTTATATCCTTGCAAGTGCGCGCTTAAATATTTTCAGAAAATACTCTTTTTCCCATTTTCCGATATGGGAACTATATGATATAGTACAAAGTAAAATGACGTCAAAGCATGTGAAACAAACAAATTCAAAATTGCAGGATGCTACCATTAAAAACAAAAAAGTTTTTCTAACTAAGACTGTTTTTCAGACCTATCTTTTGTATGGCAGCTACACCATATAGTTGTCCGATTTTAATTAAACTTGAAAGAAATATAAAAAAAAAAAAAAACCTGCGATTGCAAAGTTTGGAGACGTTTCCATTAAAAAGAAAACTAGTTTTCCGACCGATTGTTCCTATGGGAGCTATGAGATATAGTCATCCGATCCGGTCGGTTCCGACATATTAGTAGTGTGCAGCTAAAAGAAGACTCTGTGCAAAAATTTCAGCTCGATAGCTTAAAAACTGAGAGACTAGTTCGCTTAGAAACAGACAGTCGGACGGACGGACAAAGCTCAATCGACTCAGCTCGTCACCCTGATCAAGAATATATATAGTTTATGGGGCCGGAAATGAATAATTCTATGCATTGCAAACTTCTGGGCAAAATTATAATACCCTTTGCTAGGGTATAATGAGTGAAAACACACAAAATCAGAGAAACTGGGTATTTTGAGGTCGTAGCACTTTACTACAGCGTCCTTAAACTGATAAGTATATCTTTCTTGGCTAGATCCGATGGTAAATGTTTCGTTAAAGAGGTGAACAGTTTCTCCTTTTTAAATTATATTTGAACTAATAGAGTTGCCCACTTTTTCTTCCAATTTCCAAGGGTACACTCAAGAGAGCGTAATCAAATCAGTAAACTCAAATTTTTAGTGGCTGGTTGTGGTGCAGAGGGTAGTGTGTGTGTGCCTGTTATGTGAGAGGTCGTGGGCTAGATCCTCCCAAATAAACTTTTACACAACCGGTCACCTTCAGCAGATGTGCAGTAACTTGCCATGATAAAACTTCTCAAACTTTGGTGTTATATTCGGCCCGAGGGTCGAATCGATATCTATTTTAAAACTGAAAGCTTTAGTTTTTTTTATAATTTTCTACTTTATTTTAACAAGAATCTTTCACAGAAATGGTGTTAATCACAGCAATCTATTCTAACTAAATAACAAACGAAAAACAAGTTGCCACTTTACCTCAGTTGGCATTGCAGGTGCCATCTATGTAGTTGGACAACAACAAACGGGCTTAAGGTGGACAAGTTTTACGAAAGTATTTGTAAACATTGCTTTTTTTTTGGAAAACATGACTTCAATTGAAATTATAATTTAAACTGGAGTTGTAAAGCATTTGGCATAACTAACAGATTTCAATTGCTAAAAAGTAAGAAAGTTGGTGTAGCTCTTTTGAGTGGGGAAAATGATGATATTTGGCCTTGTCTCGGGGACAAAAGAACAATGGATAAGTATCACTAATCTCTATTGATTGATAGATTATCCCTTTCCAGTTGACAGTTTCTCTATTGGGTGTCTGACAAAAAAAGTTATGTATTATGGAGAGATGGGCTTTAGTTCTGGTCAAACAAGTTGTACTTGTTGTACAAGGTTTTGTACCTTAAATAGATTTTGTAAATTTCCCAGTGAGTTATGGAAAGTTATGCATCATTATTTAAGCAGTTTAACTCTTACATTAAGCTGGGGCATAGCTAGCACCAAAGAATCATAACAGTTATTATTAATCTTGTCACTCTTCTCTCTGGTTTCAAATGAACTGTTTATTGTCATTCAATTTCGTGGACTTTTTTACTCAAAATGTTCGTTATCTGAAAACCAAATTCTATTTACAATATGCTACTGCATGTTGAAAAATTCAAAGATTCATTAATTTCATTATAATTGTCATGATTCAACTTGTTACACAATTGCATATTTCTATGAAAGTTGATTGAAATTCAGAAAAATATTAAAGTCAGGGCCGCAAACTCAAGTGTTCGAGTGTTTGCGGAAAGATTAGAGTTCGAACCTTTACACAATGTTAATAATAACCAAACAACAACAAATTTAATTTCATTCTTAGATTCAACCTAAAAAAGCTATGCAAATTGGCTCGATTTTGGGTCATTAGAGAATTGTATCCAAAAAAAAATTATTTACTGATAAGTAAAATTCCTTATGGTATTCTATGAAACCAGCCTTGGAATCGATGGTTCTTGGGAAACAGAGTTTAATATTTGTGGGAATTTTATTAGTACATAGTTCTAAACGATTTGCTAGATGTTTTATTCAACGCTCCTGCCGATCGTAAGTCTTAGTAGTTGAATTTTTGTTTTCTGTCAATCAGTTTTGTTGAACCGAACCGAAATTATAGGTTCAGGTTCAGTTTTTATTTCCAACGAGGTTCGTTTCACAGTAAAATATAGGTCGGAGTTTCGGGCTCGAACCGGTTCGTTTTAAAACCGGTTTGCAGCCCTGTTTTTACTACTGTGAGGAAACCAATTGCCCTGCCGTAGCGGGGAAACCGCAAACTGGTCACAAGGTTTATTACGAAATGCGAACTATATGTTGAATTACGTCTTTGTAGATGACGCAGTCTAAAGTTGGGTAGCCAGTATAAATAAAAAGTGGTTGCCTTCTAAATAAATTATTAAACGTAGTATGTAGTAGTTTGTATTTTCATACCAACCTTAATACTATTTGTAAAGTAAAGAGGCAAGGTAAATTAAAAGTTGTTTACTATAAAGGACTGCAGGATTCCAGTTCAAACCATAAAGAGCAAACTATAAGACTTGTTTTGGCCCAGATTCAATTCAATCTTGATGGGTTGCATAAGTAATGCGGAGACCAAACACATGATCTATACTGTCTACAGAATCTTGTTAGTGTTCTTCCACTTAGAAAGTGGTATCTTTAACACGAGGTTATCGAAGGTCTTAACAGCCATTTCTGGTGTCGAAATATACCTATATACCTCTCTATCTGAGTTACACAGAGTATATAAAATTTGTGCAAAAATATGTAACAGTCAGAAGGAAGCATCTCCACCAACGGCAGTCGAGTTATAAGCAAAAGACTGTGAGCTGCTGTTGCTCAGTAGCAAACTAAGCATAGACTTTCCTTGTTGCAGAGCATGTTACAGTAGGGTTTGAGCGACTTTCTTTATTTTATTCACTTGATCTATTAATTTTATTTAATTTTAATTGCAACAACATCAACTGGACATATTTACAAAATTATAGGCTATTCACACTGAGCACATCTAACATCCATCATCATAAGTCATAAAAATTTGCTCTGCCAAAAATTTGTCATGTTTGTAGCATGATCCCATCAGACACTGAGGCACTTGATATTTGGAGATAACAAAAGTTGTCAAACAATGGCATAGCAAATAGTTGTTAAGCATTTTATTCCATATTATTCCCTTCAGAAATGCTGAACCGAACCGAAAACCACTATGAAAAACGGTTCGGTTAGGTACAGTTCTCTGACAAGTTGTAAGACGTGAATCGCTTTCCTCTTTTAAGCGAGAGTTTCATATTTGGTTGAAGAATTTTCCATGTCAGTTGTTCGATAAGTACGAAAATTCTTGATCCAAGTGTGAAATTCTTAATTCAAGTATGAATTTTGTATACCGCTTATCTTTCTCCAAGAGCTTTAATACTTGATCCAAGTACGAATCATTCTTAAATCAAGCCGAATAGTTCTTGAGCCAAGTGCTAAACTCAAATTCAAGATAGCTCATTCTTAAAACAATAGCATTCGGCATTGTCAAAAACCGAGAATGTTCCTTCTGTTATCAAAAGCTCATCAGATTCAAGCGTAAGACCGATTACTCTTATATCAAGAGATTCACAGATTTCTATCATACAGAAATATTAAATCAGTTGTTTTTTTCGAATTTGTTTAAATTTATTTTATGGAAAGCTAATTTTTAAACCACATAACACCTCAAAAGTAGCATCAGTCTTTGCCTGCGAACTGTTCCATGCCAACGGTGCCATAGCTGGTTGGGAATTTCAAAGCGACATGTTTGCAAAACTCTTCCCCACACACCCCTCTTCCATAACAAAACTGAAAGAGCGAGTTCAACGCTGTGTTCTCTCAAATGTGCTTGCTCTCCTCAGTGCCCTTGCCTACATTCACTATACTGAGAACGAGTTTAGCTCGGTTTCAAAACCGAAACTCTTGAAAATTCAAGAACGTATATATATTTTTTTAAAAGCGTTCGATCTTAACTTATTTGTTATACATTTTTCTGGATGTAAGATACTTATTAATTTGAGAATTTGAATCGTTACCCTAGGATACTATTTATACGACATTTCGTTTGACCCTCTACATCCTTGGCGATGCTGGATTGATATAGCCTTGACACACATTTTACAAACAGTTAGTCTTCTGCACTTGCTCCCCGAACTCTCTTTAAATACCTTTCATGAAACTGCATTCTATTCTTGAAAGTTGAGAACTGATTGGTTGTCTTCTAGTGGACAATATTTTCAATTTTTTGTAGTGCTTCTTTACCTTAATACAATCTTAGCCAGTAGAGTTTTTTTCTCATATAATATGATAAACAGGGTGTGTTCTAGCGGACATTCTCTGACGAATCCGATATCATAAATTTCTTGCATTCTTCTAAGGATCTTAAAGATATTTAAATGGTTTATAGGAATTACATTTCCAAAGTGTGCGAAAAGTCACATTACGACAGAAATCATATTATTGATTTTGAACCACTGAACCAAACCGAAACAGCGGCTTAGTACGCTCCCTAAACCATGTAATGAACCGAACCGACGGTTCGCAAACTGTGAACTGTGAACTACTGAGCCGAACCAGTACCTCATTTCGAGTGGTTTGCAGCTCTGACTTAAATTCAGAGATTAAAGAGGAAAATATGAAGAATGAATATGAAGAACTTTTGGCCGATTTCTCATCTTCTTAATTGCTGCTATGGTTCACATAAACTTCGATTTTGCTCTGTTATTTGTAGGTTTAGGTGGAAGATAGCTCTATGTAGAAGATTAGAAATCGGCTCGCAGCATTGGTAATCAAAGCGAAGTTCTAAAAATCAATTAAATCTGTCAAATGTTCTAAAAAATCCAAAAATGGCTTTTGCGTTCTCAAAACATTCATCTTAAAGTGGTAACATTGCACTACAAGTCAAAAAAAAAAGTGTTTGCGCACATTTTTTGACCCATGCTCTCGCTTTTTGTATATATACTACCTTCGACTTTGCATGATGACGTTGAGAAGCACACAAGCTCAATGCCAGCATTTCATTTCGCTTGCGCCTGGAAGTCTCTTCACGCCCTTTGAATCATTTCAAAGATTAATTACTTATTTTTGTTTCATAATTATTTCCCAGAAGTAGTTCGGCTTTTTTGATAACACACATTCTGGGGAGTATAAAAACGGTGCGCATCTTCTCAATTCACTTCAGAACACAAGGAACAGCGGAAAGATCCACCATATTGGCTGTGCTCAATATTTAAAATTCAAAATGAAAGTTTTTGTGACAGTTCTCTTTTGTTTATTTGTGGCGAACTTTTCCCAAGCTCAAGGTATGTGCTTCAAAGTTCAAATGTTGTGGCTGAAATTCCCATAGCTCACCGGGAAAATTTGTTCAAAGTACAAGCTCCGGTGTTGCAACCAGTTGGATAACCCAGTGCATCTGCTGGAAAATCTTCAAACTTTGGTATCCATTTAGTGCTGATGCATCTCTATGTTTTTTTATTTTCCATTACAGATGGCTCTTGTCGGACCCCCAATAAGTTGGCCGGCCTATGTGTAGACATCCGTAGCTGTCCAACTTTAATTTCAGTCCTGAAACGGAATAATTTAACCAACAATGAGAAGGTCTTCATGAAAAGCTTTCGTTGTGGAACACTGAGTGATATTTATCCATTAGTCTGTTGTCCTCGAGACAAGGACTTCAGTTTTTCGACAGCCGCACTGCTATATTCCCATGGCGCTACCATTTCAAAGCGCAAGCTTTCGCCCTTGAGTAAAGTCCTAAAAGAGATCCAGAAATCTAAACAACTGAAGAGCCCATCGTTCAATAATACCGCTAGTCAACAACCATTACAAAACTCCAACAACTTGCGCATTCCAAAGGACAAGCCCTGGAGCTTTGGTGAAGACCAAACAGTGATACGGAAATCTAAACAACTAGAGAGGCCATCGTTTAATAATACCTCTAGTCAACAACCATTACAAAAATCCAGCTCTGATCTACTACCACAGCCACCAAATTGTGGCGGACTGACTGCAAATTTCAGAATAGTAGGCGGAGTGCATGCTAATCTCCTTGAGTTTCCTTGGATGGTCTTACTAGAATATACTCGATATGATGGCCAAGGGGTGGCAACCTTTTGTGCAGGATCATTGATCAATTCACGTTATGTCTTAACTGCGGCACATTGCCTAAAAGGACGTGTTCAAACAATTGGCAAACTGTAAGTAACCCATTTCGATGTTAAAGACGAAGACCAACTGTTTGCTTTTTTGCAGGGTGTCAGTACGTTTGGGCGAACACGATAAGAACAGTACTAAGGATTGTGACACTGAAGGTGTCTGTGCACCCGCAACTCAAAGTATAGACGTTGCAGAGATCCATGTCCACAATTTGTATAACACATATTTAAATACCAGTCCTCATGACATTGGCCTAGTGCGTCTGAAGCGGGATGTGATTTTCAACAAGGCATTCCGTCCGGTTTGCCTGCCCTCGGTGATTGCTCCACTTACAAACTATGAGGGCCAGCGGTTTATGGTAGCCGGCTGGGGGAAAACAAGTTGGTTTAGCAGCGCCAGTCCGGTTCTGCAAAAACTAGCGGTCAACTATGTGGATGGCAATCAGTGCAGCCAAAAATTTGCTACAAAGCATGTCTCAATTGTATCCACCCAAATATGCGCCGGTGGAGAGGCCGATGAGGACAGTTGTGAGGGTGATTCTGGAGGTCCATTAATGCATTTCCGTAAAAATGCTTGGGTGCTGGACGGTATTGTGTCCTATGGCTACAAGTGCGGGCAGAAAGACTGGCCAGCGGTCTATACAAATGTGACGGGCTACGACCAGTGGATCAAAGAGACTATCAGAGCTTAAGTTGCAAATCTACTCAGCACTTTAAGGTGTTGGCCACAAGAGGAAAGAACTTAGTTGTTCAATCAGTACATAATTACAAATACTTAGAAGTGGCACTGAAGCCAACTAATCATTATCTGTTTAAGTAACTCTTAATAAAGTAACTTTCCAAAGACAACCACGTTTGGTCTGCAATTGTGTGTGCATTTTTACACCAATGGAGGAAGGATGGAAGACTTAGCTGGGAGTTAACCTTTGATCAGTCGCTTCGTTGCACAGTTTTTGAAAGGCAAGAGATAAATTTTGGAAAAATTTCAAAGCAACGCTGGTAGAGATTCCCTGTATCCCCTTCAAAATAAGTGAACGTTCATCTTTGTAGGTCAACAGGTTGACTCAGGATCAGCTGTCAAATTGTTGGCTTAATATACCCAAAAGGTTGCATGAAATAGGCAAAATATTTATGAGATAAACTCAGATTTTACTCTATTATTTGTTAGTTTATGTGACAGATTGCTGTATGTGAAAGATGTGAAATCGGCTCTTAAACCAGGGATGCAAATTGGTTCTGACCTGAACCGGTTTTGTATCGTACCGAACAGCTTATTTCAGCTGGTGAACTGGGCCGCAAAACCAAACCGGCTTCCTTTCAGAATTGCTAAAAAACCGTTCGGTTTGGTTCGGTTCGGTTCAGTTCTCTGACGAGGTTTAAGATGGGAATCGCTTTCCCCAAGATAAATTTTATACATTTCGTTTGACTCTCTACATTCTTACCGATGCCGAATCGTTATTACTTTTAATCCTGCAAGTCTTCTGCAATTGTCCTCCGATCTCTTAATATGCCTACCATCAATCTACATTCTTTCCTCTGGTGAAGAATATTTGGAACTTCAGGTAGTACTTTTTCACCTTATTTCAATGTAGCCGACATTCTCTGTTTTCGAAGTTCATTCCTCTAGAAACTTATAGACGAATCCTTTGAATCCGACATAATAATTTTGGAACATTCTTCTAAGGGCTTTAAAGATATTCAAATCTATTTTGGGAATTAAATTTGAAAGTGTGTGAAATGTCACAATACAATGGAAATCATAATGTGCCTTTGTGAACCACAGAACCAGTTCAGTCAGCTCCAAAAACCATGTAATGATCCGCACCGGTGGTTTGAAAAAATATCATTTCAATATAATTATTTAAGGTAATTTAGATGTCATTTGATTAGCTTTAAGAACTACGTTCTAACTGACTCCAAATCTAGTGATCAAGGCTGAAAAATGAAACTCTATGAAACTCTGAAGACAGTTTGTTCCGGGTGTTTGAAACCGCTGGGCTTTGTTCACGGAATCTTAGCTCGTAAAGACAGTATTTGGTAAAGAAGCAATTAAAAACATTATTCTACTCCTCCTAACCATAAAAACGTAAATCTTGCATTGCCACAACTTGACTTATGCTTTTAACTATTCGTTTAAAAGTCGTGGATCCTGAAATGATCGGCACTATAAAATTATTATAATGATAGTTTCTGAAGTTCCGAAACAAACTGACTGAAGCGATTCTTCGAAACAAACTCTTTTCCCGTTTCGGGATGTTAACAATTTAGAAGGTTCAGTTCTGGAACCGGTTTGATGGACTCCAAAACATTTGCGAAGTTCAAACTATTTCATATATTTATATTGACTAAAACTTTGTTGAGTTCAAATTTTGTATGAAATTTGAGAAAGTATTTATGATTTGAAGCACCTCAATAGCCTTCATATTTAGATGTAGCACACAACATCATTATATCTCAATCCTCATTACTAAATATGTCCAGAAAGTACGAACCATCTATCTTTAAAACTGTGGGAGATTTGACGTTTTTCCCAAATTGCGGGGGCGGTAGGGGGCGTGGCCAAAATGGAAAATAAACTTGATCTGCCTGACATAAGAAGCATATGTCCTATACATGTCAGACCTCTATCTCTTACCATCTCTGAGATCTGTGCGTTCATACGCACAGACAGACAGACAGGCATGTCCAGATGGACTCCGCTGTTGATGCTGATCAAGAATATATATAGTTTATGGGTCGAAGATGCTTCCTTCTGGCTGTAACAGAGTATAAAATCTGTCTAAATACTAAAAAAAATACTAGAAAATAAATTGTATTTTCATAAAGTCCCAAAAACACGGCCAATCGATTGCAATTAAAAACCTAAAACATAACTCGTGTAGCATTTTTGTTAAAGTCAAATGATTACAGCATCGTCAGTCAGTGAAACAGATGAATTTAATGACTTTCAACTGCAATTGTGTGACATTTGATACATTCCTTTTCGGCTGATTTGAAAGGGTCTATTCACTTCTGGGCCAGGGGTTAGCTAGTTGAATCCACCGCAAACCCTTTTAATTTCCGGACATTTCCCTTTCATTTTGGCTTTCGAATTACACCGCGGGTTGCTAACGAGATCAACATGTTACCAGCGAAAGGGTTCAGGCAGAAGGCAAATTAGAAGCAGGGCACGCGGGAAAAGGAAATGTCAACGCCAGATAAACGTCTGTGTCGTGGAAATGGGCGTGGGGTTGGGCGTTGCACCGCTTTGTTGTGTGGAGTTTAATTGAGGGCAAAATGTTAGACATAATGAAACAAAAAATCATTTGACAGCGGTGGGATTCGAACCCACGCCCTTTCGGAATGGTGCTTAAAACCAGCGCCTTAGACCACTCGGCCACGCTGTCTTGTATTACATAAGCTCATACTTGTTATCATACATACTCGTCAGCCGATTAGCAAGGGCACGCTATTCTTCTAGGCTTTGAAGCTTCCTTCGTCCGCTGCTGATATCACAGAAGTTGCACAGAACATGACGCTTGTCATATTTATGTTCTTATGGTGTCAGATTTATCAATAAACTGGTCAGCCACACAGCGAATACTAACCAGAATTTCTGGATCTATATGGCAAATGAATATGAGTATATTTTTCTAATTTCTTAAGACAGTAAGAATCCTAGTGTAGATGTTAGTTTTTTGCATACGAATCTAAGATACGCAAATTCGATTCTGACATGTTTAAGACCTTTCATTTCACTATGTCGAATCGGAACTAAACATTAGAGTTATTGAATAATGGAAACTTAGTTGCAGAAACCACAATCACGGATAAATATCGAAACTACTATCTATTATGATTTTGTTGATGTATAAGAATCAAGCAAAACATCGTTGGTATCGGTAACTCTCAACTACGAAAATTTTAGCTCAAAATCCTTAAAGAATAGCGATGTTATTCATTTAGAAAGTTGTTCTTCACACGCAACAGGGTTTCTATATAAAAGTTTAGGACCACAAATGCAGATTGCTACGTAAAGAAAGCTTACACAAAACGTGTTGATCCATTCGCAAATTGCCGCACGTTGCTTCCCTTAATTACTGTGATTTGCGGCAATGCCGCGCGAGTGCTTGTCAGTCGTATGGGCTGAGATGCCGGCATTGGTGTTGAAATTGCAGAGAGATGGTAAGTAAGTTGTGAGATCGAATCTCAGAAAAAAAAACGGTGTGAAAAAAGCACATTTAAGTTGTAGGTTTTTCCCAAAGAAGACTTCCCCCTCCTGTGCCCCTTCCTCTCACACTCCCTTGTGACAAAAGTGTGGTAAAAATAGTGGAA
Source organism: Lordiphosa fenestrarum (assembly GCA_035044985.1). Taxonomy (NCBI): domain Eukaryota; kingdom Metazoa; phylum Arthropoda; class Insecta; order Diptera; family Drosophilidae; genus Lordiphosa; species Lordiphosa fenestrarum. The sequence goes on along the minus strand of JAWNNO010000236.1, from coordinate 207,310 downwards.
TTTTTTAAAGGGTATATTAAAATTGTCCAGATGTTTGTAACGCATAGAAGAAAGCATTTCCGAACATATTATATATATAATATTGTCCGTTTGTTCCTATGCTGTCTCCTTCGTCGATTGTAAAGCTTTCGCGACCAAACTTTGCCTGAAATCTTCTGGCACAACTACGCTGCACGTTTGTCGGAACCGGCTGGATTGGATGACTATAACATATAGCTGCCATAGGAACGATCGGTCGAAAAACTAGTTTTAGTGAGAAAAACTTTTTCGTTTTCACTGCAAATTTCTTCAAACTCCGTATTTACTAGTTTCCTATGCTTTTCCATGATTCTGCCAAGTTTATCGAAATTGAACATCTATATAGTATAGCTGTCTTAGAAAAAAATAGAGGAAAGCTATCTTCGGCTCAGCCAAAGATTGTATACCCTTGCAGCACGTTTTCTAACTAGTTTGAAGAACATATCTACTGAAAACAAACAAGTTTTTCTCAATAAGACTACTTTTCTACTCTACTTTTGTATGAGAGCTATACTATATAGATGTCCGATTTCGACCAAACTTAGTGGAATCATGGAAAAGCATAGAAAACTAAGAAATTCAAAGTTTGGAGGCGTTTTCATTGAAAACAAAAAAGTTTTTCTCACAAAAACAAGTTTCTTGACCGATCATTCATATTGCAGCTATAACCAATAATCATACGATTCTGACAAAACTGTGGAGAATTGTGTGAAAGCTTTTAAAATAAATATATGCCTATTTTAAAGAGGCTTACATTGAAAACAAAAAAGTTTTTCTTACTAAGACAATTTTTCTTACCTTACTTTTCTATGGCAGCTATACTATATAGATGTCCGATTTCGACCAATCTTGGCAGAATCGTGAAGAAGCATTGAAAACTAGTAAATACTGAGTTTGGAGACGATTGCATTAAAAACAAAAAAGTTTTTCTCACTAGAACTAATTTTCGAACGATCGTTACTATAGCAGCTATATGTTTTAGTCATCCGATCCGGCGGGTTCCGACAAATGTGCAGCGTACCAGAAGACTTCGTGCAAGGTTTGGTCGCGATAGCTTTAAAACTGACGGAGGAGATAGCATTGAAACAGACGGACAGACGGACTTGGCTATATCGACTCAGCTCGTCATACTGATCAAGAATATATATACTTTATGTGGTCGGAAATGCTTCCTTATATGCGTTACAAACATCTGGAAAATTTCAATATACCCTCTGCAAGGGAATAACGAGAGCGTAAGTTAAAGTCGGCCCTGCCCGACTTTGAAATTCCCGTTACTCAAGGCAATTAGTGTTTAATAACCTCATGCGGCTCTGATAAGTATGCAACGTTTTTTTAACTCTGCCATTTATTATCCGATCTTTATAAAAATTTGTGAGATTGTACATATTGGCCACATGCACTATACTGCAAAATCTGAGCTCGATAGCTTACAAATTGTAGGCGATATACAACATTTATCATTGCGGGGGCGGGAGGGGGCGTGGCAAAAATTTAAAACAAACTTGATCTGCCTGCAGACAATACTAGCTTACATCTAAAATTTGGTTGCTCTAGCTCTTCTAGTCTCTGAGATCTAGGTGTTCATACAGACGGACGGACGGACACGGCTATATCGACTCGGCTGTGAATGCTGATGAAGAATATATATACTTTATGATATCGGAGATGCTTCCTTCTGCCTGTTACATACATTTGCACGACTTTAGTACACCCTCTTTACTCTACAAGTAACGGGTATAAAAATTACAAATGTATATATGTATTATAAAATTATAACCCACAGCCATTCCAGATAACCTATCTGAAATGGATATTCACACGAATTAAGCTGAATGGAATCGTTTCGTTTCGTGACACAGTTCTGGAGCATTTCAATAGTATGGGCCTAATAAAATAAAATAACATAAAATAAAAAGAAAGTTATGTTGCCTGACAGCGGTGGGATTCGAACCCACGCCCTTTCGGACTGGTGCCTAAAACCAGCGCCTTAGACCGCTCGGCCACGCTGCCTTCTATTTGACAACTGGCAAATGTGCGCAACAAATATTATTAGACGACCAAAGTACATTCAAGCGACATGTCTATGTTTGTACTTATCGTGTCTAATGACGTTGTACATTCCGAACGATCGCTGGCAGAATTATCAATCCAAATTGGCGATCAGTACAGGCGACTGACTCACTGGTCGTAGATTGGATTAGTTTAGTATTGACCGATTGATGGAATGAAGCTGATAAATAAAATTTATTTTCGTATAAGAATGCAATGGAAAAATTTGCTATTTAAATTTGGAAAAAAATATACTATCATTTAATAGTTATGAATATTGAATAATAGTCGGGGGCGGCTGCGGAAAGCAAGTAACTAAATTATATACTCAGTTTGCATTATCAATTCCAACTGTATTGGGACTAACTGTTGGAATGCAATGACACATCGTAATGAAGTAATGCAATGACGTACTTAACCTCGTTCCACTAGAGTCCATTCTGAAAACGTGAACTTTTTCTTGTTCCACTGCCAAATGTTTCTCACTGTTACACGCGAATGGTCAAAGTTAAACTAAAAAGAACATAGACTAGCTGTTTGACTTGTTTTAATTCTCAATTGCAAAATTTAATTGGCCTTAAATATTTCACTAAAATGGATTTTACTGCGTTGCTGCCGATTTACCAGAAAAATCAAGAGTGTCTTTGTCAACTGGTAGAGTGCGAGGACCATTTCGATGCGTTGATTATGGGGTATCAACGGAAGAATAGAAAGCGAACATCACCTAGTGCATGGCAATTTGTACGTTGCAAAGGGTACTATAATTTTGCCCATAAGCTTGCAACGAATAGAAATATTAATTTCCGACCCCATAAACTATATACATTCTTGATCAGGGTAACGAGCTGAGTCGATTGAGCTTTGTCCGTCTGTCTGTCTGTCTGTTTCTACGCAAACTAGTCTCTCAGTTTTAAAGCTATCGAGCTGAAATTTTGCACAGAGTCTTCTTTTTGCTGCACACCGACCGGATTGGATGACTATATCTCATAGCTCCCATAGGAACAATCGGTCGGAAAACTAGTTTTAGTATGAAAAACTTTTTTCGTTTCAATGGAAACGCCTCCAAACTTTGTAATCGTAGGTTTTCTATGTTTCTCTATAATTCTACCAAGTTTTATTAAAATCGGACAACTATATGGCATAGCTGCCATACAAAAGATAGGTCTGAAAAACAGTCTTAGTTAGAAAAACTATTTTGTTTTTAATGGTAGCATCCTGCAATTTTGTATTTGTTTGTATCACATGCTTTCACATAATTTTACAAACTTTTGGCCAAATCGGATGACTATATCATATAGCTCCCATACGAACGATTGGTCGGAAAATGGGAAAAAGAGTATTTTTTGAAAATATTTAAGCGAGCACTTTCAAGGGTATTAAAACTTCGGCACAGACGAAGTTAGCTTAGCTTTCTCGTTATTTCTATTAATTGAATTTGTTTTAATTTAAGTTTTCCACACATTGTAGAAGCCATATGGCGGGTTTTAGGAACAATCAGCTGTTCTATTGATGACACTTGGACTTATCGATAGAAAATCTAGGCTTTTAGCAGAAAAAAGCTTTAAAAAATGCCAGGGCAAATGTCAAATGTAGTCACAGTGATTTGATCAACCGCTGCGAATGGACATTTATCTCTTATCGGTAAATAACATTTAGAAAATTTACGCTTGAAAGTCTATCGAGCCCAATAAAGTATATAAACACAGAAAATATTAAAAACAAAAATATCTTTTCAGTTAGTCTTAATGTTTAATAACTTTTAAAAATTTTAAAAAAAATTAATTATTTTTTATTATAATATTTCAGAATTCTTTAATAAATTATGCATATGGCTATAAAACAATAAACTTTTGAAAAACAAACTAAAAGTTATACACCTTCTGGGTAGTAGGATTGATCGCTGAGTAGTTATCGGAAAAAAAATGAGACATCGAATAGTTTCTGCTAAACAAAGTGCTACATTTTTGGACAAAGACTTTGTATATCAGAGACCATTTATTTGAATTCGACGCAGACATTGGCGCCTCTCCGTGTCAACATGTTCAACTAAGTAATTAAAAAATGAACCAAAATACGCATATTGATATCGAAAAACATATCGATATACGACTGTAGCTGTAGGTAAGAGTACACAGAAAAAAAAATGGGGAGATAAAGTCAATCCCAAAAAAACATGATTTTATCTCGATATTCGGATTGAAATTTCAAGCAAAAGTCGTTCTGGAGCCGAGATATCCGAGATCAAGTCAATCCAATTCGTACTTGGAATGAGAAAGTCCGGGATTGACCGACTTTTGACATCGTTTGGGATTGATTTAATCCCGGATGGCTTGATTATTTTTTTCTGTGTATTACTTGAAATGACCAAACTATTTCCCCGATGCATGTTCCCCTTTCTTGATACTTAAAATTGGCTATCATGCTACCGTATGACAAGAGTTCAGCTGAAAGATCAGTGAGACTGTATAATTGATCAGGGAGTAAGTTCTGCTGAATGCGGCCATTTTCTTTATGGAGGTTAATGTAGATTTATGAGCATTATGAACGCACAGGTCTCAGAGATGGTATGAGATAGAAGTTTGACTTTTATGGGACAAAAACTTCCTATACGTCCAGTCAGATCTGGTTTATTCTCAATTTTTGCCACACCTTCGCCGCCGCCGCAATTTAAGAAAAATAAGATTTAAGATAGAAGGCTTGTACCTTCTAGACATACATTATAATCAGTATTATTTATCGATTCGCCTAAGGAATAGTGAAGATTGGATAAGCAATAGTCGAGTCATAAGGAAAGCACTCATTTATTATGGGCAGCACTTAACATACCTTAGCACCTTGTGGTTATTTATATTCATTTTTTATATCCTTTTGATGATTCACAGCAGCGGTGCGGTTTGATAAAGAAAATCTCTATATACTATATATAAAATAGTTTGACCTCACTGATTGGCAATCATCGCACAACCTAAACGGTAAGAGATAGAATGCTGAAATTTAGACAGGAGTTTCCTTATGTGGTGAAAGCGCGTACTAAGACGGGGTTTTGGAAAATTCCAACCGGAAAAGTGTCGGAAAAGTTTGTATGGGGAAAATTTTATTTTTCATCCGATTGACTTGAAACTCGGTTTGTAAGGATAGTAAGTGAAATAAATTTAGATTTCATTTTACGATGTTGGATAGCGATAGCGTAAGCGTAATCGTAAGCAATAATGATAAGGATAACGATAGCTATAGCGATTAAGATAACGATAACGATAGCGATAACGTTAACTATAGCGATAGCGATAACAATATCGATAATGATAACGACAACGATAACGATATCGATAACGACAACGATAACGATGAAGATAACGAAAACCATATCAATAACGATAGCGACAACGACTACGATAACGATAACTATAGCGATAATAATAACGATAACAATAACGATAACAATAGCGAAAACGATAACGATAACTATAGCGATAATGATAACAATAACGATAACGATAACGTAATCGATAATAATAACGATAACAATAACGATAACGATAATGATAACGACGACGATAATGATAACGACAACGACGACAATAACGATTAAGATAACGATAACGATAACCATAACGATAACGATAATGATAACGAAAACGACGACGATAGCGATAGCAATAGAGATAATGATAATGATAACGACTACCCTGATGATGACAGCGACGAAGCGCGTCGGGCTATATGCTAGTCTCTCTATATAGTATATATATCGTAGATAGGGTTGTGAAAATATGTAAAAAATATCGTATCGATGATTATCATTTTTTAAAAATATCATCAGGTTTTTGCAATATTTATCACCAAAATATATCGATATATCTGATATTTTTGATATCTTTATATTTCAGTATAAAAATCTTAAACCCCCCAATATAACATTAACTTTAAATGCATTATAATTATTTTGAGCTTTTTATTAATTAAAAATAAAACAATAAACTTTTATCCATTAAAGAACAGAGATCTTAAGGTTGAATAGTTTAAGTAAGAATACAAGAAAAAACTTAAAAGACTTCATTTCATTTTTTAAACAATGAAAAAGTTCAATTTTCTAGAAAAATGACATATATTGGTAACATGATTTTACCTACAAAATTATTTACAAAGCACCGAAATTCGCGGAAAGTACACACACATACAAATGCATAAGTATAAAAAGGCTTCCCAGTCGGACTTTTCATCATGAAAAATGTACTTTCTCATGCTTACTTTTCACGTAATAAGGCATGACAAAACCTGAGCCTTGGGGTTTTAACCGTTACCGTTTAGGTGACGTCATCAGCCTTCGGGTTCTTTACTTTCTTGGTACTCCAGATGTACTTACTTTGTATATCGTAGGTGGGAAGACATGAGACGTTCGCTGACAAACCCCTGAGTTTTTCATGTTTTCGAATGAAATTTCAGACATTTAGCCTTACAAATACCTGAGAAAATAACGTGTGAGTTTTTCATGATATATTAAGGGCTAATTTCATGCAAACAAAGTCATGCAGAGACTATTTACGTGAAATATCATGCCACCGGGTGTACTGATTCTTCTCAACACATGACACAAAGTCCGACTGGGTTAGTGACGCGCACACACACACACACTGTCAAAAAATTGCGCGGGAAAATTCTCAAGACTTTCTGGCATTACATTTTTTCTTACCTTAACACATGTTGAATACGCTTGCGCCGGGTGCTTGTTCCTCAAATGTGACAGGAGATTAGTGGTGTTGCCACCTGACTTAATTACTTTTGCACAAAGGCTGCATGTGGCATTATGTGCGTTTATGTTTGTGTAAAAGCTCCTTGCCCTCGCTCATCTTCTCTTTTTAAGATTTGTAAGTGTATTGTGACCAACCACAATATCAAAAAATATATTTCCAAATAATATCGATATGCGATATATCAGGAAAAAAAATATTTCGATATAAATATTTATTTTTTTGTAAAAAATATCGATATATTGATATTTTGATATATGTATTATCAACAAGCCTAATCGTAGATGAACTAAAAATGTTTTTTTTTTTTAAATAAATTAAACCTTCGTAAAAAATTTAAGAATAAATAAAAATTTGTGAAAGCAGTATAATTTTTTTTTTAGTATTTAGATAAATTAAACAAAATAATTTATAAATAAGTTTATATGAAATTAATTAAAAAAAAAAAAAAAAAAAGATTCATCACTGACAGCGGTGGGATTCGAACCCACGCCCTTTCGGACTGGTGCCTAAAACCAGCGCCTTAGACCGCTCGGCCACGCTGCCTTGTGACCACAGCGCGTCAAATGTTCGCTTTGTAGATACAGCACACAGAACCCACACGAACGCAAATTGCTGGCATAGTTTTGGGGGATGATTTCACCAGTGTGGTGAAAAGTGGCATGCATGTGGATGTGGATGTAGAGGTAAGTTAAAAAAAACATAGCCAAAGCAAAAGGCGCAATAAAAAAAATTGGTTGAACGAAAGATAATGCGTATATTTGTTTATTCAAAATGAAATGTACTCAAGTTAAAGCGAAAACTAAAATATTAAATATATAAAAAATTGTTAAACATGTTAATACATCCCATAAATGCCAAAAAAAGGGCCGGCATAACAATGGCAAAATACTTTACGAGCGAAATCGCCACCGGAGCGATTCTAATTCATTGACAAACGCATTTTGATTTTGCGATAATGGGCAGGGCATAAAAAAGGGCACCCCAAAGGTGTAACCCTGTTGATTTTGAGGTCGCCCGAGTACATTTGTTTTTTTTTTTTGTTTTTTACGATTTCAGCGATTTGCACAAAAAGCAAAATCCCTTTGCATATTTTATAGCATTTTTATGTGGTCATAGTTTCGCTCCCTGCATTTTTTTTGTCCTTTTTTTTATGATCGTTTTATAACTTGTTTACATTAGGCAAGTGAGTAACGGTAAATGGTGGGAAGCGTTTTATGCAAAAATGTACTAAAACGCTGGCGCAATGCATAAAAATCACAATAAATGCAAACTTAAATGGAGCAAAATCTCCCTGGGATTGACTTGAGCTTAGAGCAGCTGACACAATTTCATTCGCTACATGCGAGAATGGAACGAAATGATTCTGGCACACTTAAGTTTTGTGTCCAGTTGCTGCAAAATGCTGCCATCGTCAGCAGCGTTTCCTTTGCTCGTTGTATTGTTGTTTATTCTAGTCAACCGATCAACGAGTCAGAGCCATGATCAGCTAATAGAGGGCGCTATGGAAGATATGGCCAGCGATATGGCCAAAGGACATGGTATCAGTGCTAAGCAGAGTCAAAGAATTTTAAAAGAGTTTGTAAGAATACTTATTGAAGTTCAGGGAGCCGCCAATTTCATCTGATTTGTATTGCAGACGAACTTTGGTGACTACATGAAGAGCCAGACAAATTTCCAATATTCCATTTACATTGATTTCTCCAAGCGAAGTCGACCAGTCAGAAAACACTAAAGGTTTAAGTAAAATGTGATTTAAATTGTACACTAAATTTAAAGATCTGAAATAATAACTTGAGAGGCAAATAGAAGAACTTTGTAAATAAAGCTGAGCTAATCAAACTTTGCTACTTCTATAGCAGCGATGTTCACCCCTAACCTCACTTTCGTAATTCACGCCGAATGCCTGTCGAAGTAATGCTTCAGTGAGTGTCGGAGAGAGACAGAGAGCGTCAGAGAACCTCTCTTCTTGAAAATCGCTGTTCTGTAGAATTCTGAAGTTCCATTACGAACCGTTTCACGGAAGCTCGAGTCTCTAGTCTCGTGCCGTTATGAAGACTATAAAATCATTTACGTTACGCCCGAAAACTTACAGCCATGCTCCGGTTTTCACTTATTTTTGCGAGTTGCGATTTCAGCAAATTCGAATGATTTTAGTTTAAAGCGCTCCGAAATTCGCCAGTTTTTGTCATCGATAATGTTCCATTCCCAACTTGTTTTGTGTCATTTCACATAACAAAAACAGCTGATGAGTGCCACTACTCAAGATATCGATAGTCATATATCGATATATACCATGGCCAAATCGCAAATTGTTGTTATTGTGAGCAATTTTCCATCACGTTCAATTTTATGTATCTCTATTAAATAAATTGTTTAAAATATTGACTCAATGCGAATTGAGTGGATGAGTCCGTAAGACAAATCTAAAAGGATTAAAGAACTGAATAAAAATAGTTCTGTGGGCTGTCTGTTTGAGCATCAACCTATATTTTGCATTTACTTTTCATTTCACGGACTCAGATGTCGCCGGATTAAAAACGGCAAAACTTTGCGATTTCCGAATGTCGGAGCACCAACTTTTACGATTTGGTGATCAAATCGCAAAGTTTTTGCGAAAGCGAAAATGGAAGCATGGCTGTTAGTTCTCTCTGGATCAAGGAATATATTATATATTATATATTATATATTATATATTATATATTATATATTATATATTATATATTATATATTATATATTATATATTATATATTATATATTATATATTATATATTATATATTATATATTATATATTATATATTATATATTATATATTATATATTATATATTATATATTATATATTATATATTATATATTATATATTATATATTATATATTATATATTATATATTATATTATATATTCTTGATCAGCATCAACAGCCGAGTCGATATAGCCATGTTCGTCTGTCCTTATGTCTGTCCGTATGAACGCACAGATCTCAGAGATGCTGAGAGATAGAAGTTTGACATGTATGGGACATAAGCATCTTATGTCTGCAGGCAGATCAAGTTTTTTTCAATTTCGGCCACGCCCCCTCCCGCCCGCGCAATTTAGAAAAAAAGTCATATCTCCCACAGTTTTGAAGATAGATGGCTTGTTCTTTCTAGACATATTTAGTAATCAGGATAACTTATCGATTCGCCAAAGGAATGGTAAAGATCGGATGAACGGTTATCGAGTTATGATCAAAAGACTGTTTGCTGTTGCAGCGCAGTAGCAGCGCTGCTTTCAGCTGCTACTGCAGCATCAAAATTTATGCTGAGCGTATAAATTCGTTGGTACAAACTATGTTATAGTCGACCCATTTCTCGACGGATCGTTCGTGTGGGAGCTATATGATATAGTCTTGCGATCTGGAAAAAAAAATTGTAGAGCTAGGTGAAAGCTTGTGAAACAAACAAATACAAAATTTCAGGATGCTACCATCAAAAACAAAAAAGTTTTTCTAACTAAGACTGTTTTTCAGACCTATGTTTTGTATAGCGGCTATACCATATAGTTGACCGATTTTCATTAAACTTGGCAGAATTATAAAAAAGCATAGAAAACCCATGAATACAAAGTTTGAAGACGTATCCGTAGAAAAGAAAAAAGATTTTGTTACTAAAACTAGTTTTCCGACCGATTATTCTTATGGGAGGTATTAGATATAGTCATCTGATCCAGTCGGTTCCGACTTATTGGTAGCGTGCTGCAAAAAGAAGACTCTGTGCAAAATTTAAGCTCGATAGCTTCAAAACAGAGAGACTAGATCGCGTAGAAACAGGCAGACAGACGGACGGACAAAGCTCAATCGACTTGAGCTTGTCACCCAGATCCAGAATATATTATATATGTTTTATGGGGTCGAAAAGGAATATTTCTATGCGTTAAAAATTTTGTGAGATTGTAGATATTGGCCACATAGACTACACTGCAAAATCTGAGCTCGATATCTTGGGATATGTGGGAGTTATTCAATATTTTTTATTGCGAGGGCGGGAGAAGGCGTGGCCAAAATTTGAAACAAACTTGATCTGCCTACAGACAATACTAGCTTACGTATAAAATTTGGTTGCTCTAGCTCTTCTAGTCTCTGAGATCTAGGTTTTCATACAGACGGACGGACGGACGGACGGACGGACAGACGGACATGGCTATATCGACTCGGCTGTTGATGCTGATGAAGAATATATATACTTTATGATATCGGAGATGCTTCCTTCTGCCTGTTACATACACTTGCACGACTTTAGTATACCCTTTTTACTCTACGAGTAACGGGTATAAAAATGCCAAAACAATAACGCATGCACCTGTAGCGTATAGAGCGCGGGCACCCCTTTTCTAGAGCAATAATGGTCCACCACTCAGCTATAGGCCTTCTTTCTCATTTCTACAATTTATAGTGCGAATTCATGGCTGCTATCTCGAGACACACTTAAGTCAAGATCTCGGGATTGGAAAAAATGGATATTTACAAACAATTTGTACTCTAAACAAGTATTTGCCTACTTATTATAATATCAAGACCGTATTTACTGAATTTTCGTTTTTTTTTTCTAAGTGTGCTTGCATTTTTCAGTTATTGTTAGAAAGTAAAGTTTTTTGAAAATTGTGGTACAATAAATACATCCAATAAGTCTTTATAAGCCAACCCCAAACCTATATATAAAAAGAACATTTCGTAATATAATATTTCGGACTTTGGTTCGGAAATGAATGAACTTTCCAAATAGCTGAAGCTTCCTTTAAGTAAGACAGCCTGCCAAACATTCCAGGTAAACTTAAAAGATATGTAAACAGAATTCTGTAAGCGCTACTAAGTTTGTTTTTCTCAGTGTACGTGACTGAACTGAATCGACCACGACCAGTAAAATAATTTCATTCTAGATATAGTCGAACACTGGAACTGACACAGTTCTTTCAAACTATGTCTACTTTACGTATCATCTACCTGGCAATAATGTTAGTTCTTATAACATTTCCTGCAGAATACGTAAGTTTTTATACAAAAAATGGAAATACTTAAATTTATTTAAAACCTTTCATTATTATTGCCAGCTGCTTAAAGTCGTCAAAAAAGATTTGGCCAAACAATTTGCCCACCAGAAAGAATGAATCAGAGTACAAAATAAACTGCATACCAAATGGTTTAAGTCAATCTAATTGATTCTCTGCACTTGATTTCACCGAAAACAGCTTCCTAGTTACTTAAAACCGTATAACTAGTAAATATATGCAAAAGTGATGAGGGTGCTTCAACAAGGTCTTTGTTTTCTCGTAATTATTATAGTGGTCAGGTCTATGGACATAAATCGTACCCTAACAGTAGAGCAGAAGATTATCAGTAACCTTAATAAGGCTGCACGGCGGGCACAAGCTTTGAATGTGGAACTGCTACAGATATCGAAAAAGCTGAAATCGGAAATGGTAAGTTTGCTCAACAATTTGGTTACCCAAAGGGTTAATAAATGTGGTTGATTTCAGGACAGACTGGCTAATGAACAGAAACACCAACATAAACGCAATACAGCTTCGAAAACTGTTAAGAATTTTGATGAAAAGATAAGTTCTAGGAATCGGAAAGTGTTAAACAAATTTAACATTTGGCCAAACTTGAAAGGAACAACTACGGAATCATCAATGGAAATTGATGGGCGGTCCAAAAAAAAGGCATCTCAAACTGAGACTAAAGTGAAACAGTTAAACACCAAACATCCAAAACTAGAGGTTGGAATGTCCACTAAAACGATTAATTTAACGGCGGCGAAATTAATTTCCGAATTCAGTTGGTTGAATCGGTGACTTTTTGATTGAAATAAATTTGTATATGGTATTCTTTAAGCTTCATTCATTTAGTGGAGATTTCTAACTTACTTACTACTTAAACACAGAACTAAAGCAGTGGTGGGCAACAGAAAAACTAGAGGAAAGTTAACTTCGGCTCGGCCCAAGTTTGTATACCCTTGCAGCACTATTTTCTAACTAATTTGAAGAACATTTCTACTGAAAACAAACAAGACTAATTTGCTGACTCTCCCTTTCTATGACATCTATACTATACTATATAGATGTTCGATTTCGACCAAACTTGGCGGAATCATGGAAAAGCATAGCAAATTAAGAAATACAAAGTTTGGAGGCGTTTTCTTTGAAAACAAAAAAGTTTTTCACACTAAAACTAGTTTTTCGACCGATCATTTATATGGCAGCCATAACCTATAGTCATCCGATTTTTGACCAGACTTTTGCAGAATTGTGTGAAAGCTTATAAAATACATTTGTGCCAATTTTAAACAGGGTTACATTGAAAACAGAAAAGTTTTCATTACTAAGACTATTTTTCTAACCTTACTTTTCTATGGCAGCTATACTATATAGATGTCCAATTTCGACCAAACTTAGTGGAATCATGAAAAAGCATATCAAACTAAGAAAAACAAAGCTTAGAGGCGTTTTCTTTAAAAACAAAAAAGTTTTTCACACTAGTACTAGTTTTTGAACCGATCGTACGTATGACAGCTATATGTTATAGTCCTATGAGGTCGTCTCGATGGCTCAGTAAGTGTGCGACGAAATGGCGCCATGCCCCAAAACAATAATCTGGTGATTAAAAACAACCAATTAACCAGCTTGAAATCGAATTTAAGTCGAACTAATTCATTTTCCAGGCTTGACGAATGTTTCAAACTTTACCTCTTTACTTACCTCTACTCTGTGATTAGTATACAAAATGGTATTTCTGCAAGTTGTATACGTCATCACCTCTATAGTGCTATCTCTTTGCCAGTCACATGATTTGAGCTCTGAATTCAGGAATACCATGCAAAAAATGTCTCAAATTAAGCAAAAAAGCATGCAGTTGGAACACCAAATGAGCCACAAATTTGTATGTCCTTATTTTTATGAACCAAAATAACTAACAAATTAATTTCTGCATCTTCTCCACAGTCAAATTTTCAACGTTACGTAACCAATGTGAACGCCGATCATAATACCAAATCATTTCAAATACAACCAGCCCCAAATGCCCTCGTTCGCTTCACCTACTACTCCAAAGCAAAAGGCCATGAAGACTGTAAAATATGTTCAACTTATTTCAAAAAACATCACAAAAAGAAGAAGCATCCAGCAGCATATTTTTTAAATTTTAATTTCCAAAACTATCCAAATTCGAAGGATCAATTAGTACAGCCCAACAGCTTAAGAGCGAAAAACTGGCGCGGTACAAAGCTACGAAATGGTATGCCAAATCCTTATCATTATTTTCCACTCAAGGGGGAGGATGTATTTTAAGCACAGCTATAAATTTGTTAAAAAGCTCAGGATTCAATAAACTATAAGTCGATTGAGCTTTGTCCGTGCGTCCGGATGGCTATGTCTCATAGCTCCCATAGGAACAATTGGTCTTAAAAACTGGTTTAAGCGAGAAATGTCTCAAACTTTTTTATTCATAGGTTTTCTATGCATTTTTATAATTCTGCCAAGCTTGATGAAAATCGGACAACTATATGGATAGGTCTGAAAAACAGTCTTAGGCCAGATTTCTCAAAGTCCGGTTGGTCAACTTGACAGGCAGTTTAACCGAATTTAAATGTCTCATGAGGTATGTGGCGTAACCGGAGGAACAAACTTAAACGCTGCTCACCCACCGGTCAACTTTAACCCCGAGCTCAGCCCCGATGAAATTATCGATATTTTTATCGATATACAAACAGCTGGCCGAACACTTGCTATGTTTATTTTATTATTTGCTGCAACACAAAATGTTTATGAACAAACGAATTTTTCAACTCCACGCAATGGAAATTCAATTGGAATAAGACTTTGTCGCTAAACAATGACCAGCAACAACCAATCGCATTAAAAAACAAACAAACCAAACCGAGTCAGCTGTGTACTCGTTCGCTTCGTCAAACAGTTTGGTCACCCTGAAGCAGCGATAGGCATTTATCGATATCAGGCGAAACTGCTGCTGAGAAAAGCAAATGACTTAACCGCTCGTTATCTTAACGAACAAATCTGACCGGTGGTTGGCTAACCGGAACCTTTGAGAAATCGGGCCTTAGTCAGAAAAACTTTTTTGTTTTAAATGGAAGCATCCTGCAATTTTGTATTTGTTTGTTTCACATGCTTTCACCTAACTCTACAAATTTTTGTCCAAATCGGATGACTATATCATATAGCTCCCATACGAACGATCGGTCGGAAATGGGTCGTTGTGGGAAAAAGATTATTTTTGAAATATTGAAGCGAGCACTTGCAAGGGTATAAAAACTTCGGCACCGACGAAGTTAGATTAGGTTTCTTGTTTTAAATCAAATATTATTTATTAATCAAAATATACCCAACAATATAAACTGCCTTAAACCCCTGAAATATTTTACAGCTTAACCTTAGTCTAAGGTTGCGATAACCTTGACGTTTTAGCTCATTTTAAGCTTGGTATCAGAGACAATAAACTGCCAAAAAGTAAGGAATTCAATTAATTAATGTAGCAAAGCATTGATGAATTCGCAATTTAAATTGTAGCGAAAGCCATTGGCATTTAAAGCTAGATGGTTCGTTTCTTCTGAACATATGTATATAGTCATCAGGATAACTTGCAGCATCAAAATTTATGGTGAGCGTATAATTTCATTGGTACAGAGTATGTTATAGTCGGGCTTAACCGACTTTCTTTCTTGTTTAACTTTACTTTTCTATGGCAATCAAAAAAAAATTTCTGACTAGAAGTAGTTTTTTGACCGATCGTTCCTATGGCAGCTATATGTTTTAGTCATTCGATTCGGCCGGTTCCGAAAACGGACAAGGCTATATCATGCTGATCAAGAATTTATATACTTTATGTGGTCGGAAATGCTTCCTTCTATGCGTTCTGAACAATTTTAATACACCCTCTGCAAGGGTATACAAAATTCGGGAATAAATGTTGTCTCCTTTATAAAGAAATATACTAATACTTACTAGATCAAGGAGTTCGCTTTTGGATAAAAAAAATTTAGTTGGTTTGCTTAGGTGTGTCGAGATATGATTTTCTGCTTGCGCAGTGGATTTGGACGAATTGGTTCTTTTACGGATTTGATGGCTTGTGGTCTTTTATTCCATCGGTAATCTGAAATAACTTTACGGTACGACACACAAAGCTTCAGGTGATTTCCAGTGGGCGCAAAATCCGAAAGATTTTAACCTGGAAAATTAATTGGCTTCTCACAAACTGGGTGAGTTCAAAGTATATCTGACAGATAGCAGCTATCTTTAAAATTAATATTATATCCTACAAATATTAATTTCCAATATTAAGCCGGGGCTTGACCCAGCACGAAAGCTATCAAGTTCGAGAGGTTAATTTTCTTTTGTTCAAGGGCCAGTGGAACATTTAAAAATTGATCAATCATTGCAGCTTATTTAGATACGACCAAGCCATTGTTAGATATTATCAAAATTTATATCTTACTTAATGCACACAACTTTTTCATGTATAAATACAGTTCTAATTGCTGGAATTTTGCTTTAGTTGAGTATAAGAAATGAAATTGTTAGCTGTCTATTTGTTGGCGCTCTCCCTTGTGGGTCAGCAAGTGTACGCCAAAAGTGTGTTGGATAATCCGGTAGGAATTTATAAAGCTGTGATGAATAGTGAACTAAGGCATACATATTTTCAGACTGACGAAGATGCCTCCGACGAAATTGCCAAAACAGCCAACCAATATGAAAATGAAGTATACCAAAATGCGGTGAGTTGAAGATAAAATAATGATTGAAAAAATTTCATAAAAGTAATACCCAAAGGAACATTTTTTTAGTAGTGAAGACAAAGCCGAGCAACAGCAAATGTCAAGTGCTAAAGTAAGTTTAACTTTGAAATGAAACTTAAACTTTCATTTATTTTATGTTTCAGCGGGCCACAAGCCACACAGAAAAGGAACACAAAACAGCCAAGAATGCCAACAAAATTGAAATGAAAGTTGCTGACAATGTGGACAGTTCGACTGAAGTGTGTTTCTGTGCCTGTAGCAAGGCAAATACTGCCAATGTAGCTAACCAAGTGTCCTCAGAGCTCAGCAATGTTGTCAACAAGCTGGCCAATGCTGTCAACAAGCTTGACAACAATGTTGCCAGCGATGCCACACAAGTTGCCAATGCCGACAACAGTCTGGCCAATAATGTTGCCAAGGCTGCTTCTAATGTTGTCAATAATGTTGCCAGTGATGCCACACAGGTTGCCCATAATGTTGCCCAGGCGCTACAAAATGTGGCCAGCAATGTTGCTGAAGCGAATCAAAATGTTGACAGAGCAATTTCGAAGGACTGAAACAATTAAAACACATAATTGTAATTTAATAAACAAATTCAAGTTCACACACTTACTAACTTATCGCCTTGACCAAAGCACTAGTTATTTTCGTTTTGACACTTTATTCAGATTATGAAATGTATGAAACTCCCCGCCAGATAAACAATTGAACCAATCGATCAGTCTGCACAAATGAAACATTCTACACTCAAGTGGATGGTTTATATTTTTAAAATTAGATAACAGGCGACTATAAATGCAGCCATGGAGTCGTTGAAAACTTTTAGTACTTACTCAGTATAAACAAAAGAAACATCAACATGCAAAGCTATCAAGTTTTAGCCATTTTGGCCATCACCCTGTTGGCCCAACAGTCACAGGCGGGCACAATTAGTTTGGGTGGCCTAATGGGTGAGGTGTCCAAAGTGGCTGTGGCCGGTGAGAAGGAGTGGAAGAACTTGGTGAATGCAGCTAGAGCCCCGCAACCTGCATACGAAGAGCCTGCCACACAGAATATACTCAGTGATATGGCTAATGCTCTGGGAGATTTGGCTGTAAGTTACCCAGAATATACAAAGAAACCAAACTGAATTACTTACTTTCAGAATGCCATTACCAGTGTGAAAGCTGAGAATAACTACCTGGAGCCCGAGACTCAAAACATACTCAGCGATATGGCCAATGGTTTGGGTGATCTGGCTGTAAGTTAATTGGAAATGAAAAATTTCTTTTCGAAAAAAAAGTTAAATAATCATTTTTATTCCAGAATGCCATTACCGGCTTGAGCGTGCAGAATGATTATGTCAAGCCAGTTTCCTACAATCTACTTGGTGATGTTCTGGGTGGTATGGGCAATGCTTTGGGCGATTTGGCTGTAAGCTAACTATATCATTTCATACCCATAAATGTTATTCAATATATTTCTCTACCAAAGAATGCCATCACCGGCTTAACTGTTCAACTGAAGACCCAAACTCAGGCTCTTAGTGTTTCGGTAAGATGGCAAAAAAAAAGCTGCACAAGGCATTTGCACTCTCATTTATTTCTATTTATTTCTTCAACAGTCCTCTGGTGCTTCGATTATTGGTGAGGCAGGAGTAAGTATAAACTTTCAATAGTTCCTCTATACAAAACCAAACCATTTAAGTGCAGATTTCTAGACTGGAAATCACCTCAGAGAGTTTATTGCATTTGAAAGGAAATTTCGATTGAATTCAATTAAAACTGTAGTAGAATTTTGAAAGAAAGTTTCCTCAACTGGAATATCTATTCTGTGAGCATTCGAAATGTAGATGTCCTCAAAGATTTGGGGTCTCGAAGCCCCACAAACAAAACTAATACAAAAAGCCCTACAATTTCTCAATCCATCATAAAAAATAAGCATTCAAATATTAAGAGTTAGTGCAAAAGTGAAACCTAACTAAATGTGGTCAAAAAGTAAGGTGAATTTGTTTGTAGAATGAAAAATCTTTATTTATTCTTCTAAATCAATTTCATCCCCTTCAAAGTAATCCCCTCCCGATAAAATACACTTATGCCAACGTTTTTCCAATCCTCGAAACATGCCAAATAGTCCCTTTCCGGTATAGCCATCAGCGCTTTCTTCGATTTTGCTTTTATCTCCTCAATCGACTCGAAACGCGTTCCCCGAAGTGGTCTCTTGAGTTTTGGGAATAGCCAGAAGTCACACGGAGCCAAATCAGGCGAATCAGGTGGTTGCGGAACGATATGCGTCGAATTTTTGATGACTTTTTTGCAAGAAATTTAGAACTTTCGGTACCAAACGAGATTTGAGTTTTCGTAGGCCCAAATGGTCTCTCAAAATGGTTTTCACAGATCCTTCTGATATTCCGATCATATCAGTAAGGTCTCTAACAGTCACTAATTCCTCCACTTCATTGACGTGTTGGTCGTCTGTTGACGTCGATGGTCGTCCGGAGCGCTCCAAGTCATCCACACGTTCTCGACCCTCTTTGAAGTCTTTGTACCACTTATAAACATTTTTTTGTGACATGGTAGAATCACCAAAGGCCTTCCGCAACATCCTCAACGTTTCCGCAGCCGAAATTTCATTCCGCAAACAAAATTTGATGGCACTTCTCTGCTCAATTAAATCAGACATTGTAAAAATCGAAGAATGCACTCCTGGTCGTTTGGAAAACACAAGCGTAAATATATTACTGATAATGATAATAATGATAATGAACGTCAAACGTCATATCTCCCACAGTTTTGAAGATAGATGGCTTGTTCCTTCTGGACATATTTAGTTATCAGGATAACTTATCGATTCGTCAAAAGAATGGAGAAGATAGGATAAACGGTTTTCCAGTTATGATCAAAAGACTGTTCGCTGCTGCAGCGCAGTAGCAGTGCTGCTTTCAGCTGCTACTGCAGCATCCAAAATTATGCTAAGCGTATAATTATACTCTGTACCGAAGGTACATAGAGTATTATAAGTTTGTGCAAAAGTATGTAACATCCAGAAGGAAGCATCTCCGACCCCATACAGTATATATATTCTTGATCAGCATCAACAGCCGAGTCGATATAGCCATGTCTGTCTGTCCGTCTGTCCGTCCGTCTGTCCGTATGAACGCACAGATCTCAGAGATGGTAAGAGATAGAGGTTTGACGTGTATGGGACATATGCTTCTTATGTCTGCAGGCAGATCAAGTTTATTTTCAATTTTGGCCACGCCCCCTCCAGCCCCCGCAATTTAGAAAAAACGTCATATCTCCCACAGTTTTGAAGATAGATGGCTTGTTCCTTCTGGACATATTTAGTTATTAGAATAACTTATCGATCCTCCAAAGGAATGAAGAAGATCAGATGAACGGTTTTCGAGTTATGATCAAAAGACAAAATTTCTAGGTACAGAGTATGTTATAGTCGGGCTTGACCGACTTTCTGTATTGTTTAAGACACATTTGTGTTAAAAAAATAGAGTAAAGGAAAGTTAACTTCGGCTCTTCACTGAAAACATACAAGTTTTTCTCACTAAGACTACTTTTCTGACTCTACTTTTTTAAGACAGCTATACTATATAGATTTGTAGCAGAACACTTTGTGCAAAGTTTGGTCGCGATAGCTTTAAAACTGACGGAGGAGATAACATTAAAAAAAACGGACGGACAAGGCTAAATCTACTCAGTTCTTCATGCTAATCAAGAATATATATATGTACTATATACTTTATGTGGTCGGAAATGCTTTCCAAGCCTTAAATTTTAGTATATCCTCTGCAAGGGTATAAAAAGAGAATATACCTTCAGAAAAAATCGACGTTCCAAATCCCAGCCCAAGCGGACTCGTTCTTGAACCATTTCGTTCGTGAATCTTCGTTCACAAAACAAGCCCGACGTTCACGGAAAAACACCGCCGTGATTGTTGCTCGCTGTGTGCTGAGCCCTATTGCTGCATTCTTCACTGTGATTTATCGCAAAGTCTCACGTGAGGTCGACGGTGGAGTCTGTCTAGATGCTGCCTGTCGTCTAAAGCGTGAGGTCCCTGGTTCAAGCCCCCGCCGAGGAACGTTAAGTTCTTTCTTCTGCCCATGCCGTTCGAAAGAACCACTGTTCGTTCACGGGATTACCCTACTTTTGTCAAAGAATGGTCTTGATTTCGGTAGATTTCCACTCGAATTCACTTAAGTGAAAACCGAAACAAGTATGTCTAACTTGTCAGGTTAGAGATCTGCAAGAGTGCCTGATATTCATGCTTACCCCTAGCCAGCGTATGCGGTGTGAAAGACAGCAAAAATATGATGTTAAATCAAACTCACACTCATTGTCGTACTAATATTTCGATAACTGGCCATGTAGTTGTTATCATCTTTTTAGATGTAATGGTTAAAGCCGTGAAAATGTTAGTGTAATGTCCATAGAAATGATTTTAGAAAAGAGACCCGAGTATCGAGTATGGCACGAGTAGAACAAAGACTGCATACATCTTGTATGCTTGTACTTATACAAGCAGTCACTCATAATTCCCGCTCAAAGTCAACACTAAATATGCATTTTCAGATAGGATATGCATGTAGGATATGGATGCCAGATGTTGGTGAGTTCGAACTCGTTCAGAATCTACGCTGCTCGTAAAAGCATAAAAGTTGCTTTTTACTGAGGTCTATTTCCGAACGATCGTTCCTAATTTGATCCAGATTTTGCTTTGAAAAAAAGTGTTATCCGATGCTGGCGGTTCTGGCAAATATATATTAGGCAAGCGCTGTTTTAAGAAGAATCTATACAATGTTTCAAATCTACGGCTTTAAAACTAAGAGAATACTAGATAAAGTCAATCCCAAAGAAACATGATTTTATCTCGACATTCGGATTGAAATTTCAAGCAAAGGTCGTTCTGGAGCCGAGATATCCGAGATCAAGTCAATCCAATTCGTACTTGGAATGAGAAAATCCGGTATTGACTGACTTCTGACATCGTTTGGGATTGATTTAATCCCGGATGGCTTGATTTTTTTTTTCTGTGTAGAAACAGACAAACGAACAAAAAAAGAAAGGCATATTTTTTATATCTGTTTTACGCCGTGTAAAGTATTGATATAGATCGGATGAACAATGGTTAAGCTATAAGCAACAGAATGTTCGGTGCTTGGAGACTGCAGCATAGGAATTTCTTATCATTTTTATACCCTTGCAAAGGGTATTATAATTTTGCCCAGAAGTTTGCAACGCATAGAAATATTCATTTCCGACCCCATAAACTATATATATTCTTGATCAGGGTGACAAGCTCGAGTCGATTGAGCATTGACCGTCTCTCAGTTTTAAAGCTATCGAGCACAGAGGCTGCTTTTTGCTGCACACTACTAATATGTCGGAACCGGCCGGATCGGATGACAATATCTCATAGCTCCCATAGAAACAATCGGTCGGAAAACTAGTTCTAGTGAGAAATACTTTTTCTTTTCAATGGAATCGTCTCCAAACTTTGTAGTCTTAGGTTTTCTATGTTTTTTTTATAGTTCTACCAAGTTTTATTAAAATCGGACAACTATATGGTATAGCTGCCATACAAAAGATAGGTCTGAAAAACAGTCTTAGTTATAAAACATTTTTTGTTTTTAATGGTAGCATCCTGCAATTTTGTATTCGTTAGCTTCTCAAGCTTTTACATAATTCTACAAATTTTTTGGCCTAATCGGATGACTATATCATATAGCTACTATACGAACGATCGGTCGTAAAATGAGAAAACAAGTATTTTTTTTTTTGAAAATATTTAAGCGAGCACTTGCAAGGGTATAAAAACTGCGGTACAGACGAAGTTAGCTTAGCTTCGTTATATTTTCTCGTTATATTTGACCGAGGTCTTCAAAGACTGGTACAATAATACTCCAGTAGAATCATTTCGGGATCTTTTAGGTGTCCTGACCCTAACAGTCACTTCAGGATAGCTTCGCTCTTCAGTTATATTTCGATGCCCAGCATTCTCTATTAAATCATTTCAATCTTGCAGCTATATCTACAAGTTGATTTGGTGGTTTGGTTGTTCACAAACCTATACAAATTCTAAACATGTTTTCTTCAAATTCATTTATTAGGGTATCAGTGCCAAGACCATTGCTTCTGCTGCCAATGCAGCTGCTCCCTATGTCTCCAAGGTAAATGAGGCTCTCGGTAACCTGGCTGTAAGTTTTGAGAATGCGTTTATTTTGTGTTATCTTTTTCCTAACTCTACTTTATCCTTTCAGAATACAATTACTAGTTTGAATGTCAAACCCCAATCACGCAGTGTGGTGGTAAGTACTTCAATTTTAATCAAAATGAAATATTCTACAAATATTATTTAACTTTTTTCTTAGTCGGATGGTGCTTCCATCATTGGCGAGGGTGGTGTAAGTATTCCATTTTCTGGTTTCCACAAAAAAAAGTATTTTTCTATCTATTTTCATCTTCATTTGCAGGCCATCAGTGCCAAGACAATTGCAGCTGCTGCCAATGCTGCCGCCCCTTATATCAAGCAAGTGAACGCCGGCCTGGGTGATCTGGCTGTAAGTTTAAAACAACTTTAAATTGATCTCTCAAATACTTATCACATATCTCTTCCACAGAATGCCATTACCGGAATACTCTAAATAGTTCATTTCTGTAACACAAAATAATTAAACAATAAAAAATACTTATGAACATTTAATCAAACAGTTGATGAGCTAAACTCTGGCCCACAGCTTGTTTCATTTTTGGTTTCTTTGTATTTCAATTAGGCAAAGTTTATCAACAACTTTAACATCAATTAGTTGATTTTGTGTTTTGAAACCTAAGAACTATAAACAAGGTCAATCAAGAGATGTGCTCAAATTGCGGATAGAACATGACAGCAGATGTTGCTCACGGAATGGTAAGGAGGTCAAATGAGAGGTGAATCAAAAATCAAAAACACGTGATTCCTTAAAGCATTGGGAGATCAGATTTCGTAAACAAAAACTATACACTTAGAAAAAAAATCAAGAACTTTGTAGTTGTATTACAACAAACGAAGGCAATGGTAAGGTTTTACTTGATTCAATTATAAAATTCTTATTTTATATACGATTTTTTTTGGTTACCATGACAGTTTCAAGCAGAGCTGTAATGTAAGCATTTCTTCCCATATTTTATAACTTTTCATTACAATTAACTCGATTATTCAGACAATGAAATAACGATTTAGTAATCTTGAAATTACGACTTGTAAATGATTATTTAAAATTGCAACTACTTTCACAATTACTTGAGTAATTGTTCATGTAATTGTATACGACAAATATGAGTTTTTTCTTAGGAAACAACAAACTTAATTGTTTTGCTAGACATGGTTTTAAAATTGAACTTCAATTATGACCTTTTCTTATCTTTACAAAGACTGCAATAAAACAAGAAAGAAAGTCGGTCAAGCCCGACTATAACATACTCTGTACCAAGAAAATTTGTCTTTTGATCATAACTCGAAAACCGTTCATCCGATCTTCTTCATTTTTTTGGCGGATCGATAAGTTATCCTAATAACTAAATATGTCCAGAAGGAACAAGCCATCTATCTTCAAAACTGTGGGAGATATGACGTTTTTTCTAAATTGCGGGGGCGGGAGGGGGCGTGGCCAAAATTGAAAATAAACTTTATCTGCCTGCAGACATAAGAAGCATATGTCCCATACACGTCAAACCTCTATCTCTTACCATCTCTGAGATCTATGCGTTCTTACGGACAGACAGACAGACGGACAGACGGACAGACGGACGGACGGACAGACGGAAAGGACATGGCTATATCGACTCGGCTGTTGATGCTGATCAAGAATATATATACTTTATGGGGTCGGAGATGCTTCCTTCTGGATGTTACATACTTTTGCACAAACTTATAATACTCTATGTACCTTCGGTGCAGAGTATAATTATAAAATGTTTGTGAAAATGGGGCTTATTTATATATACTTAGTTGGGTGTCTATTCCAAACATTGGATGTATGAGCATTCGAACAAGTACATGCATAATTCAACATTTCAAACACAAATACTCAATAGCCCCCACTTACAGATAAAATTATGTTCTCAGTTTCATTGTTGGAGAATTTTTAAGGTGGTAGGTATCAAAACCTATCAACCCCAAGCAGGGTTCGGCGCTCATGTTAGCCAGCAGCTTTGCGAGTGCATCCTCCTGTTAGTAGTGGTTATCAACAGGAAGTTCCGCAGTAATCTAGCATCACTCTGGGTCCGCCATGTGGAACGTATCAGAAGCTTTAAGAAGAAACTAAGTTACAATTGCGATTACTAAAAATCCTAATCAGGAATTGTTAATTAACTGAAGAATTGTAATGGTAGTTTTGTTCAACCTTTAAGTTTTAACACTCCAAAGTCGAAGTAAATTCTAGAGTTAGTCCCAACAAATAGGTTTAACGAAATAATCGAACATCAAACAAGTAAAAATGATATTGGATTAAGATCTGTAAGATATTCCAAAGCTATTTCCAATTCGTTGTTAAAATGACAACGGACTCAAATCGCCGAAAGCTAGAAAGATCCAATTGCCATGAATGTGAATGAATTAAAGACCAAAATGGTATTACTGTAGGTCAGAAATCTACACTTAAAAAAGAAATCAATTTGATGGGATAACATAAATCCGAAACTGGTTTGAAATCAGGGTAGTGCCGGATATTCTTGAGCCTTGTCGAAGAAAGATTGATATGAGCCTACTTTTTTCAATCCTGAAAACATCAAATTAATCCCTTTTATTCGATTATTTCATGAAAATTAAATTAAGCAAAAAATTTGAATACAATTCAATCCGATAATTATACTCTGTGCTGTAGAGTATATTAAGTTTGTGGAACAGTATGTAACACCCAGAAGGAAGCATTTTCGACCCTATAAAGTATATATACTCTTGATCAGCATCAACAGCCGAGTCATGTTCGTCTGTCCGTCTGTCTATCCGTATGAACGCACAGATCTCAGAGATGGTAAGAGATAGAAGCTTATCAAGTTTGTTTTCAATTTTTGCCACGCCCCCTCCTGCCCCTGCAATTTAGAAACGAGAAAGCAAAGCTAACTTAGTCTGTGCCGAAGTTTTTATACCCTTGCAAATGCTTGCTTAAATATTTTCAAATAAATACTCTTTTTCCCATTTTCCGACCGATCGTTCGTTTGGGAGCTATATGACATAGTCATCCGATTTGGACAAAAATTTGTAGAATTATGCTAAAGCATGTAAAACAAACAACTACAAAATTGCAGGATGCTACCATTAAAAACAAAAAGTTTTTCTAACCAAGACTGTTTTTCAGATCTATCTTTTGTATGGCAGCTATACCATATAGCTGTCCGATTTTAATAAAACTTGGTAGAAATATAAAAAAACATAAAAAACTTACGATTACAAAGTTTGGAGACGTTTCCATTGAAATGAAAAAAGTTTTTCTCACTAAAACTAGTTTTCCGAACGATTGTTCCTATGGGAGCTATGAGATATAGTCATCCGATCCGGTCGGTTCCGACATATTAGTAGTGTGCAGCAAAAAGAAGACTCTGTGCAAAATTTCAGCTCGATAGCTTCAAAACTGAGAGACTAGTTCGCGCAGAAACAGACAGACAGATGGACAGACGGACGGACAAAGCTCAATCGACTCAGCTCGTCACCCTGATCAAGAATACATATAGTTTATGGGGTCGGAAATGAATATTTCTATGCGTTGCAAACTTCTGGTCAAAATTATAATACCCTTTGCAAGGGTATAAAAACGTCATATCTCCCACAGTTTTAAAGATAGGTGGTTCGTTCCTTCTAGACATATTTAGTAATCCGGATAACTTATAGTAGTGAAGATCGGATGAACGGTTGTCGAGTAATGATCAAAAGACTGTTCGCTGTTGCAGCGCAGTAGCAGCGCTGCTTTCAGCTGCTACTGCAGTATCAAAACTTTTGCTGAGCGTATAATTTCGTTGCTACAGACTAAGTTATAGTCGGGCTTGACCGACTTTCTTTCTTGTTTTATGTATCATTTTAAGCAAGTTTCAGATCAATTTCCCAAAATATGCCTCTTCACCCTTCAACAATCCAATTGAGCTGTTTTTATTTATTTTATACTTCTGAAAAAAACAAAGAAATATGAAAAAATTTTGTAAACTTGTAAGGGACTTGAACTCACAACCCTTCAGCCTTGCATCATCGTACAGCACCATAGCACATGACTATTCCTCCATGTCTTAATTGGTATTTATACTTTTCCGCTCTCGTTTCCAACTTATGAACATCCGATCCTGTAAGTCCTGTGATTGATTAAAATATAGAATTTATCTAGCCGTTTTTTTGTCTGTGTTCCATTACTTCATAAGAAATGTATTAGAACCAGGGTTGCATACCTACTAAAGATCGGGAGGGGCTCACTCCGTTCAGGTTGGAACCGGGTTTCAGTCAAACTTTTTAGAACTTCTAACTTCGAACCAGTGGGCAATTTCAAGAATAGATTCGATAAAAAAAAAATCGAATTATTCTTTGGCTATTTTGTACTGAATTGAATTTGGACGTACTTGAATTAAGAACGCACTTTTCTTACATTTCCGGTTTACTGTTAGTAACCATTGGTCTTGATTCAAAACCGATTGGTCTCATTTCGATGATATTAAGGGTCGTTATTAAAAAACAAAACATTCTTAAAATTTGAAGTACAAAACGGCAGAAAATCCTCACCGATTGACCTTAATTTCTGCCAGTCGTTTCTATTTTTCTGAGTGTACACAAAATAAGATGTAAATGTTGACCGGAGCTGCGCCTCAAATGGTTCATACTCTCTCCAACATTACGAATAAATTGTTTAATGTTATCTCGTCACTATAGACACGGCCTGTTCACCGAACTCTCCTCTTAATTGGGCCATTGTTTGCATTTGGCACCGTCTTGTTGAAACCACATGTCAGCCAAATCCAGCTCTTCCATTTTGGGCAAAAAAAAAGTTTCTAATCATCACAACGGTGTCGATCTCCATTCGCATTAACCTACCTACCTTCATCTTCTTTAAAACGTAGGATCCAATGCGTTTTTCGGTATGCATTGGTAGTTTTTGAACTACTTCCAGCTGATAAAAAAGTGGTTCTTCATCCAGCTTGAATTTTGATAATAATATTCAATAATCCAGCAAGCGTTGTTCGTTTGTAAGTCGATTCAGGGTAACATTGTAGACCAAACTGAACATGTTTGACAGTAACATGTGACACGATAACAACTGAGCTGCCAAAATCAGTGTCTTTATATATTTTTGATCAGCCAAGTCCTTCTGTCTGTCTGTTCGACATGAATGGAACCAAGAACTTGAAAAAAGAAACCTTATATCTTCCATAGTTTTTAAAAATATACAGCTCGTAACTTCTCGCGTGCTAAGTAATCAACATTATATATCGATCTGCCAAAAATATATATAATTATTTAGATAAACGATAGCAAACAAAATATTTTGAGAATATTATGTTATAGTAATTTTTTTCCCCCCTCTGACTACGCCACTGCTGCCTACGCACAACACTTTTAAATAATTTGATTCAGGCAAGTTTCTTTCACATTCGCTCAGCTTGTGAGTTCTCTCCCTGCTCCTCCGAAAACAGTTGGAATTGGGTCAGCATAAGAGGGTGAGCTGGCTGCCCATAGTCGGCACTCCGGAAGACATTGTCGGGGACGTCTTTTATGGTTGCCCGCTATTAAGTTGCTTTATTGAGCGGCAAATGTCGATTGTTCACTTCCCGCCCGCTACACAAATCGTGCTATCCAATAACCTGTAATTATGAAAATTTAACAAACATTTTGTTAATTAAATTCGACAACCGCCCTCCGCCAGCTCAAATGAAAGAAAACCCTTTCAGATCACGCCCACCGCTGGCGTTTGCAAGCTTTCTAGAATATATAATTTCATATCAATTTAAATGCACAAGCCATAACTCTGCCTAAGCACGACCGACAAATGCGTGCGATCGTAAAAAACTATTTCACATGATAATGGAAAATAATTCTTGACGAGCTAAAAAGCCATTAATTGGCGGTTTTGACAGCTCAGAGACCTCAAATTGTGGTGGGTGTGCGATGCGGTAATTGAATTACACATTTTTTGTTTCTTTAACATGGATTGCAATCGCAATCGCAGCTCTGGGACAGGACAGCAGCAGAAACAGAATGCTTAACCGGTTTCGGGGCAGTTTCTATGTATGTTAGTGGTCAAGGTCTAAGGAGCAGCAGACACCCGAGACATCAGACAGCAGAATGCAGTCAAAAGCGGAATAAACAATAACAGCAGGCAAATAAAGGAAAAGGTTGAAATAAATGCGAAAAACAGAGTCACGAAAATTGCATAAACAATGTTATGTGAATACAAGTTTAGTACATGGCTACTCGTACATCATTTATATAGAATACATTGGCGAACGTAAACAGCAGGGTGCTTCAGGATGTATTAAATAGCAGGCCGAGACTTGACTTAAACTGAAGTTATCGATTATAAGTAATAATTATGGACTAGGTCTTACCTACTCTTAGATCTGTGGCTAAATCGACTCAACAATATGCTTCATGGGGTCGGATATGCCTCCTTCTGGCTTTTACACAAACTAAATATACTCTGTATAACTTTGAAACACTTTGAGCCGGTTCTAAGCCGTTTCTGAAACAGTAAGTTATGGAACTATACATTAGCATATTCAGAGCATATTGCTCTGAACCAGTTGGTTGGTTAAACTTTATGTTTAAGTTAAGTTAGCTTCTGAAACGTTTCTCTGAACCACTTGTAAGCCAGTTTGAAGCCGATTCTGAAGCAGTATAACATCCAACTCCACATTGGCAACCTAGCTCATCAAGTTGATGGCTTAATTTTAATCTGAGATATGAACTGATATGAGACACATTTTGAACTGTTTTTGAGCGCTTTCGAATCGGTTCACAGACTTAACATATAGAATATGAGTCTTTCTTTAGCGACATTGTTTATTTAACTAGGAACAAACATGATTTCACTATTATACACATGTATGTACACTCAGAAAAAAAAAAGTATTTCATACTTGGATCAAGAATTTTCGAGATCAATAGTTCGATAAAAGTGAAAATTCTTGATCTAAGAGCGAAATTCCTGATCCAAGTATGAATTTTTGATCCCGGTTTTCTTGATCCAATAGCTTCAATACTTGATCTAAGAACGAAACATTCCCAAATCAAGAAGCCAAATTCTTGAATCAAGTGTTATTCATTCTTGAATCAAGAGCATACAGCATTGACCGAATTATAAAATGTTCTTCCGATTAACAAGAGTTCATTAGATTCAAGAGTTAGATCGTTTACTCTTAAATCAAGAGCTTCATAGATTCCAATCATACAACAATTAAAAAGCAGTTGTTTTTTTTCCATTTTGTTTAAATTTATTTCATGGAAAACTAATTGTTAAGCCATGTAGCAAGTTTTAGCCGGCTCGAGGAATACATAACACCTCAAAGGAGTATCAGTCTGTGCCTGTCAACTGGCAGTCGCACAGCCGTTCATATCGCTCCATGCCAGCAATGCCATAATTGGTTGGGAATTCCAGAGCAACACACCCCTCTTCCATAAAAAATCAAACTGAGAGAGCGAGTTCAACGCTGTGTGCTCTCAAATGGGCTTGCTCTCCTCTCTGTTTTTTTTACCTCAGTCCCGTCACCTAAATACATCATACTGAGAACGAATTTAGCTCGATTTCAAGAACGAAATTCTTGAAGATTCAAGAACGAATAAATAGTTTTTTAAGAACGTTCGCGCTTAACTTATTCGTTCTACTTTTTTCTGGGTGTATGATGTTTTATCAATGTATCGGGTGAAGCTCTTTAATGAACGTCAAAAAGGTCACTAAAACTTCCTTAACAACAACAAAAATACTTTTTTAATCTACTGATATCAAGCAAATTCCTTCACAACCAAAGTAGAACAAGCCTGGTTTTTGTTAAATCGTAAACAGATGCCGTGTCATATTATGAATATTTTGTGTGCTTTACCATATTTCAATATCATTTTGTGATTAGTAAACAAACTCGGAAAATAAGATTTATTGGATTTATTTACTACAACAAGGAAAGAATACCCTCAGGATCCTGACAGTGCAAGTTGGGAGTTACAAACAACCAACTGTGCCGATTCTGTGAAGAGAAGAAGGAGTCTTCCGAACATGTAACAGCACCCTGCCATGCTATGGCGAGGCGTAGATTTAACAGATTTGGGGAACACAGCTTACACCCCAACAAGATTAGTTGTCTAGAACCCACGAAAATGCAATTTCCTGGACTGCTAGGAGAGTTGTAACTCAGTAGGCGGCACAATAGACCAGTTTAGTCGCAGTGCGATATATTCCCAACAACAGATCCTAATATTTACTAATTTTATATCCTAAACTTTCCTTTCTGGAAATCGAAGTCAGGATCTAGTACCTAACACAAAAGATGGCATCTCAATGCAAACGACTATCGCCCTCACGCGTGACAGTGCGTTTAATTACACTAAAGATTGTAGACAGAATGCTAGGTACCCAGTAAGAAAGAAGATTTAAAAACCTTTGTGTCAGGGCGGCGAGATCGAGACTATCAGAAACAGAGGAACAAATATGTGCTTGTAGGGAAATATTTGTACTTAGATCGGTATAGAATCTATATCTTTTTATACTCTGTATTACAAGTATTACAAGTTTGGGCAAAAGTATGTAACAGCCAGACGGAAGCATCTCCGACCCCATAAAGTATATATATTCTTGTTCAGCATCAACAACAGAGTCGATAAAGACATGTCCGTCTGCCCGTCCGTATGAACGCACAGATCTCAGAGATGGTAAGAGATAGTGGTTTGACGTGTTTGGGAAAAAAACTTCTTATATATGCAGGCAGATCAAGTTTATTTTCAATTTTGGCCACGCCCCCTCCCGCCCACGCAATTTGAAAAAAACCTCATATCTCTCACAATTTTAAAGATAGATGGTTCGTTCCTTCTAGAAATATTTAGTAATCAGGATAACTTATTGATCCGCCAAAGAAATGATGAAGATCAGATCAACGGTGGTCGAGTTATGATCAAAAGACTGTCCGCTGCTGTTGCGCAGTAGCAGCATCATCAAAATTAATGCTGAGCGTATAATTTCGTTGGTACAGAGTATGATATAGTCGGTCTTGAGTGTACTTAAATAGAGTAAGAAACTTTTTAAAGCCGAGAAACGACTGTACATATTATTAAAATGAGAACAAACGTTCTTGAATCAAGAACATTTTTTACTAACAGTGGGTTTAAAATTTCAAGAAATATGAATGAGTACAAAATAGTCTTGTATTACAAGCTCCAAAAAGTGAAATATTTTTAAGCGAGTCTGTTCTTAAAATTCCCAACTGGTTCTAACACATTTGTTAAAGAGTTATGGTTTATTTACGAACTATAGTAATTCTACCTTGATCGTCGGATCTCGTTTTAGTAGAAATTGCGAATAGTTAAACAATTTTTTGTGCTCAAACCAGAAACCAGAAATTTTTTACCTGCCGAAGTACACTTATTTGCATTCTAGAATGAATTTGGGTTGAAAGCAAAATTTATTGAAATTTAAAAATGAAAATTAAAATGTAATTATTTTGAGAGTTAGTCGGGCTAGACTTAAGACCGTTTTGGTCTAAAAGTGTGATCAAAAAGATTTGAAAATAATCCGAAATATACCTTTAGTTTTAGTTGCTTGAAAATAATCGTACTTGATATCCGAATTTGGTACTTGATCTTTCATACTTATCATAATATTGACAGCGTTTGTACTTAAGTCAAGTACAAAGCTCTTGTTTGTTTCTGAACCACACACAAACAAATAAATTGCCTTCAAGCCCCGAAAGTAAGCTTAGATTCATTATAATTTGGCCTAAAAATGGTGCTAAAGACATCTTAAACTTATTTTAAGCTTGCTGATGGCCCTAAATTTTAAAGTAATTGTTAGGAATTTTGTTCTTAAGTGTAATGTCAAATATTCCAGAAAAATTTTCATATTTGTATACCCACGAAGGACAAGTCTGAATCAAGGATGCAAATAACTTCTTTCACCTGAATAACTTATAAAAACTCCAGCTCATGTCCTCTGGTAATTGAACACTAATGACATGGCCTCTTAGCGTTGTCCGCCATTTTCGATACGCGCCATTTTGGTTCAAGTTACCTAAAGAACCCACTCACTTTAACTGTAACAATTTTCAGCCAGTTTATTTTTAATCCAATAGTCAGCCTAAATTGAAGGTCACTTTTCCTTAACGTTCGTAATGCGGTAACGCCAGTTTAAGCTTTCAGCTGATGTTAGAGAGTCGCCTTACAGCGTGGAGGCTGTGAGTTCGAGCCTAGCAAACATTTTATGTAATTTTCGTTCACGATCGAGTCATTTTCGAGTGCTAGAGCTGATTAAAATAGGCGCATGCCCATTTTCTGATCATAGATGATACTTTAGTTGGTACAAAATGGTAACCTAGCCGCGATTCTTCTTGAAGAGTCGCTTTTAAACCGTTCTTTTGATCAGTTTACAATCAGTTTCGAGTCATTTGACAGTCTTTTTTTGGTCGTTTTTCACTAAATCACATTTTAGGCATATTCGTGAGACATTTTCGAGTCTCAATTAATCGCATACGATAGGCATCTCTTTTGGATCAGGAAAAGGACTCTAAAAAGACTAATAAAGGTGATTTTTATGAAAATGATCTTCCAAATATTGGGTGGGATTACCACGGCGGGCAGGTTTAATAATTTCGTCAATCCTGACTCTTCTCATTATTGTTTCAGATGTGCGATGCAGTGTGTTTCCATCAGAGCTGCAAACCGATTTTGAACCGAACCGGTTCGAACCCGGAATTCCAACTTTCAGATTACAGTGAACCGAACCTTGAACCGAACTCCAAAAGGTATTAAAGCTGAACCTGAACCCGTTCCGAAACCAAAATTTCGATTCGGTTCAACAAAAATTATAGATTTGAACTATTTCCCAGTGACTTCTTCTGTTAAACTGATGGAATTATCCACATTACTGTGGAAACACTTTTCGTATGTGGACTACGAAATTGCATATCACTTTAAGGGCTGTATCCACAACTTCGAAGTTTTTATTTCGTCACAATACTTTATATAAGTAGAAACACTTTGTCATTGCTTTGATGGTCATGAGCTGTATGAAAGTGTTTCCGTTTATATAAAGTATTGTGAAATCCCATCCCAACCCAAAATCGAGACAATTATATGTTATAAACGTGTATAAAGCTTGGCTGAACCAAGGTTCGAACCAAAACCTTGGCCCAAAAACCTTGAACCTCCAAATTCTGAACCTGAACCATTGGTAAATTTTGGTTCGAACCCGCGAGCCGGAGATCCACGAATTTTTTTGGGTTTGCAGCCCTGGTTTCCATACATCCTGCGAGCTCTGAGTTAATAGGTAAGGGTAAGGTTTATTGTAGGAAACGGTAATAGTACAGGGTTGCCCATATTCGACGGACCCATGTTTTTTTTTAAAAAATCAAAGAAAAAAAGAAAAATTTGGCGGTTGGCAATCTTAATCATATAATTTGTTCCAAGTAGATTTGTTTACATTAATTTTTGAATATGATATCTCTCAAATGGCCGCCTCTGGCGTTGATGGCGTATTCTGCCCTTTTTGCAGCATTTTCCATCGTTTTCGCCAACATTTCGGCCGGAATAGCGGCTATTTCTTCACGAATGTTGTCCTTGAGCTCTTCTACGGTCCTTGGCTTGTTAACGTAAACCTTTAACTTCAAATATCCCCACAAGAAGAAGTCAGGCGGCGTCAAATCGGGCGAACGTGGTGGCCAGTCCAAATCACCACTTTTCGACATCAAACGGCCCGGAAACAATTTCTTCAGAAAATCGATTGTTATGCGACTTGTGTGCGGTGGAGCGCCGTCTTGTTGAAACCAGAACTGCCTCATACGCTTTCGACGAATAATTGGCATCACAAAATTGGTCATCATGTCGCGATAACGCTCCTGGTTGATGGTAACAGCATGGCCATTTTCATTTTGGAAGAAAAACGGCCCAATGACCGTTTTCGCACTAACGCCGCACCAAACTGTGACTTTTTCGTCATGAAGAGGCACTTCTTGAATCTCCTGAGGATTTTCAGTGGCGTAAATACGGCAATTTTGCTTATTTACGGTTTTCTTATTCACATTTTTTAATTTTTTAAAAGCACGTTGAGTTTTCACAATTGACTTGTTCTGTTGAATGTAAATTTCAACTATTTCAGAGCGCTCGCGTGGCGTGTATTGTTCCATGGTAAAAATCTGCTTGGACTGACGCTTCAAACGCGGTATGTCATTAAGCGATCTGACATCTCTGTCAAAAGTTATGGCGTTGCCAGATGGGTCCGTCGAATATGGACAACCCTGTATGTGTACATTTGTAGTGCAGCGGGTAGTGTGTGTGCCTGATGTGCGAGAAGTTGTGTCAATAAAAAGCTTTTCCAACTTAAATATGGTTAGATATCTCTTTCGGTTGCACTTTACACAGTTTGTGAAGCACCACCTTCAACTTTGGCAGTTACAAAGTTAGGCTTGACCTTATTCCTTGTTAAACGGTAATAGTTTGTGTACATTTGTAGTGCAGCGGGTTGTGTGTGTGCCTGATGTGCGAGAAGTTGTGTCAATAAAAAGCTTTTCCAACTTAAATATGGTTAGATATCTCTTTCGGTCACACTTTACACAGTTTGTGAAGCGCCATCTTCAACTTTGGCAGTCACCAAGTTAGGCTTGACCTTATTCCTTATTAAATTTCACATTGAATCACCCTAATGTGAAGTGCAAATGGGCACATGCAACATGCAACAGCGGCGTGATTGCAACGCGGCATATATAAAGTGTTGTGTATGTACGAATGTCTGCAATGGTACATATATGTAATAATGCATTTGCTTTTATGTACTTAACTTGCCTCACTGTTTGTGTGTCAAAAAGGGTTGCCAAACCACTCGCCTTTATACATATGCATGAATGTAGTTGGTACATACTCCATGAACGAAGAAAAATCCCTATAATGAATTTTATTTCTGCTCATGCATAAACTGGGCCTGCAAGTTGAAAACTGGCGAAAACTGGTTTTCGATTACGTCGCAGTGGCCAACAGGCTGCCTTATCTTATCGACCAGCCCTTCTTCTTGAAGCTTGGCACTTGACCAAAACAAAGTAAAAAAAAAAAGGAGCGCACTATCTCACAATCTTGCTGCTGCAACAACAACCTTAATCGTCACAATTCCAGCTGTCAGCTGTCACTCGAGAAAATTTGTCTATAATTTGCAATGACAAACAGCTTCATTAAACGGAAAATTAATTAATGCTTAGGCACACACACACGTATCGAGGGGAGAGTGGGGGGCTAGCATCATTAGGCTGGTATCAAATTTAATACTGTTGTTGGCCAAAAAGCGTATTCACAAATTAAATTAAATGAAGTGAGTGTGAAAATGTTGAGCAGCGGGGCCAGAGGTGACGCCAATGAAAAGCCACAAAAAAACATTAAACAACACCCAGGTTCTGTCTCTGGGTCTGGGGCTGGGCCAAAAGGAAACACGCTCAAGTGATTTTCATAGCCGTTCCCGCTGCTTGTCAAGTTGTTGGCGGTTTGTGCCTGCCCGCTGAAGTAAAATCAAGATAAGCAAATTGTTGCCGAAAAAATAGAGGTACAAAGGAAGCGATTTGGACGTTTTAATGATGATAGAGCATGACACTGAATAAATGAGAAATAAAAATCTATTTACATTTTGGTTAAATCAACGAAAATAGTGAGATACCTGTAGAGGCAGGAGGCAGGAGTTAGCCAAAGGGAAACGTGCTTTGTTGATTAATGATTGAAAGGTTTTTTGGAGAGTGATAAGACTTTATTCTAAAAAAAAATTATCCCTCTACTCTGTTTTGATTTTGGGTTTCCGGTTTCGGGTTTGATGAATGGATCATCGCAACACGCCGAACTCGAAAAAGAGCTTTAGAACTTGAGTGTTTTTTAGGAGTTGAAAGAACAGACCTATAGGTCTCTCTATAGAGAGAGTTGGGTGTGACTAAAATTTTCAGATCCCGCAAGCTACGAAATATTTTAAGCCCTTTTCATACCCTTGCAGAGGGTATATTGAAATTGTCCAGATGTTTGTAACGCATAGAAGGAAGCATTTCCGACCACATAAAGTACTATATATATATTCTTGATCAGCATGACGACCTGAGTCGATATAGAGATGTTCGTCTGTCCGTCCGTTGCTATGCCATATCCTCTGTCTGATTGAAGCCTATCGAGACCAAACTTTCCACGAAGTCTTCTGTTACAAATACGCTGCACATTTTTCGGAACCGGCCGAATCGAATGACTATAACATATAGCTGTCATAGGAACGATCGGTAGTTCTAGAGAAAAAACTTTTTTGTTTTCAATGCAAACGTCTCCAAACTCCGTATTCAGTAGGTTTCTCTGCTTTTCCATAATTCTGCCAAGTTTAGTCGAAATCGGACATTTATATAGTATAGCTGCCATTGAAAAGTAAGGTTAGAAAAATAGTCTTAGTAAGAAAAACTTTTTTATTTTTAATGTAAACCTCTTTAAAACTGGCACATATATATTGTATAAGCTTTTACACAATTCTTTAAAGTTTTGTCAAAATCGGATGACTATAACATATAGCTGCTATAGGAATGACCGGCTTTGAAACTGGTTTTAGTGAGAAAAACTTTTTTGTTTTCAAAGAAAACTCCTCCAAACTTAATATTTCTTAGTTTGCTATGCTTTCCCATAATTCCACTAAGTTTGATCGAAATCGGACATCTATATAGTATAGCTGTCATACAAAAGTAGAGTCAGAAAAGTACACAGAAAAAAAAGATCACAATATTTAGTATCAATCGGGTATTTTTCAGTATCGAATCGGCCTTCATCTGAAGAATACCCAGTTGATATGATCGAAAATATCACTCGTACATTTCGAACATATCAATGTGAAATGTTTCAGATCAACAATCTGATATTTGTTAATATCCCTGATATATTTTTATAGTATCAATGCAGAATTTTCACAATACCTGTACGACATGGCTGAAATATTTAATATATATTTATACCCGTTACTCGTAGAGTAAAAAGGGTATACTAAAGTCGTGCAAATGTATGTAACAGGCAGAAAGAAACATCTCCGATATCATAAAGTATATATATTCTTCATCAGCATCAACAGCCGAGTCGATATAGCCATGTCCGTCTGTCCGTCCGTCCGTCTGTCCGTCCGTCCGTCCGTCCGTCCGTCCGTCCGTCTGTATGAACACCTAGATCTCAGAGACTAGTAGAGCTAGAACAACCAAATTTTATACGTAAGCTAGTATTGTCTCTAGGCAGATCAAGTTTGTTTCAAATTTTGGCCACACCCACACCCGCCCCCGCAATAAAAAATAATGAATGAATAGATATGTGGCCAATATCTACAATCTCACAAATTTTCAAAAGGATCGGATAATAAATGGCCGAGTTAAAAAAATGTTGCATACTTATCCGAGCTGAGCTGAGTAACGGGTATTTCGAAGTCGGGCAGGGCCGACTTTAACTTACGCTCTCGTTTTATAATATCAAAGGGGTAATACATTAATTGAATACATGGTGTATTTAATAATATCAAAGCTATATTTTTGTCAAAGATGTTTTTGAATAATAATTAGTGACTTTAGTTGGCTCGGGGTCCCGAAAAGTTGCGTTTGTTCACAACTGTAAACAACTTATGCATTTATATACACCAAAAAGAGCTGGTTGCCTACACAGTACTGTTTCATGAATCTCCCGATTCAACTTTCAGTAGGCTTTTCGCTAATGACCGTCGCTGTTTGAATGTCTCTCCATGCGCTCACCGCTTTAAGCAGTTGGGAATTGCAATCAGCAATGAAAGCAACAACAGACAAATCGGTAGTGTATTCGCTGTCTCGCTAGCTGCGGCAGAGTCATGAACATTGTTTTTGCCCTTTTTCGAGTTGGACTATAGCTGTCTCTCTTTGTTTTAAGAAACTCTGTTTGTCTCTTTCTGCCCTCAGATTTTCGATGTCTACTTTGATCTGAAATCACGTCACTAGGGTATTTTTCATATCACTGTGAGAATTTCGCTTATTAATATAATATTTTTAGTATCAATGTAATACAACAGCATCATATTGATATTAAATAGTGACTCTTGGATATTTAAAAATTTATATTTTTGAAATTATATTGGAAGATCAACTCGATATTTGATCTGATTTTTTTCTGTGTAGTCTTATAGAGAAAAACTTGTTTGTTTTCAGTGGATATGTCCTTTAAATTAGTTAGAAAAACGTGCTGCAAGGGTATACAAAATTTCGGCCGAGCCGAAGTTAACTTTCCTCAATTTTTTTTTTGGATTTGTTTGCTGAAGTTCAGGAAAGGGTTAAAACAGACCTTCCCACATTAATATTACAAACTATCCATTGAATGATCCATTTGATATGTCGTTAATATCCTTTAAATCTGACAACTGAGCTGAAAATCATACAAAAGATATGAATAAATATCATATGTATGATTAAAACAAGAAAGAAAGTCGGTTAAGCCCGACTATAACATACTCTGTACCAACGAAATTATACGCTCAGCATAAATTTTGATGCTGCAGTAGCAGCTGAACAGTCGTTTGATCATAACTCAACAACCGATCTTCACTATTCAATATTTGGCGGATCGATAAGTTATCTTGATTACTAAATATGTCTAGAAGGAATGAACCATCTATCTTTAAAACTGTGGGAGATATGAGGTTTTTTTTTAAATTGCGAGGGCGGGAGGGGGTGTGGCTAAAATTCAAAATAAACTTGACCTGCCTGCAGACATAAGAAGCCAATGTCCCATACAAGTCATACCTCTATCTCTTACCATCTCTGAGATCTGTGCGTTCATAGGACAGGCAGACGGACATGACAGACATGACTCGGCTGTTGATGCTGATCACGATTATATATACTTTATGGGGTCGGAGACGCTTCCTTTTGGCTGTTACATACTTTGGCGCAAACTTATAATGCTCTGTGTACCTACGGTACAGAGTATAAAAACGGCTGGATATTTTTCAAAGGTTGAACATTTATTGGAAAGGTTGGTTCTTGTCATTTATTTATGAAAAACAAAAGACTTGGCAGTAGCCCATTCGATCCAACATTTTCAATTGTTTCGGCACGTATGTCAGCAATAGCAACTCGAATCTCGTTCTTGAACTCATTAATTGTTTCAGGATTGTTTGCCTATCATTTGTTCTTGACCGCTCCCCAAAGAAAATAGTCCAACGGTGTCAGAGCACAGCATCTTGGCAGCCAATTCACAACTCCATAATTGCTGATTATTCGATTTTCGAAGATAGGACGCAGAAGACGACTAGGATGGTCAATTGGCTTTAGCTGCTGCACCAATTGAACTTTTTATGGCTTCATGGCAAGGTCTTTATGCCAAATTCGCATCAAAGAAGTGCGCGAAATGTCCAATTGTTGAGATCGATGGCGAGTTGACGTCGATGGTTGTTCACGCACATTTTCAGCAACCGCAGCAATGTTTTCGGTCGAACGCAACGGACGAGTACGTACACGGGTTGGTTTATCCACTAACATTCCAGTTTCACGAACTCGCTTCACGAAATGATCCAGTAATTGAGTTTTCGGAACATTTTTTCGCACAGTTTGAGTCGAGGACTTACCACTTTGGAAATATGTTTTTAATATTTCACAACTTTCTTCAAGCAAATAGCGACCCATTACGTAAATGTCAAAGTTTTTACTAAATATTAGTCGCTTTCCGATTGACATTTGACGTTTTTAAAGTCAAATTATGAATAGTTTAAATTCCAAAAACTTGAGGGACCACCCTGTATGTCATACGTGTTAGAGTCGTGTCGTTCCAGTCAGACTTTGTGGCATGAATGTACATGATGTTTTTATACTCTGTACCGAAGGTACATAGAGTATTATAAGTTTGTGCAAAAGTATGTAACATCCAGAAGTAAGCATCTCCGACCCCATAAAGTATATATATTCTTGATCAGCATCAACAACCGAGTTGATATAGCCATGTCCGTCTGTCCGTCCGTCCGTCTGTCCGTCTGTCCGTCTGTCTGTCTGTCCGTACACCCAGAGAAATGTAGCACGAATCGGCAAGCACGATTTCTGCTTCAATTTAGAATTTTTCTTCTTGATTTTTATACTCTGTACCGTAGGTACATAGAGTATTATAAGTTTGTGCAAAAGTATGTAACATCCAGAAGGAAGCATCTCCGACCCCATAAAG
Source organism: Lordiphosa fenestrarum (assembly GCA_035044985.1). Taxonomy (NCBI): domain Eukaryota; kingdom Metazoa; phylum Arthropoda; class Insecta; order Diptera; family Drosophilidae; genus Lordiphosa; species Lordiphosa fenestrarum. The sequence goes on along the minus strand of JAWNNO010000236.1, from coordinate 166,356 downwards.
TATATATATTCTTGATCAGCATCAACAGCCGAGTCGATATAGCCATGTCCGTCTGTCCGTCTGTCCGTATGAACGCACAGATCTCAGAGATGGTAAGAGATAGAGGTTTGACGTGTATGGGACATATGCTTCTTATGTCTGCAGGCAGATCAAGTTTATTTTCAATTTTGGCCACGCCCCCTCCCGCCCCCGCAATTTAGAAAAAACGTCATATCTCCCACAGTTTTGAAGATAGATGGCTTGTTCCTTCTGGACATATTTAGTTATTAGGATAACTTATCGATCCGCCAAAGGAATGAAGAAGATCGGATGAACGGTTTTCGAGTTATGATCAAAAGACAAATTTTCTTGGTACTGAGTATGTTATAGTCGGGCTTGACCGACTTTCTTTCTTGTTCATGATGAAAAGTACGACTGGGGTGTTATGCGACACACGCTCATCTCTGTGGCAAAGTAAATGGTTTAGATCCCATCGTCAAAGCTGCGCCATATAGCTCTTAGTAGCTAGCATATCCGGCTCTCAGCCGGAAGTCCCGGCTTCGATACTCTTTTTATTCTTAAACAATTTTTAGTTAGTTTTAGCTTAGTTTCCAACTGATGCAGATCAATGCGGCTGATAACTCCGAGTTCTGTTGATGTAGTGCCCACAGGGCCAGGTTCATCATATCTCAGCGAATGCATCGGGACGCTGTCTCTGGCTATTTTTAAACAAGTTGAAAAAAGCGAACGTGATCCCTGGGTGATAGCGTGTGCACGATTTGCGATTAATCAAGCAAGTTGTGCGGCAAAAAGCAACTAAATGAAGGCACGATACATCCTTTGCTGAGAAATCACTTTTAATTTTTCGTACCGTGCAACAAAGTTGCCTCACTTTCAGCCGGCCGAGACAAGCCCAAAGGGCACAGTGGGGCTGGGGCCACAAAAATGCATACACACACATAGATGCAAGCGATCTAGAAACATATGTTAGCGGCACAAGAAACCTCCTGCCTTACTTTAATTTCAGCTCCTTTCGATTTGTGACACACATAGATACACATAATGTCTACCTACTGACACCGACTCAAGATACAATTGTATCTTCGTCTTTGCCCTTTTATGGTGGTTGGGTGGGGGCTCCCTACAGCAGCAGCCGCAAAAAAAACCCAACGATCGTTGTGCAATCAGTGGAGCATTAAGTGCCCAGTCCAGAGATCTTTGCCTGTTCCATTTTTATGCTGCGGCACGTAACGTTGGAACGCTGAAGTACAAGTATGTATATAGCTATAGCTATAGCCAGTTCTTTAAGCATATATGGGCATGAGTATTTGACTGTGTGTGTGTGTGTGTGTGTGTGTGTGGTGTGGGGCTGCTCCAGGCACTAAATAAAAGCGAAACTTGTTTGCGATTTGTTTTTTTTTTTCTTATTTTTTTTGCGCGTGTTTCTTTCCACATTTTTTGCTGTTGTTGTTGTTGTTGGGGCCTTGAATGGGATCCTGCATGTCAAACTTGAACTTGTGTGTGTGTGTGTGTGTGTGTGTGTGCGTGGCATTTCTGCATTTCATGCTTCAAATCATCAACATTTGTAATTGGTAGAGTTGGAAGAGAGAAGCACACAACTAATGTATCTGTATCTGTGTCTGTGTCTGCGGTCTGTTTTTCTTTCTTTATTTTGTTTCTGCGGCGATGATATCATTGCATGATGTGCTCCGCATACACTCGCAGCCCATTGCATGTGCGGGCAGCAGTCCAGACAGTTGCTACTACTTCACTTTTCCCTGCCCTCATGCTGCCGTGTTGGGGGCACATTATCTCATTATCAGTTGACAGACAAGACCTTGAGACGCCTGCTTAGAAGGGAACGCAGGCTCCCTGACATTGTTGTTGTTGTTGCTGTTTTTTTATTTTCCCATAAATGTGGCGAATCAACCAACTTGCACTTGGCGCTGCTGTCTCACTTTTGTATTCTCTTTTGAACTTGAAATTTCTGGCAACCGGTTCCCGTTTTCCCTGCAAAAATACACCAAAAAAATATGAAGGATCCAACAACCACAAAAATTATAATAATTCATGTGAAACAGGTTGAGGCAAAGAGAGATACAATACGTTTATATATAGGCAGGCATATAGGCAGACATATGTCTGCATTGCCATTCGCACTCACTTGACGTTTAGTTTCGTTTATTGACAATTATTTGTATGGCAACGACAATTTGACAGGCAACGCCGATGCCAGACCAACAACGGTGCATAACAAAAACCAAAAAACCGAATTATAACAATTATCGGAAATTTGGTTAATGGCCAGCAACGGCAGCCAGTTGGGCTTATATAAGTGTGTGCAGGCTTTTATAATTTCAAGTCAATTCTTGGATTTTGCTAAACATTCCATATTTTTTGCCTCAAAGTATGCTAATTGAAATTAAATTGCTTAAGCCGGGTATCCAGCACAGCGGAAACTAAAAATTCCTGCCAAACTTCATATAAAAACAAGAAAGAAAGTCGGTCAAGCCCGACTATAACATACTCTGTACCAAGAAAATTTGTCTTTTGATCATAACTCGAAAACCGTTCATCCGATCTTCTTCATTCCTTTGGCGGATCGATAAGTTATCCTGCTAACTAAATATGTCCAGAAGAAACCAGCCATCTATCTTCAAAACTGTGGGAGATATGACGTTTTTTCTAAATTGCAGGGGCGGGAGGGGGCGTGGCCAAAATTGAAAATAAACTTGATCTGTGTGATCTCTGTGTACCTACGGTACAGAGTATAAAAACTGTGCCAGGAATTTTAAGTTTGCTTTTTCGTTTGTTGTGTGTATCCAGCAACACGAACGAAATCCACACTTAGCGGAGTATCAATAGCGGCGTTTCGGAAGCGTGTGTGGAACGAGAAACAGCTGATATTGCTGACAATTATTTTGGAAGTGATTAGGCAAAAGATGGAGTCAAAAACTGTGCGCAAGACTAAAAAGAGAATTGAAATTTTTAACGTGACGAGAAGATAAATAAAATCAAATAAAAGCAGTTGAGGCCAGACCATGTCTTTGGCGAATCACAGAGAAAAAGCATTTTGACAACATTTCTGTGATAAGTGCTTGGGAAAGTGTTGCTGCACAAATAAATAAAGAGTATAATGTTCAAAATTATTAAATTCATTAATGTTATAAATGCTTGCTAGCGACTGACTGTAACAACGCTTGAATATAGAGAACAGAGAGAGACACAGAACGCTCCGCTTGACAGTTTGTTTCAATTGGGTTCCACACACTCAAAATAAATAGCAAATTCCTGTCAGGAATTTTCCGCAGTGCTGGATACAGGCCTTTACAAGCAAAACTTTATTTTACATAAAAAGGCAAAAAATTTAGGGCCATGGGGTCCGAAAACATTAATAGCCTATTCATCTCAGCGGAACGATGAGAAGATGGTGAAAAAATGAAACTCGTGTTCATACTGCCACCATCTAGTGCCAGTGCCTTCTTCTTCTTCCTCCCCATAATTGAAGCATACTTGTCAATCAAAATAAATAAATAATCTAAAATAATGGAAAATAATTCATTTTATTTGGTGGTTTTGTTAGCCGCTCAACAACAGAAGCAGATGATAATCCAACTAATTGCCGAGCTGGAAAATGGCGGAAACGTGGATGATATGGACATCGAAAATATGGATTTGATGGTCCTGCTGAAGCTATAAGAGCTCCAATTACTCCAATTTGTAGCATGAAGCAAAAAGTGTTTGAAACAAAAGTTTATTTTAATGCCATCCATTGGCCCTTACTTATTGAATATATAAAATTTATTATCTAATAAATCTAAAATCAAAGTCGAATTAGTCTTTTTTGCTTAAACAAATCCAAGTGACAGTTTTGGAAAGAGGCGTTTTGGGCACTCATTTTCGACAAAATGTTTCGAGTCTGCTCGTGATGCTTCCTCTGCATTTCATTTCTCTCCCAAGCCAACGAAATCAGTTCCTGGCGGGTGACAGTATTCGTCCTTACATCAGTCCAGTGGATTTTAATCCCTCTTCGCTCCATCATCATGGCCATTTCCTGGTAGATGTTTATCAACAGTTGACATTTGAAGTTTGACAATCGCTTGCCGCGCTCACATTGCTTACGTTTTCGTTGCGAATGTCAATTTTTTTTAGTGGTGGACAGAGAAATATCGCATTCACGATGAGTGAAACAGCATGAGATAGGAAAATCCGCAGCCGACGGGGGAATATTTTGAAAAAATTTGGCACGGCAAGTTCTTACGTACCGTCTTTGACGGTAGACGGTAAACGGTAGATGTGGGATAGTGTGAGTAGGCCCTTTATTGCCCTCTTAATAGGTTTTAAATAATCTAAACTTCATTGAGCATTCTGTGTAATAATCTGATTTGAAATTTCAGTACCTGTAATATGAATATAAAGTAGTTTTGGTTTTGTATGGTTACATCCCGATAAATTAACTTTTATATATAGAGCATAAGAAAGAAACTAAATTTCATTCAATAATCAACAATGTAATTATTATTTCCAGTATTTAATTACTTTTCATTACAAAACTAAAAACAATTCCCTCTGATTATGAGATTTTAGTAATCGTAATTGTAACTTGGAGTTACAAATATTCAATCATAACTTCCAATTGTAATTACTTTAACAATTACTCGCATAATTGTACCTCTAAAGGTGGATTACTGAGTAGTAATTACAATTACTTGTATATTTGTACCTCTAAAGGCGGATTATTGAATAATGGTGCTTGAAAAGTGGACTTATTCATGTAATTGTAAATGTTATTATCCAACAATTACTTCCCATTGGAATTCCTTTTTCAATTACTTGAATATTCACACCTCAAAAGGGGGATTACAATTAATTACAATTACTTGAATAATTGTAGCCCTAAAGGTGGATTATTAAGTAACTGTTGTGCTTGAAAAGTGAAATTATTCATGTAATTGTAAATGTAATTATTCTAGAATAACTTCCAATTGGAATTCCATTTACAATTACTTGAATAATTGTACTTCTAAAGGAGGATTGTTGAGTAATTGTGAAGAGTGGAATGATACATTGTAGGTAAAAGCTAATGTTGTTTAGGGACTACTTCTGATCCTATGATTCTTTAGCCGTCTGTTCAATTTGCATTTTCATTCATTCTAAAACTGGGACGCAATATAGCAGCGCTGTAAATTACAATTACCGTTACAGCTATTGGGATATTGAAAAATATGGTTCCCATTACAACTACAACTATTTTGTAATTCAAAATTTACTAACAACTACAATTCTTTCAATAATTGTTTCAAATAATTCAACTTTTTGGTAGTTGAAATAATTTTAGAAGTTTTATTATTTGGAGCAATTATTGAAATAATTGTAATTGTTAATTAATTTTTAATTACGAAATAATTGTATTTGTAATTAGATTTTTAAATAATGGTATTTGTAATAGTTATTGTAGCTTACAGCTCTCCAATAAAGTTACTGTTTTGGTGACTAAGAAGGTCGCTTTTTTAGTCACTGTTTTGGTCACTATTTTAGTCACTGTGCTGGTCACTGTTCTGGTTTCTGTTTTGGTCACTGTATCGGTCACTTTTTTAGTCACTCTTTTAGTTACTGTTTTGGTCTCTGCTTCGTTCACTGTTTTGGTTACTATTTTGGACACTGCATTGGTAATTATTTTGGTCACCATCCTATTCAGTGTTTTAGTCACTGATTTGACTAAACGAGCTTCACTCAATCAATATAAATCCTTACTTTTTTCTTACAGATTTTTTTCTATAACTATACCTTTCCTCTCAAGGGGATACGAAGTGAGCATACGAAGTCAACAAAACGACTATTGACGTTACGCGTGACAGTAAGACAAGACACAATTGAGCATTAAGCTAGGCGAGAAATCGCAGTACATAAATCAGCTAAGCACCGACGATGTATAATTTTCTTTATTTTCTAATTATTTGATACGTTTTTACCATTTTTTAATGATTTTAGAATATTAGATTTATCTCTAAGCTCGATGCTCGCGCTGTGTTTATGTTTAATGCCAGTTTTAATAACAAATTTAAATTACCCAGCACTCGTTTTGGAATTGTTTTGGTGCTCGTATTGAACACATTTGTTCTCGAGAACCATTGAACGCATCCACTCCAACTAGACGGCTATTTGACAAGTGGCATTTATGCCTTTTTCTGGAATTTTTGTCGTCAGTCGTCTGCAAATCCTGGGGTCTCGCTTGAAAATGTTGTGTAAAATGTAAAATCTTTTGGATGTTGCTAATACTGGAAATCATCGGAAACTGTAAGTTTTGAGTATACTGATGGAATAAAAGCCATCAAGCCTTGAAAGATCGAATTCGTCGAAATCCACTGCGCATTGAGAAAATCAAGTCTCGTGAAATAAATATCAGTAAGGACCAGGGCTTCAAACCCATACATTTTTTCGGATCTCCAGATCGCTGGTTTAAACCAAAAATTTACCAATGGTTAGGGTTCGAAAATTTCAGGTTCGCGGTTTTTGGGAGATGGTTTTGGTTCGAGCCTTGGTTCAGTCCATGCTGGACATTATATTAATATAAAACAAATCAATACATTTATATGTATACATCCTAAATTTATTAAATTATATAAGTTCATTTAACCCTATGTGTTCTAAAAACTACCCAAGTCGTATGGGAATCTGGTTGTTCTTGGGTTGCAAACGGCTTACATTGTTGTATTGAAAATTCAAAATATAATTTACTATTAAGTAAAATACCATTTCTTAGTTTTTGTTATTTACAATGTTATGTTAAGCTTTTGTAAATAATTGAAAAAGTCCCATACAGTCAAGAATCTTAAAAAGCACAGGCCATTATGAATGGGGTTTTTGGAAGTACATAGTTTTGAATGATAGTCTAGGTTTTTTTATACTCTGTACCGTAGGTACATAGAGTATTATAAGTTTGTGCAAAAGTATGTAACATCCAGAAGGAAGCATCTCCGACCCCATAAAGTATATATATTCTTGATCAGCATCAACAGCCGAGTCGATATAGCCATGTCCGTCTGCCCGTCTGTCCGTCCGTCTGTCTGTCCGTATGAACGCACAGATCTCAGAGATGGTAAGAGATAGAGGTTTGACGTGTATGCTTCTTATGTCTGCAGGCAGATCAAGTTTATATTCAATTTTGGCCACGCCCCCTCCCGCCCCCGCAATTTAGAAAAAACGTCATAACTCCCACAGTTTTGAAGATAGATGGCTTGCTCCTTCTGGACATATTTAGTTATTAGAATAACTTATCGATCCGCCAAAGGAATGAAGAAGATCGGATGAGCGGTTTTTGAGTTATGATCAAAAGACAAAATTTCTTGGTACAGAGTATGTTATAGTCGGGCTTGACCGACTTTCTTTCTTGTTTTTAATTTGCCGCCCGCTCAAAACCAACTAGATAAAAGGTGGAATCGCTTTACAGAAGGTCAAATTTTCTGATGTCTACTATTTTTGTTGAACCGAACCGATAGCTTAGGTTCGGAACAGGTTCGGGTTCAGCTTTTAATTCTAAAGAGGCTTGGTTCGCAGTAAAATAAAATTCGGAATTCCGGGTTCGAACCGGTTCGGTTCAAAACCGGATTGCTGCCATGGTAAGGGCTGCATGTTGCGCATCATAAAACGTGACTTGGGACTTAGTGCAGTCAAGAGACACATCGGCCCATTGCTCCGAACAGCATTGAAACAAAAACGCCGGACAAGATCGGAAGCATTGCCTTGCCAGTTTGAACCAAAAACCTGGTAGATATACTATACGTCTCCTCATACTGCCCTCTTACATCTGCTTCTGCTTCTCGCTTAATATAGTTGAATTGACTTATACAAAATGCTTACCCCCCCCACTCACTCACTCACTCACTCGCTCAAAACTCTTCCTCTTCGCCCCAACACAATCTTCAATCTCCATTGGACATTTATCTGTCGCACGATCCCCATCACCAACAAGTGGCTACAGTTTTCTAAGCAGTAGCATGTGTTTTTTATTTTAACAGCCACACATGGCCCCCGGGTCCCAAGTGTCATGTTCTTCGCTCAACAACACAGTTTTTGGATCATTTGGCAAACATCATAAATTAGGGAATAATTTCGAAAACAGTCCGAGAAAAATACAGAATAAAGAAACTTATTTGTTCCTCAAGCGAGTCAATTTCAAGGTTCACGTGCAAAAGAGTCCCGACATCTTTCAACTTGCATAAATCAAAATAAATACAAATCCCAAAGTTATGCCGACACACGCGACCCTTAACCCTTCTCGGGCCTTTTTCTAATTATTCTACAAAGAAAACGCACAAATAAATTTTGAAAAATTACCCAACCAATAAAAAAATATAAAACAAAAACACTGCCATGGCGGCGTGATGAACGACGCTCTGGGGAACGTTTTGTTCGCCGCTCTCCCCCACCACCCAAATGCCGACAAATTGCTTACAGCGCAAAATGCAAATCAAAATGACAAAAGCAATTAAATTTAACCCATTTCCAATACAACAAGAAAAAAATCTAAAAGAAAGAAATTTCACTTTTTGTGGTTATTTCATGTGGAAAATGTACTGCATCATCGTGGTGGACGGGACGCGGGACAGGAAGGGTCAGGTCAACGCGGTTGCCAACAGTTGCAGGAAAAAAGTGGGAAAAAAACGGGAACTTTTTTTAATTATTGGCGCCTGCATGTGTCTCAATTTAAATTAGCTGCAAGGGTTTATTTCCTGAAATTAAAATTCAATTTAAAAACGCCACGAAAAATAGCAAAATACAACAAAAGTCGGCTAATTTACTTTGGGCCCCGGGGGTGGCCACTCCTTTGACACTTCAAAGGGTTGGCCCCTGCAGCAGACATTTTTGTTTTTGTTTTTTGTGTTGTTTTAGAATTTATTACCGCCTGGCATTTAACGCGCTTTTCAATTGCCCTCAAAGATGATTTACGATCATCATATTTAATAAGCGGCATAGTGCACAGTTTTGCTACCATTTTCCTGCATCTGGCACCGTTTTCACACTCGCCCCAATTAACACACAATTGGCGGCAGGCGGAGAGGCGCTGCTGTATCCAAACTATTCATCAGTCATGCAATCGCAGCAAACGGCTGCGATCCTCAATGACATTGAAATGTGCAATTGGCATGCCGAGAACTTCCCAGCCAAACAACGGCAGCGACTACAACGAAGACGACCGCGATGAGGGCGGCCCCCACCACCAGAAAACCTTGAAAGCGACAGGCAAAGGGCTGGCTTTCCGTCGCTGCAGTGTCCCGGTCCCGGTCCCGGTCGCGGGATCAACACAAAGGCCGCGTGCAAAAGCAAACAGCGAAATCAACGCACAGTGGAGCCAACAGATTGGATACAAATGAAATTACAATCGGGGGGGGGGGGTCAAAGGTGGAGAAAGTCGTAGGACAGGAACGGACGGGAAGCAAGCGCCACTGGGCTACCTTAATGGTTGATCTATTGACACCACTCTAGAGTAAACGGTAGGTTGTAGAGCTGGCAAAAAAATCGATTCTCGAATCGATGTATCGATTTTTTGCCTGCGTGAGAAACATCGATATTTTTTTTGAGAATCGACTAAGATCGAAAAAGTTCCATCACTATTTTTAGCGGCGAAACACAGCGTCTAAGGGTAAGAACCAAATTGTAAAAAACTTCAATGGATCTGATTCATTTAGGCCCGATTTCTCAAAGTCCGGTAGGTCAACTTGACAAGCAGTTTAACCGAATTTGAGTGTCTCATGATGTAGGCTGCGTAACCGGAGGAACAAACTTAAACGCAGCTCATCCACTGGTCAACTTTAACCGCGAGCTCAGCTCCGATGAAGTTATCGATATTTCTATCGATATACAAACAGCTGGCCGCACACTTGCTTTGGTTATTTTATTATTTGCTGCAACACAAAATGTTTATGAATAAACGAATTTTCAACTCCACGCAATGGAAAGGCAATTCGAAGAGGCAGAGCATCGAATTTTAGTCAACTTTTACGGAAAACAATCACCAGCAACAACCATTCGCATTAAAAAACAAATAAACCAGACCGAGTCAGCTGTTTACTCGTTCGTTTAGTCAAACAGTTTGGTTACACTGAAGCAGCGATAGGCATTTATCGATATCAGGCGAAACTGCTGCTGAGAAAAGCAAATGACTTAACCGCTCGTCATCATGACGAACAAATCTGACTGGTGGTTGGCTAACCGGAACCTTTGAGAAATCGGGCCTTACTATTCTGTTTTAGGATAACTAATATTGGTGTTGGTGGAGTGTGCGAGGGAGGAAGATGGAAAAATATTCTGGAAACATAATCTCGGACAGGCGTGCCTCTTTAAAACCAAATAACGTCGATATGCTCCTATTTAAAAATAGGAACCAGTGGCTGGAGGAGTAATTTCATTCTGTTATTATTAGTTACACAAGTCAAATGTGAAAAGAATTTCATCATTAAGAGTATTACATGATGTGAAATAATTTAAGTTATAAATGTTAAATGGAAAATATATATATTTTTATTCTTATAAGGGCCGATTTTTCATCTATATAGCTCCTATATGTTATTTGCTAGCTTATGTGGCAGATAGTGCCACCTAGAAGATGAAATATATACCCTAAGTATTTATTTGAGACAAATTCACAAATTCGATTTTAATCGATGTTTTCCTAAATATGTTGGCAAAAAATCGATGCCATGAACATCGATTTTTTGCCAGCTCTAGTAGGTAGGTTTTAGGAATCGGTGAATCAGAAGAAGCTTTCATTGGCATCAAGAAATAAGCTGCAGCAAGGCAGCCCTTCAAAATTCGACGATTTCAAATTGTATATCTTGTTTTTTTTATATCTTGTTATGCTTGTGCATGACTTCATCGAAATCGAAGGTCTATATACATAGAACAGCTGTCTTATACCAAGTTTTTACGCACCAAATTGTTCGTGATTAATGCCCTTCAAAGTAGGCAAACTTTATTTCCGTAAGCTATTATGATTTGAAATGAATTCATTGCATGTCATTGTCATAGATATTCGACAATGCATATTTGCTCAGATTGTTGGGTATTTAACAAAATGTTGAGTTAAGACAAATATAAAATATAGACTTTACCAAAATTATGATTTTCATATAACATAGCATACTTTAAAGGGCATACAGCAAGATATACTTTGTGTGTATAAACGTAGTTATAGAAAAGTTATTTTTATACATGAAGTTGTGCGAATGTATGTAACAGGGAGAAGGAAACATTTCCGACCCCATAAAGTATACATATTCTTGATCAGCATGAACAGCCGAGTCGATATAGCCATCTGTCTGTCTGTTTGAACGCGTCGATCTCAGAGACTACAAGAGATAGAGCCACACATTTTTGCATGAAGGTCAACTTATGCTGTACGCAGATCAAGTTTAATTCAGATTTGTAAAATTCCCACCCGTCCCCCTTTTATTTCCAAAAAACCTAGACCTCCTCTAGAAATCCTAGACCTAAAAAGCCGTCAGATCCACAATTTTCAAGTTAGAGCCTCGTGGTTTAGTATACATCAAGCTAGGCCCAATATCTATCTATTCTGAAAAGTACAATCAGATCGGACAAAAAACACCGGAGTTATAAGCGAAGCTGATAAGAGCACTAGAAAAAAGTGTTGCCTACATTTAGGATGACAATTTTGTTACAAAAACCGGTTACATTCATCTTCAAAAATTCAAAAACAAATAAATGAAAACCAATGAACAGGGTATTTTGTGGTCGGGAAACTCGACTGCAGCGCCTTTACTTGTTTAAAACTAGTTTCAGTAATGAAAACTGATTTCAATGAAGGCGTCCTCAAAATTCATTCGAGCTGCAGGGTATACAGACTTCGGTTGAGCCAAAGTTAGCTTTCCTTTATATTTGCATTAGCTTCTTGGCATCATTTTGATACCAGCTCTTATCAATTTGATATTTCAATTATCAATCTTTAAGTAAAATTGTTTTTCGTATGAAATTTCCATAAACTTCATGTACAGGGTTGCCCATATTCGACGGACCCATGTTTTTTTTTAAAAAATCAAAAAAAAATAAAAATTTGGCGGTTGGCAATCTTAATCATTTAATTTGTTCCAAGTAAATTTGTTTACATCAATTTTTGAATATGATATCTCTCAAATGGCCGCCTCTGGCGTTGATGGCGTATTGTGCCCTTTTTGCAGCATTTTCCATCGTTTTCGCCAACATTTCGGCCGGAATAGCGGCTATTTCTTCACGAATGTTGTCCTTGAGCTCTTCTACGGTCCTTGGCTTGTTAACGTAAACCTTTGACTTCAAATATCCCCACAAGAAGAAGTCAGGCGGCGTCAAATCGGGCGAATGCGGTGGCCAGTCCAAATCACCACTTTTCGACATCAAACGGCCCGGAAACAATTTCTTCAGAAAATCGATTGTTATGCGACTTGTGTGCGGTGGAGCGCCGTCTTGTTGAAACCAGAACTGCCTCATACGCTTTCGACGAATAATTGGCATCACAAAATTGGTCATCATGTCGCGATAACGCTCCTGGTTGATGGTAACAGCATGGCCATTTTCATTTTGGAAGAAAAACGGCCCAATGACCGTTTTCGCACTAACGCCGCACCAAACTGTGACTTTTTCGTCATGAAGAGGCACTTCTTGAATCTCCTGAGGATTTTCAGTGGCGTAAATACGGCAATTTTGCTTATTTACGGTTCCATTCAATGTGAAATGGGCTTCATCGGACATGATAATTTTGTTTTCACAATTGACTTGTTCTGTTGAATGTAAATTTCAACTATTTCAGAGCGCTCGCGTGGCGTGTATTGTTCCATGGTAAAAATCTGCTTGGACTGACGCTTCAAACGCGGTATGTCATTAAGTAATCTGACATCTCTGTCAAAAGTTATGGCGTTGCCAGATGGGTCCGTCGAATATGGACAACCCTGTACTTTCAAAGATATGGCCATGAACCACTTTTGAACTGGCTCACAGACATGGCGCATTGCCTATGACGCTTTCTTGATCACCATAAACATAGTGTTAAAATTACGGGAAAATCGACTTAGTGGCTATAAGGAATAAACATACATATACATAGATGTATAGATGGTTCGTGGTTTCTTCGATTACTTCAAACTTAACAGCGACTGGACCAACTGTAAACCTTCTGCGAAGTTTTACAAAAATTGAAAAGTCGACAAATTTTTAAATATTCAAACACAGTTCACGAGTAGCTCGTTCTATTTGATGGCTCTGCATAATGTCATAATCTGCCACTATCTGCACATAAGTGTCTACAACATAAGTAACATATTAAAAGCCAGACAACTAACACTTAACCTCAGGAACAAACCCCACAGAAATGGACTTGAATGGAAATATGCCCGAAAAAGAAGACATAAGACCCAATTTCTAGGAAATTTCACTATTTCAAAGGAAGACATACTAGTACATAAGTTTTAGAGGAAGATCTTGTCCGTATTCTTAACTGGGAGAATTGGAAGTCATTAGCGTCCTAAATTCGTGATGCTTAATGTTAGTATTTTAAGTACTTAATAAGAATTATTTAAACATGGCATACTTTAAGGGGCACATATGTTAAAGCACACACTAACCCAGCAGCGGCGCACAGCTCAATGTGTTCTGTCGAAAATATGCATTACGCCTGACGGAAAAGTAATGAACTAGTAAACAGATTGCGAACAATGCGCATTACAATTGTAAAAAAGTAATAGACATATGTAATGGGAATCCGATGACAGTTGGGCTCTAGCATACATTTTTTATTACTAGTAATGCAGGATGTGCGCAACCCCGTCTACAAAGCGGCCAGGGGTATGGGTAAGGTAAGGGATTATTTCCGTCATACTGAAGGCAAAGTAATAAAAAAGGTATTCCATTATGTAATATCGATTTGCGCATAAAAAAAATACTAGATAATCTAAAAGTACTTAGAAATATGTACTTGAATAACTCCGTCAGATAGTAACCAAATTCATAGAAACAACATCTGTTCAACGGAGATTTAAATGGGCTATTATAATAAAACTTAAAAGAAAGTCACATAGAATAAAATAGTTAAACCATTAAAGCCCAAAGTGAAAATTAAAAAAATATCTAAATTAAATCTATTGATTGTAATATTTTAGGTTCCTCAAGTCGCTATTTAAATGAGTAAAAAACGATAAAGCCAAGCTAACTTCGTCTGTGCCGAAGTTTTTATACCCTTGCAAGTGCTCGCTTAAATATTTTCAAAAAATACTCTTTTTCCCATTTTCCGACCGATCGTTCGTACGGGAGCCATATGATATAGTCATCCGTTTTGGACAAAAACTTGTAGAATTATGTAAAAGCACGAGAAACGAACAAATACAAATTGCAGGATGCTACCATTAAAAACAAAAAAGTTTTTCTAACTAAGACTGTTTTTCAGACCTATCTTTTGTATGGCAGCTATACCATATAGTTGTCCGATCTTAATAAAAATTGGTAGGATTATAAAAAAACATAGAAAACCTACAATTACAATAGTTTGGAGACGTTTCCATTGAAAAGAAAAAAGTTTTTCATACTAAAACTAGTTTTCCAACCGATTGTTCCTATGGGAGCTATGAGATATAGTCATCCTATCCGGTCGGTTCCGACATATTAGTAGTGTGCAGCAAAAAGAAGACTCTGTGCAAAATTTCAGCTCGATAGCTTTAAAACTGAGAGACTAGTTCGTGTAGAAACAGACAGACGGACAGACGGACGGACAAAGCTCAATCGACTCAGCTCGTCACCCTGATCAAGAATATATATAGTTTATGGGGTCGGAAATGAATATTTCTATGCGTTGCAAACTTCTGGGCAAAATTATATACCCTTTGCAAGGGTATAAAAAGCAGGGCTGCAAACCGGTTTTGAAAATGTTCAGAATTACCAATAGAATCCCTAGCCTCTGTTTCTTAAGATCCTTTTCTCCAAAGCTTGTTGTATTATTCACAAAATAAGTGCCTAACATTACTGTGGAAACACTTTTGGTACGTAAATCGACGCAATTTCCTTACAGTTTATTTCGTTTTTAGGTCGATTACTATATAAAGATGTATTAAGCATGGGCTGAACCAAGGTTCGAACCTAAACCTTTGCCCAAAAACCTTGAACCTCCAAATTCTGAACCTGAACCATTGTTAAATTTTGGTTTGAACCCGTGAGCCGGAGATCCACGAAATTTTTTGGGTTTGCAGCCCTGATAAAAAACAGTTTTTGGGCCATAACTTCAGATATTGGGGGGTGTTATGAAGAATCCAAGTATTAGGAAATGCTATACTCGACCTGCTCTACAGCGTAGGGTGGGCCATTTCGAAATTATGTAACACTGTGTTATACAACGAGCACACTGTTTTGTGAAAAGCCGATCAGTTTTTAAATTAAGATGTAACATTTTCGACTTTTCCACAAAATCAAACAATTGACAATTATTTTAAAATCATATTTATTCAAATGCCTGAACCACTGTGCGGCGAGTTAAAGTTGGAGCTGGGCTATGCACGACGCCTGGTCCCTGGCCAGAACAAACATTGTTAGCACTAAATGCGCCTCGTCGACGTTGTCGTTCCTCATCCTCCGGTCCGGCCCTTCCGCCGTCCCGCTAAAACAATATTTACACGCCGTGCACGAAGTTGCAATGTGAATGTTGCCTGGTGTCGACAGATACGCCAAGGCATTAAAGTATAAAAATAAGAACGTCTTCGCCTGCATCACCCTGCCAGCTCCACCGCCGCATCACTCGTCTCCAACTTATCATCTTTCTTCCTCTTCGTGAGAGCGCGCAGCACTTGAAGTTGCATTTGGCTGGCCTTGAAACTGGCTGCAGTGGTGGGCAGCAGCAGGAGCAGCGGCAGCAACGAAATTTTGGCCAGACTAAAGTTGAAGTTTGTGCATTTCATTGTCGAAATGATTTTCAACTTGCCCTGCCATAAAAACAACTTGGGCAGCATTTAAAAATACCGCTGGCAGGCGCAAATATTTTCAGTTTATGTCCTCAGCTGCCATGGCATGACGACAGCCCGAGGAGAGCGCGGCGGAAGGTACCAAGGCATAAATTTCGAAGTGTGCAATTTCTCTAATGTCTGGCAGAAGTGGAGGAGAGGGGCGGTGGTCGGAACCAGAAATTGCCATTGATGGGCAAGCTGTTGCCCAGAACGAAAAAGTCAAATACCCGCAAAGACCACGAAGATCGAAGACCCTTACAACCAAAAGGGATTCGCAAAATTTAACGATTTTGTAACATCATTGTGTAACCATATCTGGCATCAGGCCAGGATGTTTATACATATATCTACTCCGAAATCGTGTATCAATCAGAAATGGTTAATTCCTAACTCGGGTTTAAAGTAACTACGAACTGCCAATATCAGAGAGAAAGCGCGACAGGAAACTGAGAGCAAGAAAATATTTCTCACCTATACAGTGAGGCTAAATGTGTATACATACATCGCCAAAGGTTTCTATCAACTAAGAGTTGAATTTTGTGCGTAGAATTTTGCACTTATGCTGCATGGAAATATTTTTTCGGATTGAGTTCACTCGTGAAATCTTGCACCCAACAGATTTTGCGATCAAGTCAATATCGAAGCTTCTTGGTTTGATCCAGCTGCCGTCGGCCCTGTCCGATTAGATTTTAATAACCTCATGCGGCTCAGATAAGTATGCAACGTTTTTTTAACTCTACCATTTATTATCCAATCTCTATGCACATTTTCATGAGATTGTAGATATTGGCCACATGAAAGTTTTCAAATCTGAGCTCGATATCTTTAAAAATTTAAAATATATGAAATTTTTTTTTATTTTGGTGGCGGGAGGGGGCGTGGCCAAAATTTGAAACAAACTTGATCTGCGTGCAAACAATACTCGACTAGTTTTGTTGAAAATTTGGTGGCTCTAGCTCTTCTAGTCTCTGAGATCTAGATGTTCATACAGACAGACAGGCAGACAGGACTGACGGACAAGGCTATATCGACTCGACTATTGATGCTGATCAAGAATATATATATTTTTTTAAAGGCCGACAAAGAAAAAATTGCAAAAACAATTAAATACAAAAAAGTTAGGAATTTTTTTTTACTAAAATTTAAGGTCAAAAATTCTTGAAAAAATTTTAAATTTGTGTCCCCACAGAAGATAAGTAAATGTCAAGGAAGCAAATACCTTATGTGATATGGTATTTGTATTTTAATTCTTCTTTCAGAAAAACTTTTCAAAACTTTTATATCTACCATACCTTACTAGGATTCGAGCACGGATCATCCGGTAATTAAACACTAATTACATGACGTCTTAACGTTGACCGCCATTGTCAATACACACGATTTAGGGTCAAGTTACCCTAAAGAACCCAGTCAAAATTTTGGGTCTATTTTCATTGAGGAAATAGTCACTTTAATATAAGGTCACTTTTCCTAAACGTTAGTAATGTCAGCTTAAGCTTTAAGTTATCAACAATGCGCGAGGCCCAGGTGTAAGAACGTTGGCCCCGAACGTGGAGGTTGTTAGCTCGAATCCCGCTGCAGTTGCTATCAATTTTCTTCTAATCTAAATATTTCTTGTGGTTTTTTTCTTTTGTTAGGAATTTTTCAACAATGATTTTGTATACCCTTTCAAAGGGTATTATAATTTACCCAGAAGTTTGCAACGCTTAGAATTTTTCATTTCCGACCCCATAAACTATATATATTTTTGATCTGGGTGACGAGCTGAATCGATTGAGCTTTGTCCGTCCATCTGTCCGTCCCTCTGTCTGTCTGTCTGTTTCTACGCGAACTAGTCTCTCAGTTTTAAAGCTATAAAGCTGAAATTTTGTACAGAGTCTTCTGTTTGATGCACACTACTCATACATGTCGGAACAGACCGGATCGGATGACTATATCTTATAGCTCCCATAGGAACAATCGGTCGGAAAACTAGTTTTAGTATAAAAAACTTTTTTCTTTTCAATGAAAACGTCTCCAAACTTGGTAATCGTAGGTTTCCTATGTTTTTTTATAATTCTACCAAGTTTTTTTAAAATCGGACAACTATATGGTATAGCTGCCATACAAGAGATAGGTCTGAAAAACAGTCTTAGTTAGAAAAACTTTTTTGTTTTTAGTGGTAGCATCCTGCAATTTCGTATTTGTTTGTTGCACATGCTTTCACATAATCTTACAAATTTTTGTCCAAATCGGATGACTATATCACATAGCTCCCATACGAACGAAATGGAAAAAAGAGTATTTTTTGAAAATATTTAAGCGAGCACTTGGTATAAGGGTATAAAAACTTCTGCCCAGTACGAAGTTAGCTTAGCTTACTCGTTGTTTTTTCTTAGTTTGGATCAAAAGAATCCAGCTTTTCGCAGTAATCGGTGACTATACCCAACGACAGGGTATAGCCAGAATCAAACCACGATACAAAACCGCCTCAAATGTTGGTCGTTTTTGTTCCCCCGTTTGCCAGCATTTTTGGTCTTGGCCTTTTGGCACTGGACTCTGACATTGGTGCACATTAATTATTGTTTATGTCCAGACATACTGCAGCCAGCACAGCCACAGCAAGACAATGCAACATTAGTTGACTTGTTGCCGTGTCAAGTTCAAGGGTTCATTAAAAAAGGGCAGACAATGGTGGGTTCAGCCCACGCCAAACACACAGGCACATGCACATGCACACTCCAATGATGCAAAATAAACCTGTGCCGGATGCAATGTAGATAAAGGCTTTACCTTTTACTCTTCTAATAAGGCGGCATTCATGAAACGTAGGCAAAGCCACTCGACTCGACCAAAACCCGACTTGGGATCTTTTTTTACTTTTGTAATCTCCATTGTCAGCTTTGCATTGCTCTTGGATACGTGTGACCCTAATCTGTATTGACATGTTTCAGAAATTAGATAATAAACTTGTGTAGTGCATATGCTCCGGCAATTGGGATGGGCCAACAATAGCGCCCCGCATACCTTGGGAAGGCATAGCGGCACATATCGTGCACATTGAGCCAAGCCCAGTTAAGCATAATTTAATCCAATTAAAGTATGGATTTATGAACTAGACACTCTACTCTGCGTCGTCTACCAGCCTGCCCGGCTGGCCCGGCTTGGTAAGTTTCCAGGAGACGGTAGGAGCCCTTTTTATCGCCCCTGCGTGCCCTGACTGCAATCGTTCTTGCCGATGCTATACCCAGATATCGTTCTGTTCATTAATAGCACAAAACGAGTTGCAAATAATCATCATCTGTTGGCTTTAAGCTGACAACTTTCATTGCTTTGCCAACTGCAGAAAAAAAAGCATTTCAAGTGCACTCGACGCGATGACAAACGGCGTGAAGGTAAAAAAAAAAAAAACAGAAAAAGAAATAAAGATAAACCACAAGAGGCAAAGTAATTACATATACTCTTAAATAGGGACAGCAATTGAGGGAACGACAGATAGATGAGAAGACTTCTGCTGCTGCTGCCGCTGCTGCTGTTGGGTGTAAAGTTCTGGCCCCGGCAAGTCAGGTTGCTAGATAAGTCAACTGATGGTTTATGCGGTTCGTTTACTAAATAAATAAAAAAGAGTTAATTGCGTGTAAGCTGGCAAGACAAAAAAAAAACAAAGATATTAGTGCGAAGCATAGGTTTAAAGTGTTCCGATTGTCTTTCAATTAAGGCAGAAAAACTTACTTTAATAAAAGAGATTCTATGAATGTTTGCATGTTTCTTTGTGACTAAACTTTACATCATGTTCAAAAGTAGTGCAGAGCAAGGCTGCAAACCGGTCGGGAACCGAACCCCTAAGAACTGGTTCGGTTCGGGTTTTTTACATTTTACATTTTTTACTCCGCGAACCTGAACCCGAACCGGACACCTTTTTCGAAAAATGAGGTTCGGTTCACCGATTTAAGTAATTTTTTCCACCATACATTCGAAAATCTCCAGCAAAACATTGTTAATTACTTTCTAAGTGCCTCGACAAACGTTTTTATACTCTGTACCGTAGGTACATAGAGTATTATAAGTTTGTGCAAAAGTATGTAACATCCAGAAGGAAGCATCTCCGACCCCATAAAGTATATATATTCTTGATCAGCATCAACAGCCGAGTCGATATAGCCATGTCCGTCTGTCCGTCTGTCCGTATAAACGCACAGATCTCAGAGATGGTAAGAGATAGAGGTTTGACGTGTATGGGACATATGCTTTTTATGTCTGCAGGCAGATCAAGTTTATTTTCAATTTTGGCCACGCCCCCTCCCGCCCCCGCAATTTAGAAAAAACGTCATATCTCCCACAGTTTTGAAGATAGATGGCTTGTTCCTTCTGGACATATTTAGTTATTAGGATAACTTATCGATCCGCCAAAGGAATGAAGAAGATCGGATGAACGGTTTTCGAGTTATGATCAAAAGACAAATTTTCTTGGTACAGAGTATGTTATAGTCGGGCTTGACCGACTTTCTTTCTTGTTCTATTATGAGCTCTGTACCAATATTGGCTGCTGTGTTCTTAGACCCAAGATTTCAAACTTTGCTTTTGCACATTGCAGACATGCTAAATATAAAATATACTTAATGAGAGTTTTCAAAATTTGACAATGAATGACTCAACGTCTCATTGCGAAGACGAGAAGTTTATGAAAGCAAAAAACAAATATCAAATATAAAATCTGTGAATTATGTTATAGATTCCTTTGAAAATTGTCCAACATCACAAAAAGTTCCTGGTTTTCGTTATTTACTGCTGAATATTGTTGACCCCTAATATGAATTTCCAAAATCCCAAATCTGACGTAAGGTTCCCGGCTCCTACAACATCCATCTACAAATGAAGAGCGTTTTCAACACTTAAGTTTGGTCTTTCTGATTTAAGAGCTAGTATAGATGAACAGCTCCTGGAAGATATAATGCTAATTAACTTAAACTAAGCAATTTCTAAGAGCTGTTAATGTCACCTAATGGATTTGATAATTGAAATAACTTAAGTAATGATCATTATGATTAAGCATATGGATAGAAGGCATATATGTTTCATTTTCAACGTATTAATATATCAAAAGTCTAACTATTCTTTTATGTGCAAGCGAACCAAGGTTCGAACCAGAGCCTTTGGTTCAGGGGTTTGCAGCCTTGGTGCAGAGCCATTTCTTCGAAATAATTCGGATAATTAACTTGAAGGTATAGCTAAAGATTATAAAACGGGAAACTGGTTTCAGACACTATTTTTCTCAGCTGATTTGCAACCATGATGGATGCCTTGTAGTTCATACATCTGAAAACATAACTTTCAAGAACTCATACTAATTTCTCTTAAATTTTAAACTTTCCCTTGATATGATAAACGGTAAAGTGAGTAAGACGAACTTATTTTAGGAAAGCACATTGCTTAAATTTAGAAAACTTTTTTATTCTCAAATTCTGCCTTTGATTTCGAAAAATGTATCTAGAATTCGCCGCTTGTAATTCTCAAGTTTGAGTTCCCTGCATTGAGACTATTTACGAGAAAGCCAAGCTAACTTCGTCTGTGCCAAAGTTTTTATACCCGCTTAAATATTTTCAAAATATCCGCTTTTTCTCATTTTCCGAAAGATTCTTCGTATGGCAGCTATATGATAAAGTCATACGATTTGGACAAAAATTTGTAGAATTATGTTAAAGCATGTGAAACAAACAAATACAAATTTGCAGGATGCTACCATTAAAAACAAAAAGTTTTTCTAACTAAGTCTGTTTTTCAAACTTATCTTTTGTATGGCAGCTACACCATATAGTTGTCCGATTTTAATAAAACTTGGTAGAATTATAAAAAAACATAGAAAACCTACGATTACAAAGCTTGGAGACGTTTCCAATGAAAAGAAAACAGTTTTTATACCCATGCAGAGGGTATATTGAAATTGTCCAGATGTTTGTAACGCATAGAAGGAAGCATCTCCGACCACATAAAGTATATATATTCTTGATCAGCATGACGAGCTGAGTCAATATAGCCATGTCCGTCTGTCCGTCTGTTTCTATGCTATCTCCTCCATCAGTTTTAAAGCTATCGCCACCAAACTTTTGTACGAAGTCTTCTGGTCCAAATACGCTGCACATTTGTCGGAACCGGCCGGGTCGGATGACAATAACATATAGCTGCCATAGGAACGATCGGTAGAAAAACTAGTTCTAATGAGAAAAACTTTTTTATTTTCAATGGAAACGGCTCTAAACTCCGAATTTACTAGTTTTCTATGCTTCTCCATGATTCTGCCAAGTTTGCTCGAAATCAGACTTCTATATAGTAAAGCTGCCATAGAAAAGTATGGTTAGAAAAATAGTCTTTGTAAGAAAAAGTTTATTGTTTTCAATGTTAACCTCTTTAAAATTGGCATATTGGCAGATCTTCAAAGTTTTGTCAAAATCGGATGACTATAGGTTATAGCTGCCATAGGAATGATCGGTCGAGAAACTAGTTTTAGTGGAAAAAACTTTTTTGTTTTCAAAGAAAACGCATCCAAACGTTGTATTTCTTAGTTTGATATGCTTTTCCATGATTCCACTAAGTTTGGTCGAAATCGGACATCTATATAGTATAGCTGTCATACAAAAGTAGAGTCAGAGAAGTAGTCTTAGCGAGAAAAACTTGTTTGTTTTCAATGGAAAGGTAGAAAATTAGGTAGAAATTTAGGTAGAAAATCTCGAAAATGTTTGTTTTAAATAAACACTGAACTGAACTTTTCCACTTGAGGGATTTCCAAAACAGACCCAAAGATGGGAGTCTTATCCTGTTGAGATCGTGTCATTACTTTCTCGGAACTTTAATTAAAGTCTTGATGGGTAGAATAATGTAGGTCACCTGTAGCCAGTTTTTTTTTTGTTCATTTGTTGTGAAGGGTTTTGCAAAAGATAAGTCTGTTGTCTCAAATGATGTAGAAGATAACCCTGCTGGTATTCGACAACCCATATGCAGAACCTTTACGAGGCAGCAGCAACTCAGCAGCTTCAAATTGGCTGTATAGTGTTTGTGGGAAGCCAAGGGAAAAGATTTAGATTCCGGATTATCCAGACAACTTCTCCCATAAACGGACCTGCATTCACTCCCTGCACACACACACACTTAGCTGCCAGTGTATGCGTAATTAGCATGCACGCAAATAAATTGTTGGCATTGCCATTTGCTGGCTTTGTAGGTGGTGTAAGGGGGTGGTGGTGGTGGTAGTCATGCCGCTCGATTTAACGAGCAGCGGCTACAGCAGCAGCGCGTCGCAGTCGCAAGCCTTTCAACGCTGCAGCCCCATCACCCACTCCGCGCGAATGCCATGGTGGGGCATGCAGCAAACACACCGAACACACACCACACGCATTTGAAGAATTATGAGGCGACGGCAACGCACATTTCACTGAAGGAGCTGACTGAGCACCAAACATCCTCCCGCCACACACACCTCGCCCTCACTCAGACGCTTAAGCAGACACTGTGCATGCAACGTAGCGTTTCAATTTATGCGAAGTGATTCGTCATGCGGTTAACTTTAGAATCTGCACACCCATACACACACGATAAATGTGCACACACTTGAGTACAGTGAAACGTCCCGCAGAAAAATTATCAAATTAAATAGATTTTTAAGTGTTTTTGAAGTGGAATTCAATTACAAGACTAAGCTTACGATTCCAATCTATCTTTTAGGAAAAACTGTACTGAAATAAAGTACATAAACTCTCTTGTAAATGGTTTCAAATTGTGATTACTTTTTCAGAGTTCAGGTTATAATTGACACAAGATCAAGGACCTCAAGAGGACTTTACTTTGGACCTAAATACTTAAGGTAAGGCAAAGCTATTTGCTTTCTAAATGTTTAAATGCGAACTGCCTTTGCCCACATTCTTTAATGTGATTTCAAAATATTACGCGCAAAGGGTGAATGGTCGTATGCGTTAAGATGTCGCCATTCGTATTAAGTCCTAAGGGGCTGAGTTGATTTGCCAGGCAAGGTAAGTAACATGCGGTATTTTTTGGGAAGGTTAGAAAAGGGAAGTAGACGTGCTCCTCCTACATTTTTAAGATTCTTTTATATGGCCAGCCCTGTTTTAAATGAGTTAGAATGACGTTAATTCAATCGAGTTTTGTGTTTATGTGTAAACTGTACTATCATTATAGGCTATTAGAGTCATTACAGCAGCTATTCACCCATGATGCAACAATGAAAGTGGAGCGGCGTCAGTGTGATGCGTACTTTTGAAGCGGAAGCTTTTGGCAAAAGTACGCGCAGCACTGAACGTGAAGGTACTTTGCAGAGAACTCACACTGACGCCACCTTACCTCTCTTGTTGTATCATGGGCCGAGCACAATCGGCTATTTACAAGCACACGAGCTGAGCGCATTCCGAAGTCAGGCATACGAGCGTAAGCAGCGCTCTCTTTGCTTGCATTCGCTGCCCAGCCGTCGATGAGGGCAGTGTTTAGTGCACAGCACAGAATACACTCTCACTTTTTGGCCTCGCTCTTGTTGAACATCGCTGCATTAGAGGCTATTTCTTTGAAACTAACGGATAAAAAAAGTAGTTTAAAGCAATTTTAATTTAATTTTTTCTTGCAATTCCCAACCGTGTTTAGCTTCTAATGCTTACAAGTAGAGGTAGAAAACCAAAAACGCTGTGACACAAGCCCTTAAACGATTGAAAGCTGAGGTTTTCTTTTTACCGACAATATACAAAAGAACAACGAACTCTTAAAGTGTCTTTTCTTATATATGTGCGCCTCAGTCCTTAAAACTCATTGTTTGATGGCTCTACGCTTACGCTAGGCCACAACAATCAAATTGAAACCCTAAGGCTTACAGTTCGTTCGTTTTGCAGCAGTTTTTGATGTCATTCAGCAGATAAAACCAATGTACGATTACCGATCTATGATTGTCGATTGCAATTGGTTAACTTGACAATTATGATTTGCTGAGATGGAATCATACAAAATGTATGATT
This sequence comes from Lordiphosa fenestrarum, assembly GCA_035044985.1. Classification (NCBI taxonomy): domain Eukaryota; kingdom Metazoa; phylum Arthropoda; class Insecta; order Diptera; family Drosophilidae; genus Lordiphosa; species Lordiphosa fenestrarum. The sequence continues at coordinate 141,419 of JAWNNO010000236.1, read as the reverse complement.
GGTGAGACTGATTACCGAACTGAAAATAAACGGAGAAACCAGCAGCGTCAAAAGCGAGGAGGTAGTATCATCCAAAGTCAAAAACCAAATTACAAATGTGTGACCTAAATCTGCACCTAACATGGAAAAATAGGTACATATGTTGATGAATGATGGATTAATAGTTAAATGAATAATAAGCAAATTAAAAAAAAATTGGCACTGAATTCGAATTGGAACTTGTAGGAAAAGCGCAAGTAGCGACTTAAATTATTACTTGACTTCAGTAAGTATTCGCAGACGATCGATTTCACCGCAAGTGTTTTTTGAACTAATCCTTATGAGCTGTACTATATTCTTTACCAATAAACAGAAACTTAGACAAGGCTATGTTGTTATATGCAAGCATTTGTGGTTTTGAAAAGCAGTTCCTTAGGTATTCAGCGGTATTTTTGCCATCCTTTGGCTGAGAAATACGCTTATGCCTTTATACTCTTTAGTATTTTTCGGAAATTTAATGATTCGCAGGTCACGGCATACAAAAAGCAAGACACTGACTATTTTTGGCCAGTGAGTTACAAAGTATTTATCGTACTTTTCGTGCACCTTACATAATATAAAGAATTTTTTGGGTTACTTGTAGAACCGTGGTATTTTAAGGAAGGTTTTTTTTTTGGTATTTTTAGCAAAAGTATTTACATTTTTAAGGTTTTGGCGGCTTATATTTGCATGTTCAAGTGTGCTCAATTGTTTGTTGGTGAAAATAATCCTCAAAGCAGTTGATATGTTTGAGCGGTATTTTGGTATGGTATTTTTAGTATTTTTCAATATTTTTAAAACTAAAAACAAGTAAGGGCGCTGCAGTCGAGTTTCCCGACCACAAAATACCCTGTTCATTTATTTTCATTTATTTGTTTTTGAATTTTTGAAGATGTCATCCTAAATGTAGGCAATACTTTTCTAGTCCTGATCAACAACTGCTCTTATCAGCTCAACTGTTTCGCTTATAACTCCGGTGTTTTTGGTCCGATCTGATTGTACTTTTCAGAATAGATAGATATTGGGCCTAGCTTGATGTATACTAAACCACGAGGCTCTAACTTGAAAATTGTGGATCTGACGGTTGTTTAGGTCTAGAATTTCTAGAGGAGGTCTTGGTTTTTTGGGGATAAAAGGGGGACGGGTGGGAATTTTCCAAATCTGAAACAAACTTGATCTGCGTACAGCATAAATCTACCTTCGTGCAAAAATTTGTGGCTCTATCTCTTGTAGTCTCTGAGATCGACGCGTTCATACAGACAGACAGACGGACAGACGGACAGACGGACGGACGGACGGACGGACGGACGGACAGACGGACAGACGGACAGACGGACAGACGGACAGACGGACAGACGGACAGACGGACAGACGGACATGGCTATATCGACTCGGCTGTTCATGCTGATCAAGAATATATATACTTTATGGGGTCGGAAAATTTTCCTTCTCCCTGTTACATACATTCGCACAACTTCATGATCCCCCTTTTCCCATTTTCAATGGGAACAGGGTATAAAAAACCAGAAAGAAAGTCAGTCAAGCCCGACTATAACATACTTTGTACCAACGAAATTATGCGCTCAGCATACATTTTGATGCTGCAGTAGCAGCTGAAAGCAGCGCTGCTACTGCGCTGCAGCAGCGTACAGTCTTTTAAGCATAACTTGACAACCGTGCACCCGATCTTTACCATTTCTTTGGCGGATCGATAAGTTATGCTGATTACTAAATATGTCTAAAAGGAACGAACCACCTATCTTTAAAACTGTGGCAGATATGACTTTTTTTTCTAAATTGCGGGGGCGGGAGGGGGCGTGGCCAAAATTTAAAATAAACAGGATCTACCTGCAGACATAAGAAGCATATGTCCCATGCATGTCAAACCTCTGTGCATTCATACGGACAGACAGACGGATATGACTCAACTGTTGATGCTGATCAAGAATATATATACTTTATGGAGTCCGAAATACTGTTACATACTTTTGCACAAATAATAATACTCTGCGTACCTACGGTGCAGAGTATAAAAAGGTGTTTCAACTTGTTATTGAGTGCTGTTGCATCTGCCTTCTTCTTTCCATCGAAATTATCTGATTAACAGCTGTTTTCCCTTCTTAGGCAGTACTCACTGTACTTTGTTTGCCGTGTGGGTTGTTGCAAAGATGTTGCTAGGCGCACCACTGCCACGTTTCAGTCTGTAAAAGGCATTTGCATATGACAGCAAGCGGGGGCATTGAAACCTAGACGTCGGCAAATCCAAAGCCAAGTCCAAGGCAACATAGTCTTACTAAGTATATTGGAGCTGGCCAGGCAGGCAGGCAGGCAGGAAGATGAGGTGGTGGGGCGGTAGATAGGTAGAATTCAGCGGGCGGGACAACAACGACTCAATTGGCAACGTTGACACTGCCATTTGTTTCGCTTTTCATGCCTTTTGTTTGGCCTTTGGTTTTAGCTATTTCTCCATATTTTCGTCTCTCTTTTTTTCCCCTTATCGCTTACTCGCAGTGTTCAATTGTTGCATAGAACATTTGACCATGAAAAAGTTTAAACACCCCAGAGTCCCCCGAGTTGGGTTGTCTTATTAGGATGGCGGTTGGCAATTGATTGGTCTTTTACCTACCAAAGCCACACCCATTGACACATCCAGCTAATTTGTCAAAGATAAATGTGGGCCTGGTTGTTCTGCACCACAGTGATAAGCAGTTGTGGCTAATGAAGTGCTCATTGTTCTGCTAGTTGCTACGTGTGTAAAAGCCAATTAAAGTTTATTGAACCTGCTGGAAGGCTGTGAGAAATGCAAGCAATTGCAGCATTTTAGGAGCCAATAGTAAATATAAATATGATGACAAACACGCCAAAACGCGGCACTTTGATTTCTCTCTTAAGCCACACAAAAATCTATGACCATAAAAAATTAATAAATTCAAATAAAGTTCCAACCAGAAGAAAAATTAGGCCGAACACTCAAGATTTCCGATATGCGTTGTCTTTTGGATCTCAAAAGCACACAGCAACACACAGGGCAAGGCGAGGGAGGCTCAGTCCGTTTTAATTTGTTAATTTACCACAATGTCTACCATTTGGATCGTCTAGTTTTTTAATAGGCAGCTGCTATAAGGGGGTCTGCTTACATAAAAAAAAAAAACATATAAACACACATTTCTACATACATTTTCTCATGCTTGAATCTGCTCGTGGCTCCAGGCTTGGGTTCCCTTTAGCAAATTCTGTGATCACTAAGTTGCTCTTTACAACTTGATGATGCTCTTGCTGAAGGTATTACAATTTTATCGCCTTGTTTGTGACACTTCAAATAAAGCAGCTTAAAAGTAAAAACTCTTTGCAGTTTAAGAGTAAGCTTTCAGATAACATTTCTCCTTGTGTTGGAGCTTCTTATTCGAGGTGTGCATATATCTCATTTATCATCAACATTTCCCCTTTCGATTTATAATATTTTTAGTGATTTTTCGTGCTGGGACGATATTGAACATTGTCAAAGCAACTGAAGAGAAAGAGAAGAGAGACACTAACGAAGTTATTGTTGCAATCCGTTTAACCCTTTACATGGTGGTGATGCAGATCTGCATCATACCGAATTAATACAATTATTTTCCAGTGTGGATTATAAAATTGTCAAACATGAATTTGATGCAGTTCAGCAACATTCCTTTTTTATATTAAAAGTGTTGGTAACCCTAAATTATGTCGATAACTCAACAGCTGATCACTTTTCCCGCCAATTTTGTGAATGTGGTAAACTCAATTGGTTGCGCAGTTTCTCATTAATCTACATTTTAATCATTTCTATGAAATCCATTGGTTTAATTTGCAAAAAACAAAATTGTGCTAGTTCAGAATAGTAAAAATAATATATAAAAAGCTACTTTACGAGAGAAATTTGATTAGCTGAATTTCAGGAATTTTAGAAAGGTTTTTAGGAATCGTTTTCGTAAGGACGATCTAGGGTTCGTGGATCTTTGAAATTCATATCAGTTAACCTTTGTGGCCGTACCACTAAAAATATGAAGTGAAATATTTTTTAGGCCCATCCATTTTAACTTGGGGTTTAAAGGGTTAAGTATACGCAGGAACAAATGCGCCTGAAGCGTATATAGCGAGGGCAACCCAGCTCTTAACTTTATATCGGATTGTTCTAGCGATCGATTCTATGGTAAAAAAGAGAAATAACCGTCAAAAATTAACAAATTCAAATCAAAAATCTATTACAACATTTTTCAACCAAGAAAAATCCTTTGACCTTTGATTATGCCTAACATCTGCAAACTGGTATTGAAATCAAGAATTGGACGTTAAAAAAAAAAACAGTCTCGAGTCAAGAATTTCGTTCTGAAATCAAGAATGGTGAGGATCATTAAATTTTTAATACTACACCCAGAAAAAAGAAGAAAGAATAACTTAAGCACAAACACTCAAACAAAAAAATATATTCGGTCCTAAATTTTCAAGAATTTCGATCTTCAAATAGAGCTAAGCTCGTTCTCAGTAAAGTGTTTTTAGGCAAGCAGGGTGAGGTAAAAAAACAGAGAAGAGAGTGAGCACATTTGAGAGAACATGGCGCTGAACTCGCTCTCTCAGTTTTGTTTTTATGTGTGGGGCAGCTATCGAGCAGAGAGCGCAATCGATTTTTCCACATTCAGTTTGCTTTGAAATTCCCAACTAGCTATGGCATTGCTGGCATGGAGAGACGGCTGTTCAACTGCCAGTTGACAGGCAAAGACTGATGCTGCTCTGAGGTGTTGTGTATTCCTCGAACCGTCTAAAACTTGCAACATGGTTTAACAATTCGTTTTCAATGAAACAAATTTAAGCAACTTGGAAAAAACAACTGATTTTAAATTGTAGTATTATTGGAATCTGTGAAGCTGTTGATTTAAGAGTAAGCGATCTTATACTTGAATCTGATGAGCTTTTGATATTAGAGAGAACAATCTCGGTTTTTGAGAAAGCAGTGTGCTCTTAATTCAAGAATGTGCAATTTTGAATTTCAATATGTTTAGCATTTGATTCAAGAACCATTCTGCTTGATTTGAGAATGATTCGTACTTGGATCAAGTATTAAGGCTCTTGGATCAAGAATATCGAGATCGAAAATACATACTTGGATCAAGAATTTGCATTGTTATCGAACTTCAGATATCGAACATTCTTAATACAATATAATAATAATCTTTCTCTTGATGTTTAAAAATTAATGTATGTATTCTATTAGGGTTGCCAGATATTTAAAAAATATCTATGAAAAATTAAGGTAGTTTCAGCCAGGATTTTTTATCGATCAAGCCCGACTATAACAAACTCTGTACCAACGAAATTATACTCTCCGCATAAATTTTGATGCTGCAGTAGCAGCTAAAAGCAGCGCTGCTACTGCGCTGCAGCAGCGAACAGTCTTTTGATCATAACTCGACAACTGTTCATCCGATCTTAATCATTCCTTTGGCGGGTCGATAAGTAATCGTAAATACTAAATATGGAATGAACCATCTATCTTTAAAACTGTGGGAGATATGACGTTTTTTCTAAATTGGCGGGAGGGACGTGGCCAAAATTGAAAATAAACTTGATCTGCCTGCAGACATAAGAAGCATATGTCCCTTACATGTCAAACCTCTATGTTTTACCATCTCTTAGATCTGTGCGTTCATACGGACAGACAGACGGACATGGCTATATCGACTCGGCTGTTGATGCTGCTCAAGAATATATACACTTTATGTGGTCGGAAATGCTGCCTTCTGGCTGTTACATACTTTTCCACAAACTTATTATACTCTATGTACCTACGGTACAGGGTATAAAAAAGTGTCAGATACTTCTCACAGCTTATATCGTTCAAAGGTTTTAGAATATATTAGATTCCAGAATGTTTCTAGAATTTCTAGATATTTTGCAATTTTTTTGTCTTGCCAAACAAAACTTTGATGTTTCGAAATCAAAGAGTATCAAAGATTTAGTGATGATCAATGTTCAAATTTCCTTTACTCTGTGCCTAAGAGGGTCATTTACCATGTGAATGATTTATGCCCAAAAATTCGTTTCGTTTGGTTCGTGTGGCCTCTTCAATCCGAATGCCAAATGCGTAGTTACGCATGTTGAGCGACAACGACCAATCCTCCCTCCCATACCCCATACAGCTGCCCGCCTTGATCTGTCAATACAAAGATTCAATCGTAGAGCAGAATTCCCATTGGCCGAGGGAGACACGGCTCCAACATCAGCGACTCTTTTCTTTCATTTGTTAATGAAAAACAACAATATTTTTTTTTTGTGAAATAGACAGAGGCTTCTGGGGCGGTTCCTGGAATTTCGAGCGGATGTGTTGATTTATGTTTTCTTCTTCGTTTTTTGGTGTGGGGGGAGGGGAGGGACGTCCATAATACTGCTGTTTAGTAGGGCATTGCGTAAGACTTTCTGTTGTGTATTGTTGTGAGATCAAAATTAATTCATTTAATTGAGCTTAACTTCTGAAAAGGGGTAATGTCAATCCTGTGGGAAATGTCGGTCTACCGTTAGGTTTTGCGGCTGGCTTCGTGACCAAGGCACCTACCTATTGTATCCGCACTGACCAACTCTCCGCTGGTCATGGTCTAATTGCATTTTGGCCAGCCTCAAAGGGGTTAAATAGACATGCAAAATTTGATCAACCGCCGCAGGCGAACTCATCATTTTAGGGAGCCAACCGGACCCAGCCAGGCGCATTAATCCAATTCCAGCGGATGTAACGGTCGACAACGATTGTCAAACAATTGCATGCCACACAAAAACGAGTCCCTACCAAAAGCAACACAAAAATTGCATGACAATAAATAACAGCAAAGAAGACAAAAACAAAAAAAAAGCACAAACTCTCATTTAAATGATAAATTTGTTTTGGTTTGGGAACTGGGATTGAGAGAGCACTAAGCAGGGCAGTCTGGATTCATGTAATTAACCTGCTAAACCGCTGTGACGGCTACTGGCCACATATAACTATTTATGTTGCACCAAAGAAAGAACATTTGTGGCAGCCAAAATATTCAAATTGCCAACATAAAAGCCGACAACTGAAATTAATGCAAAAGCAGTTGCTGCCTGGTTGGAAGTTTATATATGTATATATTTATGAGGACTTTTCCACTTAATACAAACAATTTGCAAGAGGATTGATTGAGAGAGAGAAAGTGTGTGTGTGTGTGGTGTGTGGTGTGTGAGTAGAGCACTTTCCTTTTCACTTGTTCAACTGAAAAACCAAAGCAACCAAGTGAAGAATGTGTCACATTGCTCTATTTGTTGCATGAACTATCAAATTGTAGCGTTTAAATTATGCATTACAGATTCTTTTTTGGCAAGAAGAACCAGGGCTCCGGTTCGCTGGCTCGAACCAAAATTTATAAATGGTTAAGGTGCGAAAATTTCAGATTCAAGGCTTTTGGGCGAAGGTTTTAATACGATCCTTGGTTCAGTCCATGATTGACAAAATATTAATAACAAGAAAGAAAGTCGGTCAAGCCCGACTATAACATACTCTGTACCAAGAAATTTTGTCTTTTGATCATAACTCGAAAACCGTTCATCCGATCTTCTTCATTCCTTTGGCGGATCGATAAGTTATTTTAATAACTAAATATGTCCAGAAGAAACAAGCCATCTATCTTCAAAACTGTGGGAGATATGACGTTTTTTCTAAATTGCGGGGGCGGGAGGGGGCGTGGCCAAAATTGAAAATAAACTTGATCTGCCTGCAGACATAAGAAGCATATGTCCCATACACGTCAAACCTCTATCTCTTACCATCTCTGAGATCTGTGCGTTCATACGGACAGACGGACAGACGGACATGGCTATATCGACTCGGCTGTTGATGCTGATCAAGAATATATATACTTTATGGGGTCGGAGATGCTTCCTTCTGGATGTTACATACTTTTGCACAAACTTATAATACTCTATGTACCTACGGTACAGAGTATAAAAATCTGGGTTCGGAATTGCTCACGAGCGAGCCGCGCGCTCTTCCTCTGTTCGAGCCTCTGTTCGAGAGCCGGGAGCACTAAACATCTCACAGCTCGTGAGTCACAGCTTCTGGCTTAGAGCAGAGAGTCACAACACGGGAGCCGTGAGCCATCGACCGGCTCTCGGCTCTTGAGTCGCAGCACTCGGCTCCGAGCCGAGAGCTACAGCTCGGGAGCCGTGAGTCATCAACCGGCTGTAAGCCATAGCTCTCGGCTCGTGAGCCATTTCCCATGGATCGTGAGCCTTAGCTCTCCGCTCGTGAGTCACAGAATCAAACTTAGCACGATTTATTTCGACTTTTTGTTTACTTTTAATGCGTACAACACCATGGAAATGACCATATACGAAGTACTATATATGTTCCAAATATTTCGAACTTTCTTCACAGAGGGAAAAACCGTGTTCAGAAAATAAGATTATTTCATCTCAAAACAAGAACAGAATGTGCTCTAAAATTTTTAGGAACAAATGTTTCGAATGTTCTTGAATTGAGCACAATTCAGCTCAGCAACGAAAAGTATAAGTAGCCATTCAGACGTGCGGCTGCAGAAGTGGGCAATAGCCTAACGAGCTAACCGTTAACAATAGCCGTCGCGTCGTTGCGCGCGGAGGTCTTGGGCTCTACTCCCAGTAAAGTCCGAGCATTTTATCTTTCTTTAATTTAAATTTTTAAGGCAGGTGGGGTGTTGTACGGGAGTCTCTGCGGACTTGGAGCTGAAATAATCGCACCTAGATTTGGAATTGAACTGTTGGGCTCTGGACTGGAGCTGGCCCTGGTATGTGGGTCCTGGACCCCCCCTGGTGGACCTAAAACTTTTTTTTTTGAGTTTAAAATGTTCTCAAAAACTGAACATTTCAACTCACATCAAGATTTTGCGTTCTCAAAAAAAAGTTCTCGAAGTGAGAAAATCCGGTCATGATTAGTTTTTGACACCGAATTTTCTCACTTTGAGTCCAATGTTCTTGGATTTTTCCCTCTGTGTTCTTTTAGTGGCTGTGGCTCTCGAGCCGAACGCAATGTCTCACGAGCCGAGAGCATTAGCTTACTAGCCAAGAGCAATGGCTCACGAGCCGAGAGCTATGGCTCACCAGTCGAGAGCTGGTTGATGGCTCACGGCTCTCGAGCTGTGGCTCTAAGCTCAGAGCAGTGTGCTATAGCGCACGAACCGAGAGTGGGTTGAGGGCTCAAGGCTCCCGAGCTTTGGCTCACAGCTCAGAGCCATGTGCTGTGGCTCACGAGCCGAGAGCCGGTTGATGGCTCATGGCTCTAGACGTAAGGCTTTCAGCTCAGAGCCAAGAGCCGAGTGCTATGAGCTGAGAGCAAGAGCTGGCTCTCGAGAGCTGCTAGCAAAGAGCAATTCCGAATCCTGATAAAAATAGAACATATAGATGAAAGTTAAGTTCAGCTTGGCCAACGTTTGTATACCTCTGCAGCACGTTTCCTAACTAATTTGAAGGACATTTCAATAAGACTTCTTTTCTGACTCCACTTTTGTACGACAGCTATACTATATAGATGTCCGATTTCGACCAAACTTAGTGGTACCATAGGAAAGCATAGCAAATTTGGAGGCGTTTTCTTTTTCTCACTAAAACTAGTTTTTCGACCGATCATTCCCATGGCAGCTATAACCTATAGTCATCCGATTTTGAAAAAAATTTAAGAATTGTGTGATAGCTTATAAAATAAATATAAGCCAATTTTAAAGATGTTTACATGGAAAACCAAAAAGTTTTTCTTACTAAGACTATTTGTCTAACCTTACTTTTCTTCGGCAGCTATACTATATAGATGTACGATTTCGACCAAGCTTGGCAGAATCATGGAGAAGTATAGAAAACTAGCAGAGACGAAGTTTGGAGACGTTTGCATTAAGAACAAAAAAAAAAATGTCCACTTTGGCAGCTATATGTTATAGTCATCCGATCCAGCCGGTTCCGACAAATGTGCAGCGTATTTGTACCAGAAGACTTCGTGCAAAGTTTGGTGGCGATAGCTTTAAAACTGACGGAGGCGATAGCTTAGAAACAGACGGACATGGCTATATCGACTCAGCTCGTCATGCTGATCAAGAATATATATACTTTATGTGGTCGGAAATGCTTCCTTCAATGCGTTACAAACATCTAGACAATTTCAATATACCCTCTGCAAGGGTACATATAAAAAACGAGAGCGTAAGTTAAAGTCGGCCCTGCCCGACTTCGAAATACCCGTTACTCAGCTCAGCTCGGATAAGTATGCAACATTTTTTTAACTCGGCTATTTATTATCCGATCCTTTTGAAAATTTGTGAGATTGTAGATATTGGCCACATAGACTACACTGCGAAATCTGAGCACGATATCTTAAAAATTGTGGGAGTTATTCAATATTTTTTATTGCGGGGGCGGGAGGGGGCGTGGCCAAAATTTGAAACAAACTTGATCTGCCTACAGACAATACCAGCTTATGTATAAAATTTGGTTGCTCTAGCTCTTCTAGTCTCTGAGGTCTAGGTGTTCATACAGACGGACGGACGGACGGACGGACGGACATGGCTATATCGACTCGGCTGTTGATGCTGATGAAGAATATATATACTTTATGATATGCTTCTTATGTCTGCAGGCAGATCAAGTTTATTTTCAATTTTGGCCACGCCCCCTCCCGCCCTCGCAATTTAGAAAAAGCGTCATATCTCCCACAGTTTTGAAGATAGATGGCTTGTTCCTTCTGGACATATTTAGTTATTAGAATAACTTATCGATCCGCCAAAGGAATGGAGAAGATCGGATGAACGGTTTTCGAGTTATGATCAAAAGACAAAATTTCTTGGTACAGAGTATGTTATAGTCGGGCTTGACCGACTTTCTTTCTTGTTTTAAAATATTTAAGCGAGCACTTGCAAGGGTATAAAGACTCAGATCGACTCAGCACGTAACGCTGATCCAGAATATATATGTTTTGAGGGGTTGGAAATGAATATTTCTATGCGTTGCAAAGTTCTGGGCAAAATTATAATACCCATTGCAAAAATTACAATACCCTTTACTTTTGTGAAATAAATGTTGGAATTCCGGGTACCCACCGGTTTGGTTCAAAGCCGGTTTGCAGACCTGGTTTAAGTACCTTTCGTTTTAGCAGTCTTCCAACATTGTCAAATCACACTCCATTCTATGGGTATCTTAGGCTTGGCTGCTGCATTGCCTTTGCCTTAACGATGACATACATATGGCAGTTGAGTCCATAACTAGATTAAGTCAACGAAAGTCATGCATGCAATAATCTTATGCTACGAAACATAAAAATTTCAATTTCATTGCCTTTTCCCCTAAGCCCATTTATGACTCACTGAAACAACCACAGACATGCATATAAATATGTCCAAGTGTATAGGACAAATCTACGCATAAACTGCGCATAAAGTGCGCAGTAAATAAGAGCAACCATTCAATAAACCCCACCGATAAAACTCCGAATCCCAAATAAAACTTCAAGCTAGGCTGCAGTTTCGTTTTCATGAAAGTTGCTTGGAAAAGCATAGACCAACATAAAATATCTTGTCCCCCCGCCACACGACCTCGGCCAAGGAAGGGCCGCCAACTTCATCCACAAAAACGAAAAGAGAGAAAAATGTTGGCAAGCGAAGCCAAATAACTGCTTGAAAAGGAAACCCAAGAGGCGGAAAATCCTACACACACAGCACAGGGCATGGCACGGCGCAAAAAGAATACAAATTTTCCATTTACAATCCGGAGTTTTGCCTGTAGCTGTTGCCAGAAGTTTCCCTTTTACTTAGACGCACTGACGTAATGCGGCAAAATGCTGCGCCAAAACTCCAACTTCGCATCGGCGTCGCCTGTCAGTCGCCTCGCCTCCTCAACCACATCCACATCCACACCTTCCCCCGCTGACTCCACGCTGTACAGCAATTTTTCAAGGTTTCAAGGCCCAGTAGCATAGAAAATTCACGATCAAGAACGTGGAAAGTTGTTGGCTTGGTCGAGAGAGCGACACGCGAATGGCAAATTTGTACTGGGAAGGGGGAGCGGAGCGGAGGGAGTTGGCTAACAAGGCGGAGTTGCCACAGCCACATTACCGCACTTTGGTGGTGGTTTGCCAATTGGAGACTGGTTCAGCGCCTGCGCGGAGAGAGTCCAACGCTGTTTGGGGGCTGCCCTTTTGTTATGTTTTCAGTTTGGAGTTTGGGTACTTTCGGGGAGTTGGAGGTGGCCACCGGGTTGCCTGGGTTGCGATTGAGGTTTTATTTATGGCCCACGGCTTTTGGGTAAAATTTGATACCACGTGTTTGTTGCTGCTCGAGGGGGGGAGGAAGACAACTAACAAAAAAAAGGAGTTTGAGCGCAAAAACGGAAAACATTGGCATAGATAATGGTAACAGGGACAGGACAAGGCAACTGGAAACCAGAAACTGTGCAGCAGAAAAAGGAAAAAAAAAACAACAAATGACTCACGCCTAGAGTGGAGTATCAATAATGCGGATAGGCGGTGTTTTGGCACAAAGTTGTTTCACATTTTTTCACATATTTCAAGTCTACTTCAATGGACTTGTAGTCCCACCCAAATGATTGGTTCCATCGCTCTGGAACTGGGGTTGGGTTGATTTAACCTCCATTTTGATTTTCAAATGTTTCAACAAATTTGTTACATCTTTTGGATTAGGTGATAAAAAAAAGTAACCTTTGGGTGTTGAGGACTAAGACCTCTTCCTGAATTTGTCTCTCCGCTGGCTCACTTCTACGGGCTAAACAAGATCTTCCAGTGATATAATCAATTCTGAAAGCGATTGAAGTTCTTATGAAAGCTAAACTAGTTCCTGACCCAAATGACTGCGACCCATTGGTCCTGCAGATACTCAATGGAAATGCCTAGCCAAGTTTTGGGTATATCCCGCTACGCTTCTCCTTTCGCATTCGCAGGTCTTTATCAACTATATTAAAGATCCTACTAAGGCACTCCTCACTAGGCTATACCCTTAAAAATAGCTCAAACCAAGAAGAAAGAACGCTTTCAAAAAAAATATATATTCCTTCTTGAATTTTCAAGAATTTCCCTTTTGGAATCGAGCTAAGTTCGTTCTCAGTATAATGTTTTTAGGCAGAAGAAGTAAGGTACTGCTTCGAAGAGAGCCATCTCTCAGATTTTTTTTTTTTATAGGAGCGGGGTGTGTGGGGCAGCTATCGAGCAGAGAGCGTAGAAGAATTTTGCACTTATGTTGCTTTGAAATTCCCAACCAGTTATGGAATTGCTGGCATAGAGAGGCGGCTGTTCGACTGTCAGTTGACAGGCAAAGACTGATGCTGCTTTTACAATTAATTTTCTATGAAATAAATTTTAAAAAAATGAAAAAAACAACTCATTTTTAATTGTTGTAGATTTGGTATCTGTGAAGCTTTTGACAAAAGAGTAATCGATCTTTCTCATACTCTCGGTACTAGAAAGCATATTCTCGGTTTTTTAACAATGCAAGAATGAGCAATCTTGAGTTTTAGTATGTTTAGCACTCGATTCAAGAACTATTCTGCTTGATTTGAGAATGATTAGTACTTGGATCAAGTATTAAAGCTCTTAAATCAAAAACGGGAACAAAAATTCATTCTTGGATCAAGAATTACACTCTTGGATCAAGAATTTTCATTCTTATCGAACTTCTGACAGCGAGCATTCTTAATCCAAGTATGAAATTTTCTACTTTTTCTCTGAGGGCAGGATTGCTGAACCGGTTAAAGCTCAGATTTCAACTAAATCAAAGTTTAGAAAAAGTGCTGCACCAGAAACTGTTCCGAATCTAAGCTTTCCGTTCGACTCAACAAAATTAGAGACATTTCAAACGGTGTAGGTACGAAAATACTTCATTCAGGTGCAAAAGTCTTAATTCAAGTACTTTCCTATTTCTTATTTCAATTTCAAATTACGCGGCTTAAGACCTTTTCGGAATATATTAATTTTAAAATTATTAATTATACTTTTAGGTTATAGTTAAACATCTGATCTTGCATATTTTTAGCAAGATTTTAATCCTAGTACGTCAAAGTAAGTGTGCTCAAAATTGTATTATGTGCCGACTGTTTACATTTATAAAATGCCAAAAAATTAATTTCAAAATGACTTAAATTATTATTTCACAAAACACAAATTGCAGTGAACAAGTTATCGAAAATTTCATAAAATCACTTTCGTACTGGTCTACTAAGATTAATTTCGGTTTGAAAATATGTGAAATCCGCTGTCTAGTTATAGCGGCCTTATGTCAAATCCGATTTACTCTTAAAATTAGTACAAATGTTCTTGGCCCATAAAATAGTAAAGCTATTCCCAATTGGTTCTTCAAATGAGATTCTGTATTGAACTAAAAAAGACCATGAATAAATCAAGAAATCCACCATCACTCCATTCGAAAAGTGTTAGAACCAGTTGGGAATTTTAAGAACAGATTCGCATTTTTGGTAGCACACTTTTTGGGGCTTGCATTTTATGTTTATTTTGGACTTTATCCAATATCTTATATATCTCGTACTTTAACTAAGAACGGGATTTTAGAAAATATTCTAGACTAAATCATATTAACGATCGTTTTGTGATTGTAAAATGTACCGTACTTAAACTAAGTACTTCCAAAACCGCAATGAATTCTATACCATACAAACTAGAAATCTGCCAGTTATTTTTTACAGAGTGAAGAGGATCAGTAAATTCTACCTTTGATTTTTAGATTCCTGATTCCAAGTTTAGAAGATATTGAAAGTTAAGTACTCGATATTGACGCGTTTCAGAGTGTTGATATCAATAGAGCTTGCAATGGTATTTATTAAGAATCGCCTAAAACAAACAATTAAGAGAGTTGGATATCTTATCAAAGTGTTGGCAGTATCACAGACTGGAATCTTCGTTAATAGATCCTAAATAATGTATCTTGTTTGATCAAAAGTTTATATATTTTGAGTAGTAATTACACCTTACAACCTTATTCAAAGAAGATATACCATTTTGAATAGATGTGACCAAAATGTTGTTGAAAATGCTCAGAATTCAATCCAAATGAATATAGATTTTGCAAAGTATATTTATGGACTGTAGACAATTTACACATAACAAGTAATACTGTGCAATAAAATCAAAGATAGTTAAAACCACCAAAAATATGTTCCATAAAACGTAGAAAGTAAATCAAAATTTTTTTTCAAGATATCAAATTTCAAATTATATACTAGATTCAAGAATATTAGTTCTCAGTTCAATAATATAACAGAAAATATTTCGTACTCCAGAAACTCAACCTACCTAAAAAGTTAAAGTACAAAACAGAATAATATAAACATAATAATGCACTAGAACTGTTTCGTTAGTTTTATAACTAAATTGGGCTTGAAGTATCATTTACATTCACTGTTTATCAGCAGATGATAGATCGTTCGGTCCTGTTTTATTATACTCATCTTGCACTGGCCAACAAGGTGTAGTATATGAAAGGGTTGGTGGTGGTTCTAGATTTGATTTTGATGTGCTGAACTCGAATCTGTTTGGTCTGTAATGTTCCATTACGTCACGTCAATATATTTGTCCTTATAAATAACGCACATATCTCAGCATTAGGTTCGATAAGTATGGGACATTTGCTTCTAATACTTTCTAGTAGATTAAGTTTATTTTTAAACTTGGCCACGCCCCCTCCCGCCTACGCAGTTTGGAAAAAATGTCATATCTTCCACAGTTTTGATGTTAGATGGTTCATACATACTAGACAAATGTAGTTTTTAACATTATAAAACAATCCGTCAAAGAATTGGTTAAGATCGGACGGAAGGTAGTCAAGTTATGAGCCAAAGAATGTTCGCTGCAGCAGGGCATTGGCAGCAGTAGCTACTTCTGCCTTAAATCTCATACTGAGTGTACACTTTTTAAAGTTTCATACCAAATTTTCTTAAAACTATAGCCGGAGGGCGAGTTTTCTAGATGATTAAACAAAATACATATCATTATTCATCATTATTTTCGAGTATTTCAATAGTTTTGCCTCTCCGATTTCGAATAATAGATTCTATATAACATTATTTTTAGATAAACTACCATAAAGTTCATATCAACTTAGACTGCATGACCTAAACTTATTGAAGGAACTTTTGAACTAGACTGTCCAATTCTTTAGAAAAGGAAAAGGAATCCTCTATATACCCCACATTCAGAATTTCGGACTCCACCCTTCGTTTATGGGCAACCAAATACGAAAAGAAACGAAAAAACCAATTTCATTCAATTTCGATACATAGAAATGTTGTCACAAAGCCCGAAGCTCAGAACACGTTTTTAGGCATTACATAAGCAGCGACAAGGCGCTCGGGACAGGATTATGGGTCGAAAACAGGAAAGCAGACAAAACAAAAACCGGAAGAACAGGAAAAAGTGGGCGAAATGTCAAAAAGTGGGCAGTGCAGGGAGTAAGAGGTAAGCCTGTTCTACACCGCGCTGCTGCTGCCCACTCGATAAGAGCTTCGTGTGCCTCCCGCAGGCTTCGGGTGGCCGTAGAATAGAGTGAGTGAGTGTGCAAGTGTGCAAACACCAATACCAATTCAAACTTGCCGCAAATAGAGAGTGCAAGTATGTATGCAGTGGATGTAGGTATGTACAGAAATATGTATGTACACTTGTCTGTATGTATGCAGTGAGAGTATGTACAGAGCAGAACGGACGAGAAGCTGCTTTCAAGGTCTGGGTCTGGGTCTGCAAAGGCAACGGGCAGAGAACATCGAGCAAGGCGAGCAGCGCTGCTGCAGCTTTTTTCCAGAACCTGCTCGGTGCCTGCCCCCGCCTCTCACGACTAACTAACTCCGTTGCACAGTGGGCGAAATCGGTGCAAGAAACTTCATTTGAGCAGAATTGTTTAAAAATACATATTTTTCGACACTTATTAAAGAAGCCACTTTTATAAACATTTGGGCACAGAAGGAAGTTTTATATTCACTGATGTACTTAAATATATTTATAAGTAATGCCAAAAATAAAACTTAAGTTCTTTGAACAAGAAAATATTAGAAAAATTTCAAACTTTGTTAATTGAGAATGAGACGCCTTCCTTACAATACACAGAAATTCCGATGAACTTGGAGAAGCGCCGAAACGATTTAGAAACGGTGGCTTTTTGACCGAATTGATTAATTAAATTTTTACAAGTGCCGAAAAATCGAAAATTCTAAAAAGGCTTACAGTAAAGAACCAAAAAGGATCCATTTGGGAAGGATATGTCTTAAATATCATTTTAATCATCCAACGGAGCTGACAGCTCACATCCATGTGATCTTTTATCATATCCTTAGCATGATTTTCAGCACCGTTGGATGATTAAAAGGATATTTAAGACATATCCTTCCCAAATAGATACGCGAAATCATCCAATGGATATTTTTTCATATCCTTTTTTTCTGTGTGTAGGAAGTGTGTAATTTATTTAACAATCTCAGTAAAAGTATTGGCAATATTGTATTTTACATAAGCGATTATCTTGGAACATTGGAATTGGCTTAGGAAAAGAAACCAAACCGAGAAGAAAACAGTTCAGATTGGCTAATTTTATCGACCTAAGGACTAACTTGAAGTCCCACGACAAGGCTACACTTTTGAAACCCAGAAACTTGAATCGGAATCCAATTTTGCATAATCTGAACGAAACCGAAAACGGGAACAGGCCTGTATATATGTATTTTATATTTAAAAGGCTGAAATCTAGAAGGATTTCGCTTCTCTCCTCAGTAGACTAGTTCTCGGAACCATACAGAAACAGAACCAAATAGTACCAACACTTTACGACATACTTATGTATATGAGTTTCTCCATGAGTCAAAAACATTCTGTAATAACTTTATTGTGTTACCAACTTGTTTCTTCTGTTCTACGTTCACCAAATTCTTCAAAAAACCTCAGCCAACTGTCGCTGTCAAATTTCCGCAAAGTTTGACTGTCCACGTCCACTGTGCGGCGCTTTGCTTGTTGCAGTTGCACGAAGTTGCGAGTTGCCCTTGGACTTGCACTTGAAAACCGAAGTTGGAAAAAAAAGAAACGACAATTGAATGATGTTGGAGTTGCATGCGATTCTAACACATGCGCGCGCACACCGCAGCCAGCCACTCCCCCCCTCTCCGTCCATCCAACTGCAACTACTCTGTCGCTGCGCAGCAGCGACGTCAGTACTTCGTTTAATTTTCGGCATGTTGCAAATTTCGTTTTCATGCACGCTTGTGCATGTGTGTGTGTGTGTATCCCGTGTATGGCAAATGCAGCATGGCATGCATATTTTTAGCTCACTTTTTGCCTCACTTCCTTTTTGTCAGTAATTTTTTTTTTTTTTTTTGGACTTGAGCTTCTCTCGGCCTCTAACCAGCAAAATGATGTTGAAGGTCAGCCTGATAGCTTAAATTGCATTATGTGTGGATATGTGTGTATGTATATGTATATGTATGTATGTGAACATGTCGAAGTTGGTCACAATTTTGGAATAAGGGTGTAAATGGCTGAAGTTGGAACAGAACCTTCATTTGTATGTATGTATGTACCTCCAACCTACAATTATCCCACTCACTTTATTGAAAGCGGAAGGAAAAAGTCATTGGGTGAGACTTCTAGCAGGTTGACACCTTACCAAGTGACTTCTTCAAAAGTCACAAATGCTAAACCTTTGTTAACTATTTGAACGTAGTGAACTTAAATCGACGTTTGCTGCAATCCACTACATCTATGTATGTATTTAGGAACTATGATAGACCAACTACAGGTCAGGTATCGATAGAAGTTGGCAGATACCAAAAGCGAACATATCGGTGCAACCTTCCATCTATCGATGCTGCGCCGCAGACTACCTTCAGATTAGAGCTGGGTGCGTGAGCGAAT
The DNA here is from genome assembly GCA_035044985.1 of Lordiphosa fenestrarum. Taxonomy (NCBI): domain Eukaryota; kingdom Metazoa; phylum Arthropoda; class Insecta; order Diptera; family Drosophilidae; genus Lordiphosa; species Lordiphosa fenestrarum. The sequence goes on along the minus strand of JAWNNO010000236.1, from coordinate 122,500 downwards.
TCTCTGTCACGTCACGAACGGTTCACGAAATAGAAATCAGAATGGACCTCATCTATAAATGTATTTAGGAATTATGATAGACTAACAACAGGTCATTTATTGATAGAAGTTGGCACATACCAAAAGCGAACATTTCAGTTCAGTTTTACTGCAACCTTTCATCCGATGCTGCGCCATGGAGTACTTTCAGATTAGAGGTGGGTGCGTGAAAGAATTCTCTGTCACGTCACGAACTATTCATGAAATAAGAACCCTATTGAGGCTAATTTCAAGAATGCACGAAAATAAATAGATATTTCGAACTTCGTAAAAAATAAATAGAGAAAAGTTAAATTCGGCTCGGCCGATTTGTTAGATTAGCACGCTTATCTAACAAATTTTTCTCACAAGACTACTTTTCTGACTCTACTTTTTTATGACAGCTATACTATATAGATGTCCGATTTCGACAAAACTTAGTGGAATCATGAAAAAGCATAGCAAACTACTAAATACAAAGTTTGGAGGCGTTGTCTTTGAAAACAAAAAAGTTTTTCTCACTAGAACTAGTTTCTCGACCGATCATTCAATTCACTTTGAAGAATTGTTTGAAAGCTTTTAAAATAAATATATGCCAATTTTAAAGAGGTTTACATTGAATACAAAAAAGTTTTTCTTATTAAGACTATTTTTCTAACCTTACTTTTCTATGGCAGCTATACCATATACTACTGTGGGCAAAAAGTAAGGTGAATTTGATTGTGAAAATGAAAAATCTTTATTTATTCTTCTAAATCAATTTCATCCCCTTTAAAGTAATCCCCTCCCGATAAAATACACTTATGCCAACGTTTTTTCCAATCCTCGAAACATGCCAAATAGTCCCTTTTCGGTATAGCCATCAGCGGTTTCTTCGATTTTATCTCCTCAATCGACTCGAAACGCGTTCCCCGAAGTGGTCTCTTGAGTTTTGGGAATAGCCAGAAGTCACACGGAGCCAAATCAGGCGAATACGGTGGTTGCGGAACGATATGCGTCGAATTTTTGATGACTTTTTTGCAAGAAATTGAGAACTTTCGGTACCAAACGAGATTTGACTTTTCGTAGGCCCAAATGGTCTTTCAAAATGGTTTTCACAGATCCTTCTGATATTCCGATCATATCAGTAAGGTCTCTAACAGTCAACCGACGATTTTTGCGCACTAATTCCTCCACTTCATTGACGTGTTGGTCATCTGTTGACGTCGATGGTCGTCCGGAGCGCTCCAAGTCATCCACACGTTCTCGACCCTCTTTGAAGTCTTTGTACCACTTATAAACATTTTTTTGTGACATGGTAGAATCACCAAAGGCCTTCCGCAACATCCTCAACGTTTCTGCAGCCGAAATTTCATTCCGCAAACAAAATTTGATGGCACTTCTCTGCTCAGACATTGTAAAAATCGAAAAATGCACTCTTGGTCGTTTGGAAAACACAAGCGTAAATATATTTCTGATAATGACATTCACATGAAATTTGGCACAGATGTCATCAACAGTCCTGTCAACTCAAGAAAAAAAAAACCTGCCCGAATTGTTAGGCCCGCGAAGTTTAAATTGACCCTTACACCTTACTTTTTGCTCACAGTAGTAGATGTCCGATTTGGACCAAACTTGGCAGAATCATGGAGAAGCATTGAAAACTAGTTAATACGGAGTTTGGAGACGTTTTGCACTAAAAACTACAAAGTTTTTCTCACTAGAACTAATTTGTCGATGGTTTCTATGGCAGCTATATGTTAGAGTTCCGACAAATGTGCAGCGTATTTGTACCAGAAACTTCGTGCAAAGTTTGGTCACGATAGCTTCCAAACTGAAGGAGGAGACATGGCTATATCGACTCAGCTCGTCATGCTGATCAAGAACATAGACTTTATATGTGTTACAAACATCTGGAGAATTTCGATATACTCTCTGCAAGGGTATAACAAGTAAGGGCGCTGTACTTTAAACTATATATGATATACTCATCCGGCTTGGACAAAAAATTTTAGAGTTAGGTAAAAGCATGTGAGACAAACAATTACAAAATTTCAGAATGCTACCATTAATAACGAAAAAGTTATTCTAGTTGAGACTGTTTTTCAGACCTATCTTTTCTATGGCAGCTAGACCATGTAAGTATCCGATTTTCATCAAACTTGGCAGAATTATAAAAAAGCATGGAATACCTATGAGTACAAAGTTTGGAGGCGTTTCCATTGTAAAGAAAATAGTTTCAGTTAATTCTCACTAAAACTAGCTTTCCGACCGATTTTTCCAATGACAGCTATGTGATATAGTCAGCCGATCCGGTTAGTTCCGACATATAAGTAGCTGTACTCCAGATTTTATAAATATCATGAATGTCGTTTGTTTTTTCCAAAGGAAATCATCCATTTAGTTGATTCTCTTATCGAAAATTTTGAGGAAAAAATTTCGATAATTTAAGGATAGTTTCTATCCCTGAAAAATTTTGTAAAATTTATTTTGTGTTTTTAAAACATTATTGCAAAAAAAAAGCAAAAAAAAATTAATTTTTTGGACAACTTTTGGACTTGAAGTTTTTTCATCGACCCTCTTATATCTTAACATTGCGAACAACGAAACTGCTCCGAGTATAAACTATCCTATGACTGTCATAGAGCTTTTAGGTCGAAAATGGCTCGAAAGCTGAAACTAAAATATTGACGAAAAATAACATCAATTCGTTTTTCGAAACATCGTCTTTTGGAACTAAGTTATTGATAGTATTACCCTATACAAATTGGTAAATTCACCAGTACAATATTCTCATATTTTCATCTCATATTTGTCCCATTTGTTTGGCTACAAAGAATGCCGAAAGTTCGTTCGAGTCGGACAACAATAGAGGAATAGGAATAATCCAAACAAAAATTTTGTTTGCTGTCAAAAGATTTGGAATGTAAAGATTTACTAGCCAATACAAATACTTTGGTTTTTATTGACTTCTTAATTGAACTGAGTTCTAAAGGCCTATTTCACTTTGTTATGTTATCTAGAAGATGAGAGATCAAGATGATTATCAAACACTTCAGTAAAATAAACCATACCGTACCGATTTCTTTGGCGGTTTTTGTTGAGCTTTTAGTATTTTCACGCTAGAACTGGTATTGTTTTTAGATTGGTTCCTGATTTTTAGGCTGGCAAATTGTATGGAACTTTAAGGATAAATATTTTATCAAAGCATCAATATTTTTAACTTTAAGTTTTAACTTTTTCTTCCAAGAAGAAATATGAAGAAAATAAGTAGATTGTCAAATAATAACTACCTCAAGAAAGAGTTATAGAAAACTTGGATTTGTTCAAGTGCTGTGAGTCTGTATGTTTATAAGTTTGCCAGCTTTATAAAAACACTTGTGCTGGCATAGGCTGTGGGCAACTTAGGTCTTAGATTGATCTGTATTCCCAAACTAGATTTATCAATCCTAAGTTTTTAGAGTCGGCGACTACACAAATATCTCTTATATCTTTTGACTTCTCTTGCTTCAAATAACTTAAAATTATTTTCATTCAGAAACTTTTCACTTTGTATTTCTAAAACATTTCAACAGTATATGAAATGCATAAATATTCAGAAAACCAAATCATTTAGTTAGGAAAATGAGGGCTGCTATTAACTGATATGGTTTCGATGGCCATTTTCTTAATTGACATTTTGTTCCTCCATACCTTTTCTCTCATTTGCTCTTCAACGTTAGTTGTTTACCTGTTGTCTGATGCCTACAGAGTAGGTACATATTTGGGCGGAGTTTGCTAGAAGTAGGAACATCATTCTCATTCATCAGCTTGTAACAGCTCAGCCAACAAACACCCTGTATATTAATATTATTACACTTACTTACATATAAACGGAGCATAAAAAAATACCCCCGAAATTACAGAGCCAAAAAGTGCGTGCGCCTCGCCTCGCCTCGCCACGTTGTCGCTCTCCGCACCAAGTGCACAAGGGACAAATGAAATTTCAGCTTGGATTTGCCGTCTCGCTCACTTTCACTTGGTGCCACAGTGAAAGAACTGTGAAATGTGTTTATATGTGTTTGTATGGACATAGCCCAAATATTTATAAAATGAGAAGTTTGGTGTGAGCGGTCTAGAGACTTGTGAATACATACATTCAGACATGGAACAATTTTATTTACATGTATGTACATGGTACATAAGCATAAAACCCATTACAAAATCGGAAATTCTTAAAGGCAATGCAGAAGATGATAAAAAATAAAATTATTCCCCATTGAATGAATTTCTTTCTTATTACTTAATTGAATAATGATAAGTTCTCATTAATTCTCTTATCAGACATTGGTTTGATATATTTCTGAATGGTTGCTGTTAAAGCTTTGTAGAGATGGACTATAATAATTGGAATATTGTTAAAAATTAGTCGAATTTGTAATTGCTACTTAAAAACACGAGAGTTTAAACTTTGTTATACCCATTAAGTAATGGAATAAACGTTCAATGGCATTTCCATATATTAATTAACAGAGCATTAACATTAATGTAAATAAATCAACGTTATGTTAGCTCTAAACAAGAAAGAAAGTCGGTCAAGCCCGAATGTACCAACGAAATTACACAAATGTTGATGCTGCAGTAGCAGCTAATAGCAGCGCTGCTACTGCGCTGCAGCAGCGAACAGTCTTTTGGACATAACTCGACAACCGTTCATCCGATCTTCACCATTCCTTTGGCGGATCAATAAGTTATCTTGATTACTAAATATGTCTAGAAGGTTCGAACCATCTATCTTTGAAACTGAGGGAGAAATGAGGTTTTTTCCAAATTGCCGAAATTGAATATAAACTGGATCTGCCTGCAGACATAAGAAGCATATGCCCCATACATGTCAAACCTCTATCTCTGAGATCTGTGCGTTCATGGCTATATCAAGAATTTATTTACTGAATAGGGTTGGGGAGGCTTCCTTCTAGCTGTTACATACTTATTTTATTCAAAAATACACTCTAAGTTTTCAGAAACGGCCGATGCACCCTAGAAAATAAAAAACGAGAAAGCTAAGCTAACTTCATCTGTGCCGAAGCTTTTATACCCTTGCAAGTGCTCGCTTAAATATTTTCAAAAAATACTCTTTTTCCCATTTTCCCACCGATCGTTCGTATGGGAGCTGTATGATTTAGTCATCCGATTTGGCCAAAAATATGTAAAATTATGTGAAAGAATGTGAAACAAACAAATACAAATTTGCAGGATGCAACCATTAAAAACAAAAAAGTTTTTCTAACTAAGTCTGTTTTTCAAACTTATCTTTTGTATGGCAGCTACACCATATAGTTGTCCGATTTTAATAAAACTTGGTAGAATTATAAAAAAAACATAGAAAACCTATGATTACAAAGCTTGGAGACGTTTCCAATGAAAAGAAAACAGTTTTTATACCCATGCAGAGGGTATATTGAAATTGTCCAGATGTTTGTAACGCATAGAAGGAAGCATTTCCGACCACATAAAGTTTATATATTCTTGATCAGCATGACGAGCTGAGTCGATATAGCCATGTCCGTCTGTCCGTCAGTTTTGAAGCTATCGCGACCAAACTTTGCACGAGGTCCTCTGGTACAAATACGCTGAACATTTGTGTCGGAACCGGCCGGATCGGATGACTGTAACAAATAGCTGCCATAGGAACGATCGGTCGAAAAACTAGTTCTAGTGGAAAAACTTTTTTGTTTTTAATGCAAACGTCTCCAAACTCCGTATTTACTAGTTTTTAATGCTTCTCCATAATTCTGCCAAATATGGTCGAAATCGGTCATCTATATGGTAAAGCTGTCATACAAAAGTAGACTCTGAAAAGTAGTCTTATTGTGAAAAACTTGTTTGTTATCAGTGGACATGTCCTTCAAATCACTTAAAAACGTGCTGCAAGGGTATACAAACTTAGAAGTTAACTTTCCTCCATTTTTATACCCTTGCAAAGGATATTATAATTTTGACCAGAAGTTTGCAACGCATGGAAATATTAATTTCCGACCCCATAAACTATATATATTCTTGATCAGGGTGACGAGCTGAGTCGATTGAGCTTTGTCCGTCCGTCTGTCTGTCTGTTTCTACGCGAACTAGTCTCTCAGTTTTAAAGCTATCGAGCTGAAATTTTGCACAGAGTCTTCTTTCTGCTGCACACTACTAATATGTCGGATCCGGCCGGATCGGATGACTATATCTCATAGCTCCCATAGGAACAATCGGTCGGAAAACTAGTTTTAGTATGAAAATTTTTTTCCTTTTCAATGGAAACGTTTCCAAACTTTGTTATTGTAGGTTTTCTATATTTTTTTATAATTCTACCAAGTTTTATTAAAATCGGACAACTATATGGTATAGCTGCCATACAAAAGATAGGTCTGAAAAACAGTCTTAGTTAGATAAACTTTTTTGTTTGTATTGGTATCATCCTGCAATTTTGTATTTGTTTGTTTCTCTTGCATTTACATAATTCTACAAGTTTTTGTCAAAATCGGATGACTATATCATATAGCTCCCATATGAACGATCGGTCGGAAAATGGGAAAAAGTCTTTTTTGAAAATATTTAAGCGAGCACTTGCAAGGGTGTAAAAACTTCGGCTCAGACGAAGTTAGCTTAGCTTTCTCGTTTTTTTTTTAACAACAAGAAGTTTGCCCTTGTAAGACCAGATTTACATGGTGAAGCAAAATTCAAGAAATTCTCTTAGGCCCGATTTCTCAATGTCCGGTTGGTCAACTTGACAGGCAGTTTAACCGAATTTGAGTGTCTCATGATGTGTGTGGCGTAACCGGAGGAACAAACTTAACCGCTGCTCATCCACCGGTCAACTTTAACCGCGAGCTCAGTCCCGATGAAATTATCGATATTTTGTATCGATATACAAACAGCTGGCCGCACACTTGCTTTGTTTATTTTAATATTTGCTGCAACACAAAATGTTTATGAATAAACGAATTTTTCAACTCCACGCAATGGAAATGCAATTCGATGAGGCGGAACATCGAATTTTTGTCAACTTTTCCGCAAAACAATGAGCAGCAACAACCAATCGCATTAAAAAACAAACAAACCAAACCCAGTCAGCTGTCTACTCGTTAGTTTAGTCAAACAGTATGGTCACACTGAAGCAGCGATAGGCATTTGCCGATATCAGGCGAAACTGCTGCTGAGAAAACCAAATGACTTAACCGCTCGTCATCTTGACGGTCAAATCTGACCGGTGGTTGGCTAACCGTAACCTTTGAGAAATCGGGCCTTAGTAGGTGGAATATTCAAGTCAAAGTGTATACGTTTTCTAAAGGAAAGTTTTAGAATCTCATCTAATTCTTTTGCCTACTAAGTGAACTCCATGAAGTTTGCTTCAGCGTGTAAATCCCGTGTAACTCATCAACTGGATCATTTGCGTTTGATGTCTAGTAAATCGATGCTGTATTCAAGTGATGCAAACACCAATGCGTGCGTATATATGGGACACTTTTGCAACTAAAGGCTGACTTCATTTCGCTTATGTAACCTCAGCTGGAGTCCCAGACCCACATTGGGGAACGAAAAAGGGACGCAAAAGTCTATCTGAGACAGAATCATTCAAATGCTTTCAAACTGTGCACAAAATGGAGTTTGAGTTATTTTTGGCAACGAAATTACGACACCCTTGCGGAGCTCACTCTCTCTCTCTTTGCTGCTGGCAATGTCATAAAAGAAGGAACACGTTCGCGTTTATGTACAAAACCGTTATGTATGTATGTATGTCCGCCCGTACATGAATACAACGAGTTGCTGGCGTTGCCAAGCCAGCATGAAAATTGCAAACCCTATTTTGGGTTTCAAAGTTGCTTCCGATTGGATAAATGTGGGAGTATGGGTAATTACAAATAATGCTGCTACCGCCGAGGGAGAGAGATATATACCATACGATACAAACATATATATATATATATATCTCTGTATAGGGGGGGTATGGGCATGGGTACATCTGCTGTACCACTGACACACCCTCATCAATGTAGAATATGTATGCAAGTGGGTGGCACAGTGGTATGAGGTAGGGGGTGCTTGACTTGGTTTCTTGTGCGTAAATATTAAATTCTTGAATTCAGAGTTTGAGTCACCAAGATGTATCCATAAGATACTAACACGCACAACTTGGCCACACTTTCACACTACGAACAGGAAGTCTTGGTGCTGACTCCCCTGAATGTGTTAAAATACAATATTTAGTTTATGAAAAAATAAAGGCAGAGAAATTACGCACAGTGATTGGCAAAAGTTTTATGACAAGACATTAATTTCTTCCTAAAAAGGGGAAATAAAAACTGGAAACTGGTGCACAGGAAGGTATTACGATCCTAAGAATTAACAAAGGATTCAAAACTTGGGAACCTCGATTCTGAGAATCCTTCACTTAGAAATCAGGCTTACTTAGCAGATCGATTGTGAACTTGTAACTTAAAGTACGGGGAAAGTTAAATTCGGCTCGGCCCAGCCCGTTTTTACAACTAATTTGAAGGACATTTTTTCTCACAATGACTACTTTTGCATGACAGCTGTACTATATAGATGTCCGATTTCGAGCAAACTTAGTGGAATCATGGAAAACCATAGTAAACTAAGAAACTATATATTTTGGAGGCGATTTCTTTGAAAAGAAAACAGTTTTTCTCACTAAAACTAGTTTCTCGACAGATCATTCCTATGGCAGCTATAACTTATAGTCATCCGATTTTGAAAAAACTTTGAAGAATTGTGTGAAAGCTTATACAATAAATATTTAGCAATTTTAAGGAGGTTTGCATTGAGAACAAAAAAGTTTTTCTCACCAAGACCATTTTTCTAACCTTTCTTTTCTATGGCAGCTATACTATATAGATGTACGATCTCGACCAAACTTAGTGGAATGATGGGAAAGCATAGCAAACTAAGAAATACAAAGTTTGGAGGCGTTTCCATTAAAAACAAACGAGTTTTTTCACTAGAACTAGTTTTTCGACCGATCGTTCCTATGGCAGCTATATGTTATAGTCATCCGACAAATGTGCAGCGTACCAGAAGACTTCGTGCAAAGCTTGGTCGTGATAGCTTCAAGACTGACGGAGGAGATGGCATAGAAAAAGAGGGACGGACGGACGAACTCAGCCCGTCATGCTGATCAAGAATATATATACTTTATGTGGTCGGAAATGCTTCCTTCTATGTGTTACAAACATCTGGACAATTTCAATAAACCCTTTGGAAGGGTATAAAAAGTTAGTATCATGCATGTATTGTGAATTGTGGTTGTGTAAAGATTTGTGAAATAAATCTAGAACAACTCTTAACTAGTGTATAACAGTATAGTTTGCATATTGGGTCCAGTCATAAGGCTAAACAAAGGTCAACTGGTATTAAACTGGTTGCAAAATGGCTGCTGTCGGTGACAATTGTCCGCTGCCATAGACATGACTGTGTAAAATGGACGACTTTAATACATGGATTTGGATACGAAACTAGAGACTGGTATATACATCTGGTCATGATGCAACAATACAGGTGAGGCGGTGTCAGTATGATGCGTACTTTTGCCCAAAGCTTACGATACACAAGTACGCGCTGATGCCACCTTACCTTGTTGCATCATGCTTATGGTCTTAGAATACAAATTTTTTCTTGCAGGGAAGCTAAAGAAACTGCGAGAGGAGTGGAAGCACATTTGAGAGTATAGCAGTGTTCCCCAGCCATGCCTCGTGGGCTGAACCCTTACGGCAATTCACACCGAATGCTTGCCGAAGTAATGCTTCAGTGAGTGTCAGAGAGTCTCTCTTCTTGGGGAACCCTAGAGCATCATGCCCTGGAGTATAGCGTCGAAACCGCTCTTACAGTTTCGTTTTAAATGGGAGAGTGGTGTGTGCCATCGATTTTTGCACGAATGTTGCCTTGGAATTCCCAAACAGTTATCACATTGCTGGCTGTTTGCAAAGACTGATGCTGTTGTGTGGTGTTGTGCTTTCCTTGCACCGTCTAGAACTGACTTTATAGTTAATAATCAATTTTGTATGAAGTAAATTTATACAAAATACGAAAAAAAAAAACCAACCATGGAATTGTGGCGCTTTTACCTTATAATGTTTGAAGCTCTTGATTCAAGAGTGAATTATCTTATCATGAACCTGATGAGCTCTTGATACAAGAACAAACATTCTTGGTTGATGACAATACACTTTGCTTTAGTTTCAAGAATTAGCAATCCTGTATTTGGGTACATTTAGGTACATAAATCAAGAAGTTGTCTACTTGATTTGAGTACTTACGTACTTGTTTCAAGTACTGACGCTCTTGGATCAAGAATAATCAGGATATCAAGCTTGGATCAAGAATTTTCATACTTGTCGAACTTCAGACATTTGACATTGTTGATCCAAGTATGAAATGGTATTTTTATACCCTTGCAAAGGGTATTATAATTTTGCCCAGAAGTTTGCAACGCATAGAAATATTCATTTCCGACCCCATAAACCATATATATTCTTGATCAGGGTGACGAGCTGAGTTGATTGAGCTTTGTTCGTCCGTCTGTCTGTTTCTACGCGAACTAGTCTCTCAGTTTTAAAGCTATCGAGTTGAAATTTTGCACAGAGTCTTCTTTTTGCTGCACACTACTAATATGTCGGACCGGATCGGATTGGATGACTATATCTCATAGCTCCCATAGGAACAATCGGCCGGAAAAATAGTTTTAGTGAGAAAATCTTTTTTCCTTTCCATGGAAACGTCTCCAAACTTTGTAAACGTGGTTTTCTATGTTTTTCTATAGTTCTACCTAGTTTTATTAAAATCGGACAACTATATGGTATAGCTGCCATACAAAAGATAGGTATGAAAAACAGTCTTAGTTAGGAAACCTATTTTTGTTTTTAATGGTAGCATCCTGCAATTTTGTACTTGTTTGTTTCACATGCTTTCACATAACTTTACAAATTTTTGTCCAAATCGTATGACTATATCATATAGCTCCCCTACGAACGATCGGTCGGAAAATGGGAAAGAGAGTATTTTTTGAAAATATTTATGCGAGCACTTGCAAGGGTACAAAAACTTCGGCACAGACGAAGTTAGCTTAGCCTACTCTGCTAAATAGACCCATTGGCCCTTCGAGCCGGACATTTCATATGTTTCTGATCCAGAATAACTTACATTTTCCAAATTTTCCAACAAATTTGTCCCAAGTCCATGTATATTTGCCGACGACTGTATGAGCAAAATTTATTTATGGCAACTCTCCCTCTGATTGCCCCAAGGTCCATGTGGCTCAGCCTTTTCTTTGCCATTAATTATGAAAATTAAAGTTGATGCGTGTCGTCGTCGTCGTCAAAGAATTATGGCCCAGCCGCAGGGCGAAAAGTCTCCAACATCCATTTGCAGCTTCTCCTCGTCGATCCCTGCTGTCGTCTTGGCTGGTCATTAAAATTAGGTCAGCATAAGGCACAAAGCCATACACACACACACACACACACGCGCAGAATACGTACAGAAATCCTTGAAATATCTCAAGAACAACACACAACAGCCACAAACTAGTACAACTTCCCTCTCATCGCTGCTTTGTTCCCCCCTCGCGATCCTTTTAACTAGAACAACAAACACATGCAAACTTATTACGCAATGGCTGAGATCGAGATCTGCCTACCTGACTTAATTATTATATCAGGGGACTCTCCCCCTCTGCCCCTGCCGCGGGCTCAGACTCTGGCCTGGCCTCGACCGATCTTGGGCGCGCAGGTAGAGCCAGCGAACAAACTACGCAGTCTTGACTCTGCCCAGGGGCAGCCAGTTGGACCTTGACTTTGCACCAGATCCTGCAGAGAATCCTATAAGAAGAAACACACAGAAAAGAAAACAGCTTTGGCTCTAGCTACTGTAGCTGCCGTCGAGCCCAGCCCACACGTGCCCTTCTTTTGCTTTTTGCACACAATTTTTTATTCGCAACACGCGCAGCGCTGCGTTTATGTACCGCAGAGGTAGCGAGCAGAAGGGTAGGGATGTGGGTATGTATATATCCAGTATATATGTACATCAGGCAAGCGAGGATACGCAAAACAACAAAGAACACAACAAAACGGGCAACTCAAAGCTGCTATCGGTTTTAAAAGCTCAGCGAATACCCTACTCGGGATGGTCGGCAACGAAGAAGCACCATAACAGGTACTAGCGAGAAGGCTAGGCTAAATATTTTCAAAAAATACTTTTTTTCCCATTTCCCGACCGATCGTTCGTATGGGAGCTATATGATATAGTCATCCGATTTGGCCAAAAATTTGTAAAGTTATGTGAAAGCTTGTGAAACAAACAAGTACAAAATTGCAGGATGCTACCATTAAAAACTAAAATAGGTTTCCTAACTAAGACTGTTTTTCATACCTATCTTTTGTATGGCAGCTATATCATATAGTTGTCCGATTTTAATAAATAATAAGCTAAATGATATAGTCAGCCGATTTGGCAAAAAATTGGTATTAAATTATGTGAAAGCATGTGAAACAAAGGAATACAAAATGGCAGGATACTACCATTAAAAACAAAAAAGTTTTTCCAACTAAGACTGTTTTTCAGACCTATCTTTTGTATGGCAGCTATACCATATAGTTGTCCGATTTTAATAAAACTTGGTAGAATTATAAAAAAAACACATATAAAACCAACGATTACAAAGTTTGGAGACGTTTCCATTGAAAAAAAAAAGTTTTTCATACTAAAACTAGTTTTCCGACCGATTGTTCCTATGGGAGCTATGAGATATAGTAATCCAATACGGTCGGTTCCGACATATTAGTAGTGTGCAGTAAAAAAAAGACTCTGTGCATATTTTCAGCTCGATAGCTTTAAAACTGAGAGACTAGCTGACGTAGAAACAGACAGACGGACGGACAGATGGACGGACAAAGCTCAATCGACTCAGCTCATCACCCTGATCAAGAATAAATATAGTTTATGGGTTCGGAAATTAATATTTCTAAGCGTTGCAAACTTCTGAGCAATAGTATAATATCCTTTGCAAGGGCATAAAAAAGGGCGAAACAATAACGCATGCACCTGTAGCGTATAGAGCGCGGGCACCCCTCTAATACCCTTTGCAAGGCTATAAATAGCATTTTCAAAAGCTCTTTTGATTCTGATTACAATTCTTAGCTGTTTATTTCATATATATTAAAGATTCAATCGAAAATTTGGTCAGAGAACTTAAAATAGAGACTTGCTTTCAATTTCACATCAATTCCGCCTCAATTCCGTAAAGTTTTAACTTTTGTTTTCTGAATATCCTGTGAAAGTCTTTCGGAATTACTTTTCTGAACCGGAAAATCCAAAATATGATATAAATTCCATATTTCGGAAAAAGGCGTAGACCGATCGGACCACGCCCACACTTACCTTGCACACTAACCAATTTGGAAAAGATAGCAACCAAAAAAATCCTTTGCACTTTGGGGGCTCAAACGAAAGTTTATCAATGATTAAGATTTTGAGATTTGAGTTTCGAGGTTTTTGAGCGAAGGTGTTGATTCAAACCAAAACAATCAATTTATTAGTGGTATTCCTGAAAGTGATTTACTTTCGATTTTGATTTGCTTTCGATTTCGTGTATCAGCTGATCACGACAGCTCCATACAAAATTTGCAGTGTGCCCAGAATAGGTATGGAAAGTAGGGTAATACTAATTGCTTTCACGAAATCAGCTTCGAGGCTGATTTCGTTTTGATTTCGTTTTAACGTGACCGTTCTCATCAACGAATGCGGTCGCACTTGGTGTTTGTTTACCTTTAAATTTGATCGCAATATGGAAAACTTTGTTAGTTTTTTGCGTTTTTCTGCTATTAAACTTAAATGCATGTGATAACTTACTTCTTAAGGATTTCTGCGAAGCAACATCAAAGCCTAAGCGTGCTAGCGCATTCAAATGGACGGATGCAGAGGCTGTGGAGTTTTTAGAACTGGTCCTTGACCAAATAAAAGACACACCTGAATCGCTGGAGGTAATATCCTATTACTTATAATTAATACTAACTAAATTTAATAAAATTTCATTGTAGAAACCAACGGCACAAAAATTTTTTGCTCATGTCATCCGCAAGTCCGACTCGTTTACGGATATAAACCATGTAGCTCTTAAAAACGAAATGCGAGCTTTCAGGACCCAGTACATATCTGCTGTGCAGTTAATGTGGGAATATTCCAAGTTCACATATTCAACCAACAAGTTCTGCTTTAGATATTTAAATAATATAGCCTTAAAACTATTTTTCGGCATTTTGGTTATCTTTGCTTTTGTATTTTCATGAACAGCTGTACAGTCAGTTCACAATTTCATTCGGCACTATTTGCTTTCGCGCCTTTGTTTAATTTCGCGCCAAACGAAAGCAAATCAAAATAAAATCAGGGTCGTTCCGTCAACTGCTTTTGATTTGCTTTCACGAAATCAAAATCAAAAGCAAATCACTTTCAGGAATACCACTAATATGTGTTCTGCAAATCGCTTTCGACCCAAGAACGACACAAATCGTATGACAATTGGATCGTTTTTTGATCGTAATCGACTTGTTACATACAGGAATATACAAAATATAGTTTGATGATAATATTAATAATATTTTCAATGTAATTTTCAGCTCTTCAATGTGAACCGAGTCAGACTTACAGATTTACTGAAATCAGCTTTGAGGCTGATTTTGATTTGGTTCACTTGTAGCTTGGAGTTTGTTTGAAATCTGCTGTATTGATTTTATTCAGAATGTTGCAAGTTGTTGCATTTCAAGTTGTAATAGTTAAATAAATTTTTATCTAATGTATTTTAATGTAATTTGTGCGATATCTTTTGTTAGTCAACCTTTAGCCGACAGAAATAAGCCCAATGGTTTGCCCACACAAGAACATGCCACCTACAACTGTTCAAGTATGCCCAAATCTTAGCAGAACAAGAAACAAGTGAAACATACTCTGTAACTCCCAATGTTTGTAGCTGCTGCCCATCGCTGCTTTAGCCGGTGCTTCACAGCATAAATGTTTCGTCACCTGTGACGAACATATAAACGTCTTTTGTAGCACCGTGATAGTGTTTTATTCAGCATTTCTGAGCTATTTTCTTTGCGATTCCCAAATAATGCGGAATTCAAAGCGAACAATCATTTTTTACGGCAAAGTATTAATACAAAGTTATTAATAAGCTAGTGGATGTAATGCTTAGCGAAGCCTCAAACTCTATCAGACGCAACAACCGATTCGGGACGATCTTCACGGAATTCGTCTATGAGCGAATCACGACCATGATTGAGTTCACTATACCAGCGATGTACAGTTGTTTTCGAAGATGCTTATCACATTATTTTTATGACAATCCACGACGAAAGTGGTATAAAATACCTTCTCTTGAAAATACCATTTGAAGGCCAAATTGCTCAACTCAGTGTAAACAGTGTAAAAGTGCTAGTACATCGAAACGTTGTCAGACCGTTTATGCTAGAAAATGTGAAGCTTTAACTTTGTGTTACCAGATTGAAACTATGGACATTAGTGTTACCCTTTCGCGACAGCAACTAGAGTTGTCATCAACTCTAAAATAGGCACTTACAAAGCTCAAATTCATTACATTCGAATACGTCTTAATAAATTTGGTTAAATATTTATATATATAAAAATAATAGATTGTTCGGAAGCTTAAAACATAAAAACCTCTGCTTCAAATAGAATACTACCCACTACGGTTATGTTAATAAATCCTTCGAGAAAGTCTAGGCAAAAAAAAAAATGGTTAGAAAATTTTTCAGGCACAATATAACATAACGTTTCCACTAATCAAAAATTTACTTTCGAAATAGCCCAAATAAAGAAAGAAAACGAACGAAAAAGGAAGTGGAATTTAAAATTTTCAAACAAGTAGAAAAACCAAACCAATCAGAAAGAATAAATGCTGAGTTGTCAAATGTAATGACCGCCTACAGCGCCACAGGGTTGAACTGCAATGGAATTGAACATGGCCTTAGCTCTCGCTTCTAACGGTATTGCTGCAACAATGTTGCTAAGGTAAAATAACGTCATATTTAAAACTGAAGCTTCCTTTAAAACTGTAAATCAATTAAAAAAAAGTGTTGAAAAATTTTAAGTACAGCAATAATTTTACCTTCACTTTGGTGTTTTCGATTCCGTCCCATGAATCTAGGTATTTCCACATCGGTAAGTTTTTAAGGGCAGGTCCTTGAATGGGTTGCAGGGTGCTAAAAAGTTCGACTAGGCCTCAAAGTTTGCAAATTTTTTAATGCTTCTTTTATTACGGACATTCGTATGCCTTTTGTTTGTGCGTGTGTGTGTGTGTGAGTGGTACACAAACACTTACATACTTTCAAATTTGGGATTATATACATACATACATATGTACATGCGAATCAAGAATGAAAACAAGGGCAGGAAGAAACCAGCTCAGAGCAGATTAGGAAAAAATGTTTGTTAAAAAAAAAAATTGCAATAAAAAGCAAAAGTAAACCGGCAACCCAACGTGCTCTTACGTGGCACGTAAGCTTAGTCAAATGGCGTGTACGTAAGCGGCATGACGTTAGATTTTTGTTTATTTTGCCGGCTTTTTGCACACCCACACATACATACAGACAGACTGACAGACACATACAAGCAATCAGCAGTCACAACACGCGCTCGCCGTCGAACATGTTCGAGGGGAAACACTGCGTGGCAGCTGCTGCCGCCGCTGTCGTTGTTGCCTTCGAACCGCATTGAAAGTGAATTTGGTCTTGGGCTTGACGCCCTCTCTCTTTCTCTCTCTCTCTCTCTCTGTCTCCCTCCCTGTCACACCCCAACCCACCCCCAATAACAAGCTGCACCACCCTTACCCCCTGGGTAATTTAAGCGCCAAAAAATCTAGCTTCAACATTTTCCTCAAATGAAAAACAAGCATTTTCCGGCGGTGGTGGAAAGTGAAAACCAGCCAACCACCACCCACCTACCCTCCACACTGCACGCAGCCAGATCCAACGCGGTGCACAACTCCAACCAGTGCGTCGGCGTCGCACTCGGCGCTCGCTGGTTCGAAGCGACCGCTTCGAACGAGACAGACGAGGCGGCAAGTTTGGTTCGTGCAGTTGGAATTTCGCTTTCGATCTGGTTGGTTGTGTTTTTGGCTTCCTCCTCTCTCCCTCTCTCTGTATTGTTCTCTCTCTGCGTGAGCCGAAAGTGGGAAAATAAAAACTGAAAACACCAAAGTGGAAGAAGCGAACAAATTGAAAATTAATAAATTTTTGGATTTTTGAATGCAACTACAGCAAATTGAAACAACAAGCAATAAGGTGTGTACAAGTGTGTAAACGGTGGTGCCGAGTCGCCGGCAAACGGTAAATCGAAAGAGCGTCTCTGTGTCTGTAAAAATGTAACAACAACAACAACAACAACTAAAACATGGCAAACCATAAAAACTTCAACTCAGGACAACAAAAATAGACTGCAACAATTTTTGTACGATTTTTGATAAATTTTTTACAAAATGCTTATTTAAAGCACGAAAAAAAAAAAAATTAAGAAAACAAATTTAATTATAAAACAAAAAAAAAACATCAGTCATCTGTCTACTTATGGCGCCGCGTCGCAACAGCAGCACCAGCAATTCGCAAGCCCAGCAGCAGCCCCCACAGCAACAACAACACCAGCAGCAGTCACAACAACAACAACAACAACAACAACAACTTTATACATTTTACAACGATCACACATCAAACATGTCCCCCATGCAAATCAGCTCCAACAACAGCGGGGGAGTCCAATTGGCCCGCTGTTGTTATCCAAATGGTGAATGTGGCAAATTGGATGCCCTGATCTCGCTGGATGAACCCGGCCTGGCCGAGTGTGTGCGTGTCTTGTGCAACAATGAGAACTGCAATGTGGGCCAGTACATGCATCGCGAGTGCTTCGAGGTGTGGGAGGCGGGAGTGCTGCAGACGCTCAAATTGCATGGTCGAGCACGCAGTTGGTCCGAACGGCAGCGGGCCCAGCATGTGTGGACCAAGAAGGGTTACGATCTGGTGTACAAGGTCTGCAGCTGCAAGTGTGGCCGGGGGCAGTTGCGCAAAGATCTCGAGTGGACAAATGGGTCCCTGGCGTATCTCAACGGTGGAGCACGTACGCTTAATAATGGCAATCTGAGCGAGGATGATGATAAGAAGAAGGCCAAAAAGAAGCGTAATCGCAATGGCAATGCCAGTAGCAATCAAACGAAGGCCCTGGGAGCAGCGCTCACTCCTTTGAATACCAACAACAACAACAACAATAATAATAGTAACAATGGTGGCTATGCACCCAATCCGAATGTGGGTGTCATAGGATCAGGCTTGCCGCACAACAGCAACAACAACAATAGCAGCAACAATCAGAACTCCGCCGCCACGGTGCTGCCCCCCAGCGCTGTGGCCACTTTGAGCAACATTTTGATCAATGGCAGCGGCAATGTGTTGGGTCTCGATTTGCGTGCCCGTGCCGGTAGTCTGTCCTCCAGCGGTGCCGGCAGTGGTTCTAGCTCACCCTCGGCCTCTCAATCTAGCGGTGATATCTCCATTTCGCCAGTTCAGCAACAGCAGCAGCAGCAGCAACAACAACTGCAGCAGCAGCAGCCTTCCCTGCTTCTGCCCCAAATGGTTACCTCGTACAATGCCAGCACTTTGCTACTCCAGAATGGCCTGAATCTAAACAAATCGCATTTGCCAACACCCCCACAACCCAATCCCACCTTGCCCGCTTTGGCCAACATCAGCAACTTTAAACTCTTGGCCAGCTACGATCAGCAGCAACTGGTGCAGCAGCAGAAGAACAAAGAGGTGGAGCTATACTCGGAGCGTGTGCGGTAAGTGGACACCAAAAATATTGATTGAGATGATTTCGATTGTCCCAATTCTACAACATGTATGGAATTTTCAATCAATTTTGCATTTTGAGATTGAGAAACTCAACTCGCTAACTGCTGCAAAAACTGCAAACAAATGTAGGAAAATTGTTACAAATTATTTAAGAAGATGCAAAAAAATGTTTGATTATTATTGAATAGGATGTAGAAACTCTAATTACTGCCAAAATTTGCAATAATTTTAGGAAATTAATAAGAAATTGTTCAAAAATTGAATTAAAAATCTATTCTCAGGGTAGGAACAATTTCAAAATATATTAGAAATCAGTTTCAGCTTTTTTCAAGTAAATTTCAAACCAAATTGGTATAAACTGCAGGATATAGATGGAAATTAAAATCCAAATTAATTCTAAGAAACTGTCCACAATTTTTAAAAGAAAAAATATTCTGCAGCATGGAAAAATTGAAATATCAATTATCTTCAGAAACGAGAAGGAAATCAAAGTTAAAAACAATTGCTAGAATATTTTAGACTTAATTTAAACATGGCAAACTCTTCTAGATTGGTGTATCTAGATTCTAGAAGGTCCATTTAATAGTTAATGAAAATGGTTAAAAAGAAGGTTGGAATTTTAATTGCTTTAGGCAACGATTTTTAGAGTTCAGCAGGCTTGAGGATAAGAAAGCTTTTCAGTCGTGTTCTCAATTCCACTTCCACAAAAGTACTTGGAAAAAGCAAATGATTCGAGTTCGGCTAGAAGTAAATCGCACGAAATTTGCGGCTTGAAATGTTATGCTCAGTGAAATGAAAAGTAAATTGAAAATTTTGGAATTAGAGAATATAACATATGCACTAAATGATGATAAAAGATCATTCTTTGGACCATTTTAGATATTTTGGTATCTTGAAACGTTCGTCTGTAATGTTAATTTATTTAAAAAGTTTGAGCTGTCAATTATGCTAGCTCCTTGCTCCTTATTTTAGACAAAAAATGTGATTAGAATTATGAATTTTGATATTAAATAACTATCAACCACTATTTTATAAAAATAATTCCGAAGCTTTTTTATGTGGAATCCTAAACACGAAAATTAAAACGTTTCAGAATTGATACAGAATTACTTATAAAAAAAATTAAGTGGAATTGAGAACAAAACTGTTAATTGATATTTATTTAAATGATTGAAATTTGAGTTTTGAAGATTTTCCATTTGGAAATCTTTCCATAACTTCTCACAGTCATACCGATTTGTAAAGTTCTACACGGAGCTTTATTAAACTAGGAAATCAAACCAAAATTAATTTGGGTTCCCTGCTTCAAACATACTTCAAATTAAAGGATTTCCTGTTGTTTAAAATGAAATTTAGAAAAATTTCATTATTTTTAATAAAATAGAAAAATTCGGGAAATCATTTTTCTAGTCACTTCTTCGATTCCCTTCTTCTATTAGATCTGCTACATTTCATATGCTTACATATGTTTTTCTTCTTTATAAATTCTTCACTTAAATTACATAAAATTGACATAGGAATTTTCAGTTTTATCAGTTATCGCACCGCTCTGGAGTCGGAATTTTTGGGATATCCAAACCGAAACTGCACCGGAGCAGAAATTTTTGTTACCTGTAAATCACGAAATAGACGAAAAGGGCTCGGTCTTTAAATATTCATTAATATTGTAGCCAGGGCTGCAAACCGTTTTGAACCGAACCGGTTCGAAACCGGAATTCAGATTTTTATTTTACTGTGAACCGAACCTTTTTAGAAATGACCTAAAATTTCGGTTCGGTTCAACAAAAATGATACAAACAAAAATTTGACCTTCTGTCTGCCAACTTAATCTGTTTATCTGGCAGGAAAGTGGAAAAAATCTGGCAAATCGTTTAGATTTCCGTATAAAATCCCCACCCATAACAGACTCTGTTTTTAGACTCTAAAGCTTCTTAAGAAATTCTCACAAGCAAGAGTCTAACTTTATTTTTGTTATATTTTTCTACGTAAACTACGAAATGGAATTTCACTTAATTGTAAATTATATATTGAATATTTCCATGTGTTCTACTAACCAATTCCGACCCAAAAACCATTCGGTACCCATACAAATTGAAGATTTTTTTAGGTCGAATGTCGAATTTTTTTAGGTTAAAAGCACATAGAACACAAAAATTATTAATGTTGTATAAGCATGGACTGAACCAAGGTTCGAACCAAAACCTTCTAACAAAAACCTCGAACCTTAAATTTCCGAACCTTAACCATTCGTAAATTTGGGTTCGAACCAGTGAACCGTGAACGCATCTTCAAAAGTAACATAAGTATTGATTTTTAAGCATGTTTAACTGCCGATAAGGAAGAAATAAAATCTTAAGCTAAGGAACTTAAAAATAATGAAAAAAGAAGATTCTTTTTGACAAAACTCCAAGATAAATAAATAAATAAATATTGCCATAAAGCAGCTCAGCCCCCTTAAATTACTCCGAGAACTGAATTGGACACGTCTTAAAACCCAAAAGAAAAACAATTATTATTTATTTCTGCCGATATTTTCTGAATTCAGTCCCACTGTGCACTCTTTCGGTACGGCTAGTTGATCCATAGAACTTCTCATAAGCACAAGTTAAATGTTGTACCAGTTTTCCTGCATCTGTACCAGTGTAGCCCATTTTAATGTTGAGGTGCAGCATGAGCGAAGTAAGAAAAAGACGAGATATATGGAGAAATGACACAAAATACAACGGTTGGCTCTAAAGAGAATCAATACCAGCAATTTAAGTGTGTATTTCCAAGCCAGGGTTCCTCAGTCATAGCCCCTGGGGGCCGAACACTCGCGGCAATTCACACCGAATGCTTGCCGAAGTAATGCCTCAGTGAGTGTCAGAGGGACTCTCTTCTTGGGAAACCCTGTTTGATGCAGTACACGACGACTCTCAAGGAATATAAGGCTTTGGCCTGATTTCTGCTCTTGCTCCAATACAAGCGCATTTTCTTTGATTGTGTGAATTCCTACAATTCATCAGTTTATCATTTGCTGCCTCCATAGCGCTTATATAACCTTGATATTTGCTGACAACAGCAAATTCTGAAACAGCTGCACAAAATTATTAATTCAATATTTGAAAATAAGAGCACTCTAAATTATATTCAAGTCATCTTCGTACTTTTACTTGTGAGCGACTTATAAGGAAGTTCATAATGTTTTTTTTTTAAATATAATTTGCATATGTCTCTGATCTTTTGTGATCTGCTTTGTTGTTTGTATTTCCTCTTTTCATCTTCGACAAATTTCACTTTTCTTTTCGATACTGCTTTACGTTGGGTCAAGGCCTGATAATTGCTTTTACTGGTAGATAAATCAAATAAGAAATTATTGAAATTCATTTTCCACAGCACATTTTTCATTTCAGAGCAAATGTGGCGGTAGCACAATATTATTTTTTTTTTCCCAGTTTCGTTAAAAATACAAACACACACTCGCACACACACACACACACCAAAAACACAAGTAAATATAAGCAGAAGAAGCAAGACACACAGAGAACAAAAACAACAACAAAAACAAAGAAACGGACCACATTTAGATCATTCTGTTTTATATACACTTAGCAATAAAGGGCATATTCAATTTGGTTAGAAGCTTGCCTTGTTTATTTAGAGACTCGGAGAGGAACTTAGTGCTTCGAAATGATTTATGGTTTAACATTAGTTTTTATACAAACTATTTTCTTTTGGATTTGGATAAAACCAACTAGAATTCCACATAAGCCTTAACAGATCTTTACTTCTTCATTTGCCCTAAAAATCTTAAAGTTTATCTCAAGGAATAATATGGTAACCTGGAAAGGGTAGCCGAAATATTATTCAAAATTTGTTTTCCATAATGGGAACCGAGCTCTGGAACCGTACCATACCCACCTAAGTACTTGTTCGTAAAAAAATATATAATAGATACATGAGCAACAAAATGTTCATTTTATAAAAAGATACTTAAAAAAGTGTCACCTAAAAATCAGTCGAAAAATTCATCAGAGTGTTTTCAAGTGGGTTCTAGTGATTTCTAATTCATTGGAATTAACATTAATCGTTTTAGTCCGACTCATTAAATCCATTTTATAATACAAGATATAAACATATATGTACCTTATCCGAATTCGACCACTTTTTTGGAAGTGTTACCAGGAATAAGAGTTATAATTTTAGTGTTAAAATATCAAAACATCAATGTTTAGGCTTAAAAAAAAGGCTGTCGATCATCAATGTTGGGAATCATCGATTATAGGAAACATCGATATTTTTTCACAGCTTTTCGACTTATATTTAAAATTCTAGAATTCTAGAAAAAAATTCGAGGTGATATATATAGGGTTGATGCATTTGTTGCGTTTGGTCCCGGCTAGAGATGAACGCATGACGAATATATCTGACACGACACGATTTTAACTCAAATGAAGGACACGCACGACTTTATTTTATGTGAAATCAAGTAAATACATTTATTATAATGGACTATTTACCTTTATCCAGAGAAATGAAACATCGTTCTCATGCTCTTTTGAGCTTCTTTAGAAACTTTCAATTTAACCTAGGTTTTTTAACTTGATTTTCATCCCTTCATTCAACAAATTCTTGGCATTTTAGTGTAAAGTTCATGGTTTAGTTCAATTTATAGCCTTTTTCTCAATAACCAGTTGACAAGGCTTCACGTTTGTTGCTCTGACAAGCTCACATAATCAAGACAACTACGTTATTCGAGAGATTTTAGAGTTCTTGATTTAAGCTCGTATATTTTTGTTGTTTTTTTCTACGTTAATATCTAACTATGGATATTAGTGTTTATTTGAAACTAAAACTTTCGAAGCATACGGTGTTGTGTCGTTAAAGTCTAGCAGGCACACGAAATTTGATCTAGCAACGCGAACACTTTCTGCTGAGTCGTGCGTGCTTGTTACACGAGGATAAACACGAATCGTGTCCAATTATAGTCCCCGCAAATGTTGATCCCAAACCCAAATTTATTTAAAAATCTGTCCCTTAAAAAAAAAACGGGGTTCCGATTCTAATGCTCTTCTAACAGCCACGCTCCCATTTTCCGCTTTCGCAAAAACTTTGCGATTTGATCATCAAATCGTAAAAGTTAGTGCTCCGACACTCGAAAATCGCAAAGTTTTGGCGTTTTTAAACCGGCGACATCTGAGTCCGTGAAATGAAAAGTAAATGCAAAATATAGGTTGATGCACAAACAGACAGATTTGTCTTACGGACTCTCCCACTCCATTCGTACTAAGGCAATATTTTAAACAATTATTTAATAGAGATACACAAAATTGAGCGAGATGGAAAACTGCTCACAACAACAACAATTTGCGATTTGGCCATGGTATATATCGATATATTACTATCGATAGCATGAGTAGTGGCGTACATCAGCTGTTTTTGTTATGTGAAATGACGCAAAACAAGTTGGGAATGAAACATTATCGATAACGAAAACTTGCGAATTTCGGAGCGCTCTAAACTGAAATCGTGCGAATTTGGTGAAATCGCAATTCGTAAAAATAAGTGAAAGCCGGAGCATGGCTGTAAATGATTGTTTCCAAAAGCGATTCGCTTTTCCATCTAAAACCAGTCGGCAATCGGCTATTTACACGCACACGAGCCGAGCGCATGCCGAAGTCGGGCATATGAGCGTAAGCAGCGCTCTCTTTGCTTGCATTCGCTGCCCAGCACACACACTCTCACTTTTTGGCCTCGCTCTTCTTGAACATGGCTGATCTAAAGAGTATTCAAACTTCGGCACCTTAAATTGTTCGTTCTTTTTGTTTTGCTTTTGGATTTCGAGTTGTTTCCAACCCCTTTTGTGCTTTTTTTTTGCCTTCTATGGCATAATTCGTTCATTTCTTATGTATTTTGCCGTTTCTCCTTTTTTTTTTGCTCAGTTTTCAAGGCCATAATATTTGTTTTCATTCTGTTGTGTATTGCTCAAAATTGCATTTGCTGTTATCAGCTCAAAGTAATACAAATGTGTATACATGTTGTATATTAATTCCAAAATAAACTTTCATACAAAAATGTTTATCAAAGTATTTTTTCCGTTTATTTTTAGCGCCACACGCGGCCCATTTTTTGTTGTATTTTTATTGTTCTTGTTTCGATAAACAAAAAAAAAAAGAAAGAAAAAGAAGAGATTTAAGACGCCTTTCTTTATGAATTTCGGCGCTGTGCTGCTCTTTAATGAATGAGTTTTGTTGTTTGCGCTCTCTCACTTCTATCTTTTACACACACAAACACACACACGCACGCACAAACACTTAACGTGTTTTGTCTGCAGCCGCCTCAGCCGGCAATATTTGCTTCAATGTCAAGGTTAAGATACATTTTATGTATTCATTTTTTTTTTATGGTGGGTTGAGTGGGCGGTTTGTTTTTATGATTTTTCTTCTCTCTTATTGTTCCGCCTTTTTGTGGGCCGAAAGCTCTTCCTGTTTGAAGTCTGCTCTCAATGTTTTTGTGTCTGCAAATGTTTTAGGCTTTGGCCCATTCCATGTTGTTTTTGCCCATGTCGCAATAAGTTTTCAAATATTTTCAATACATAAATTTCAATATTGTTCGCTGCAAGCACAAGTGCAAATAAATTGTGAAAGGCAAGCCAAGTGAACATGCATTCATACACATACATATATAGCTGCTGTCAGAAGTATCCATTCGACGTCTAAACTTTGCTGCATACCCTGTAATACAAAGGGGTATGTTTGCACATTTAACACCAACTTAATGGCAATCTTAAATTAACTCAGACAATAGTTTTCTCAAAGAAAACTCCAGATTATATTAAGAAATTGAAATTTATTGTGCACATAAACAAATTCTGAATAATATAATATAAATGGATTTTATGGTGTTAACTCACTTCCAGTCGAGGCAAGTGCACTTTGTTGTCAGTTCCCGAAATGTAGCTTTCCAAACAAGGGAAGCAAAGGAATGCCCACCGCTGATTTAGATCGTTCCATCTATTAAAAATTTCTGCAGTTAATCCTTTCAGCGGGCTAAACACAAGCTAGATTAAACAAATCGACCTTCGAAACAATATCCTAATAGATAAACTTCAATATTCTTAAAATAACACAAAAATCTATCTTAATTGGAAAACAAATAAAGCTTCAAGGAATTCAAGGAATCATACACCCAGAAAAAAGCAGGACGAATAATCTAAGTAAAAATGCTCTTGAATTTTTAAGAATTTCACTCTTATAATTAAGCTTAATTCGTCCTAGTTTGGTGCTTTTAGGAAGGGGAAGAAAAGTCAAGAAACTGAGAAAGGAGAGCAAACAGATTACACGATTCGTTTTTTATGGTAGAGGGGTGTGTGGGGAAACAGTTGAGCGGACAGCGCCATTGATTTTTGCACTCATATTGCTTTGGAATTCCCAAACAGTTATGGCATTGCTGGCATGGAGAGACGGTTGTTCGATTGACAGTTGACAGGCTAAGACTGATGATGTATTGCGGTGTTGTGTGCTCCAATTAATTTTCTATGAAATAAATTTAAACAAAAATTGATTTAAATATAAGCCCTTATTATTGAAACTGTGGAGCTTTAGATTCACGAGTGAAGCATCTTACTCGTGAACCTGTAGAGCTCTTGATACAGTAACAAACATTCTTGGTTTATGACAAATCACTATGCTCTGGACTTAAGCATAAGCTATCTTGAATTTGAGTAAGCTTTGAACTTGTTTCACGAATTTTTCTACTTGACTGGAGTATGTTTGGAGCTTGATTTAAGTATTGAAGCTTTTGGATTAAGAAAATGGGAGATCAAAATTTCATACTTGGATCAGGAGTTTCGTACTTGGACTAAGAATTGGTATTCTTATCAAACTTCTGAAATTAAACATTATTCATCCAAGCATAAAATTCTACATTTATTGTGTACCGAACGTTTAAATGAAGATATTCGAACTAGGAACATTTCTGAAATGTACCGTTGCGCTATATAGGTTCTCGAATTTGGTATTGACTTCAAAACAACAATTTCCGACCTTGGTTTTCGTATTTGTTTAGTGTATTTGGGTACTAAGGAAACTCTCAGAGCCGATACTGTATTGGTAAGAGCTCTCTTCTAAACCCGCCTTCGAATTTTTTATATTTTGAAAATACATCTCTATTTGATGGATCCATAAGGCTTACAAACCGAATAAGAATAGAAGAAATCATACCTCTTTACTTTATCTATGTTAAAATTCAGAAATCAACGTGCTCCCACTTTCCCGTTGTGTAAGAGAACTAAAAAAACAACTCAAAATTACAATTGAAAATGAAATCTTTTAAGAAATTCGTTTGGATTTCGTTATAAAATTTATACAAACTGATCATTTAATAGAGGATAATTCCTAGTCGAACCCTAATATAGACAAATTTGAGGTCAATCTGAAAACACCCCCCTGCTGTATTGCCCAGCCATATATAACCGATCTCTCTCTCTCCCTCTCTGTCTGTTAATGTGAAAAACAAAACTGAAAATTAACAATTTTCGCTCGACTTTTGTGTTGCCTTCTTCTTTAGTTTCCAAACATCTGCGGTTTATACTACGAGCACAATAGTAATTGTTAGCGAAAAACAAATATCAAATATTGTGTTGTGGCATTTGAATTTTGTTTTTCTCGACGCCTCTTTCCCTCCCCGATTTGTACCCCTAAACCACACTGTGCTAATTGAGCACGTTCCAAAACTGTCGTCTAGACTTATAACATAAATTTCTGCACTGTAAAAATTTTTATTATGGCGGAACCAAACGGGCATTTCATCTGGATTGTTTTTGGTATAGGTTTTGAGTTTAGGTTTCGCCTTTTTTTTTTTAAACAACAACAAAAACAGATCAGCGAAGCATGAAATGAAATGACTTGAGTTGTTGACCAAGTCAAAGGGCAGGGCATTGTAGTAGCTGCCGCCAGTGTTGAACCGTTTTCTTGTGTGGTGGGGGAGTGTATAGCAGAGTAATTAACTGAAACATTTTTGTAGCTAAATTGAGGAAATATTAACAAACATGAAAACATAAATTTGACACTTGAAAGAATTAAAAAAAAAACGAGGGAGGAGGCGATGATGTGATGTTGATACGGGTTGTTATTTCAGGCAGGTTGAATAAAGGTAATGAAGTAGAGTTGAATCATATGCCTCTTAAACTGGTCTTATGCAAAGTCTTATAATTCTGGTTCTGAACCAAAACGGTTTTGAAACGAACCGCTTATTCCAGTTAGCGAACCGAACCGGCTTCCCTTTAGAAATGTTGAACCGAACCTAAAACTGCAAATAAAACCAGTTCTCTGACGAACCTAATCAAAATATTTTATTATGTGTCTTAAGGAAGCACTGAACCTATCCAAAACCATGTATTGCATCGAACCGGCAGTTCTGAAACTGTGTGAACCTCTGAACCTAACCAGTAATTATTTTCGACTGGTTTTCATCACTGGTATAAATTGTTGGTAAAAGCCATTAGCTTTAAGGCACGAAGTAATTTAGAATGCCTGTAATGATGTGAAATACTCTTTTTGCTCTAGAACATGCAGGTCGTTTAAAGGTATTTTTAACATTGTCTTGTCTATACTTCTTACAATGTCGTATATAGTCCATAAATCGTCAAAATACACACTCTACCACTTTTCAAATGCAAACAATCTGGTGCTGCCTGCTGTAAAACAGCTTCATGCCAGCCCATACCGAGAGCGAGAGTTAGAATTGTTCTCATTTTTTGCTAGCGCTCTGCGCGTAAGCCTCCTCGCCCACACCATTCACCATTTACACGCACACGAGCCGAGTACATGCCAAAGTCGGGCATATGAGCGTAAGCAGCGCTCTCTTTGCTTGCATTCGCTGCCCAGCCCTCGAGGAGGTTAGCGCGCAGTGCACAGCACACAATACATTCTCACTTCTCGGCCTCGCTCTTCTTGAACATGGCTGATCTAGATCGATTTCTAGAAGAAGAAAAATAATCTTAATTGAAGGAGATTTCCGGCTTGCCAATATACCAACATATCTCGGAGATAGTAAAAGATGGAGGTTTTCGAGAATGGAACATATCAATTAAATTTTCAATTTTTGTGACAAAACTCTTTTAAAATATGGGAGCTACAAGTTTGAATGGTTTTTATTTCGACAAACTGAAAATGATTCACATTTTCAATTCAATTAATTCAAATTTTAATCGATATCACATTCCCTTATAACGAATTTCTACTGTGATCTTCACAAACAAGCTTAATGTGTGTCATTTTAGTGTCATCAAATGACGGAGCCCTAAGAAAACACACACACACACTAACACACAAAGAAAGACACAGCGCGAGAGCGAGGTAGAAATAGAGAAAAGCAGAGACGAACGATTTTGAAACCGAAACCGCAATGCCCATTTGCAAATTAAAGCACATAATGAGTGTGGGCAGAGGGTAGAGAGTGTACCCAGAGGAAGTGAGAGAGAGAGAGAGAAGGAGAGATATGAGTTTCAGTCATTTTGGGGCCTGGGCGCACACCTTTTGTTAAAAATCAAATCAAGTATGCATTGCCGAGGAGGTGCCCTGCGGTGAAACTTCCTTGCCACACCAGCTCCACCGCCATCCCTCTCTCTGTTCACTAACTCACTTCCCACCGCAAAAGCTATTAATGAAATCTTTGTGCCAAACTGCAGGCAGTCTTGATGCAGTCTGTGCCTGTGTGTGTGTGTGTGTGAGTGCTGCTGCAACCCACATGTAAATATGGTGCGGGTGGGTGAAGGGGGAGTCCCTCTACTACGCCTACGTCATTTTGGAACGGCGCATGTCTAAAGGTCCTCAGTCGACGTCAGTGTATTTTCATTGCCAACAGACAATGCCAGGGTAACTCCATTCCACTCTGCAGCACTCACCACACGCACACACACACACACACATGTGAAATCCGCAGGCTTTTTGCCAACTTAAAAGGCTTCGTTGTACTCAGCTTATTCAGAACTTTCGTTCATATGCCAGCATGTTGCCTATAAGCCAAGCTCCTCTTTGAACACGCCCGTCTATGCAAGTGTGTGTGTGTGTGCGTGTGTTTATCTGCCTGTCTGTCTACTGAGTGTGTGTGTGTGTATGCTTTTAGGCTTTTGTGCCAGGCCAACTGACTAGCCAGACTCGACCCGAGCCAACTGCAGGCTGAAATTGCAATCAATATTGTTGTTGTTGTTGTTGTTGAGCAGCTGCCAGACACAAAAAACTGGCAACAGTAAAAACGAGCCTCGTGAAATGAAAGCAGCGGCAGGAGAAAGAACATGCAGTGCAAAAAATAAACATACCTACATACAAATATACATACGTATACAAATGTTTGTAAAATAAAACAAAATGTTTGTTGTATTCAGGCACTGTCTCGCACCCACCCCCCCCCGCCTTGCCTTTCTGCTGTCCCTCTGAACGGGTCCCAGCTGCTATTCTCTGCAGCTCCTGGGCACCATGGATCCTTGTTAATAAATGCACTCGGTGTCTTTTGTACCAGGGAATTTAACAAAAAATTACAACTAAAAGGCAAAAGAATTTTTAATAAGCCAATAATAACAAAAACTAAGAGCAAAACAAGTTTTTTAAAAAATGTGTAAAATTATAGAAACATTTTTTTCACAAAGATCAAATTTACGACAATACATAAAAACTAACTAAAAGAGTTTTACTGGAGTCGTTTCGTAGTTAGTTCTTGAATAAAAATGATGATTTGATGATCCTTGCAGTCCAGAACAACTGGAACATCGAATTTACAGAAATGAGGCAAATAGAAATATTCATTTTCGACACCAAAAAGTATATATATTCTTGATTATGCTGAATGCTATGGCTGCCATAGGAAAGATCTATTGGAAAATAAGTTTTGGGTAGAAAAAATTGAGCAATTATCTATATTGATAGTACAAATCGGCTGAATATATATCGTATAGCAGCCAATCGGAAAACGGATCCTAATTAAACCTTTGACCACACTTGAGCTGTAAATTGAAATTGCACTCACAATTACTTTAATAGTTCAATTTTAATGCTTACATTTTTAAAGAATGGTAAAGGTTGATGTGTAATTACATTTCAATTACCATAGCAATTACTTCAATGTAATGAATAACTGAAATGGAAGTTACTTTAATTATAATCACCAAAAATTTAATTTTAGGGCTCACATTTTGAAAGATTTGTAAAGGTTGATGTGTAATTACATTACAATTACCACAGCAATTACTTAAAAATTTAACTTTAAACTTTAAAAACGGAAATGAAAGTTACTTCAATTATAATTATCAATAACTAAATTTGAAGGCACACATTTTCAAAGAATTGTAAAGGTAGTAAATGTGTAATTACACTACAATTACCAAACAATTACTTTCAAATAATGAAACATTTATATGCAAGTTACTTCAATTAGTAGAACTAATAATTTAATTTTACGGCACACATTTTGAAAGAATGCAGTAGGGGCAGTTAAGGTTCAATTACTTCACAATTACCACAACAATTACTTTCATTTAATGAAAAACTGAAATGGAAGTTACTTCAATAAAGAATGCTAGAGGTAGTTAATGTGTAATTGCTTCACAATTACCATAACAAATAAAACTGAAATGAAAGTTACTTCAATAATAATTACCAGTAATTGAAATTGAAGGCACACATTTTAAAAGCATTGTAGAAATAGTAATTACTTTACAAGTAATAAAAAATGTATATATATAAGCGAGTAACTTCAATTATTTGTACGCATAATTCAATTTTAAAGCACACACTTTGAAAGTTAGTAATTTCATTACAATTACTTTTATCTAATGAAAAATTGTAATGTAAATTATTTAAAAGAAGTGTAATACTTGTTAATTTGTAATTACGGTACAATTACTTTCATCTAATGAAAAAGTGAAATGGAAGTTGCTTCAATTATAATTCCCAATAATTTCATTTTAGGGCACTCATTCTAAATGAATTGTAAATATAGCTAAATTGTAATAACTCCATGGCAACACATTCCACTGTTCCACTGTAACTGAAAATTGTTAAAACTTTAACAAAATCCACCAAATGAGCAAATCTTTCATCTGCATATGGTGGATGCGTTGTGTAAGTGTGAGTGCGAGTCAATGTTTGTTTGCTTCCTATTTGATATCCATTAAAACGATTCCAAATGGTGTCTGTCTATCCCCATTCTCATGCCATATCATTCAGTTTCCTCCCTCCGTCTCCACCTCCTTTGGTTGCAATCTGAATGCAAATGCCGCAGGAGCAACCATGCGATATGTGTGGGCGTGCCCCTTGAACTGTGTTTGTGTGTGTCGTGTGCATTTGATTTGCAATTTGTGTCGCTTGGAGTCCACTTTTTGTGTGCCTTTTGTTGTTGTTGTATATTTGTTTATTAGTTGCAATTTTCATGTGCATTGTGTGTGGGGGAGCATGAATCGGCTATTGGAAGTATATACAGTATTCGGAGTCGTTTTTGCATTCATTATCATTCACCAGGCAGGACATTTATAAAAGTTTATGGAGAAAAATAGTTTAATTAAGAAAAATTGTGGTGTTTGAAACCAATCTTGTGTCTAGTTCTCTTTAAATGCGGCTTCTTTCGACTGTAAATAATCTGAAAATGGAGCTAACAACAACTTGTTTGTTATATCTGTCAGTTTTTTGAGTTTTTTCACACCCCAAAAATATATAATTAAATGGTAAATCTACAAATATATTAATAAAAATAAATAAAATACTTAAATTTACATCCCCAGTGGACCAAGCCGAGCTCCGTACATTCAATTTTCAATAATCTACAATCAAAAGACCGACAATAGTGGGTTCAAGTAGAAAACGAGAAAGCCAAGTTAACTTCGTCTGTGCCGAAGTTTTTATAGCCTTGCAAGTGCTCGCTTAAATATTTTCAAAAAATACTTTTTCCCATTTTCCGACCGATCGTTCGTATGGGAGCTATATGATATAGTCATCCGATTTGGACAAAAACTTGTAGAACTATGTTAAATCATGAGAAACAAACAAATACAAATTTGCAGGATGCTACCATTAAAAACAAAAAAGTTTTTCTAACTAAGACTGTTTTTCAGACCTATCTTTTGTATGGCAGCTATACCATATAGTTGTCCGATTTTAATAAAAATTAAAAAAAAAGGATTATAAAAAAACGTTTCCATGGAAAAGAAAATAGTTTTTCATACTAAAACTAGTTTTTCGACCGATTGTTCCTATGGGAGCTATGAGATATAGACATCCGATCCGGTCGGTAGTGTGCAGCAAAAAGAAGACACTGTGCAAAATTTCAGCTCGACAGACGGACGGACAAAGCTCAATCGACTCAGCTCTTCACCCTGATCAAGAATATATATAGTTTATGGGGTCGGAAATGAATATTTCTATGCGTTGCAAACTTCTGGGCAAAATTATAATACCCTTTGCAAGGGTATAACAAGGCTGCAAACCTCTAAAAACTACAGTGGGTTTGAGTGTTTAGAGAGTGAGCAACTTTGTTTAATTTTGTACCTGTCTTTTTGTGGAGCAGACAGCATAGAAAAAATTGTTTGGCGAGCTCTGCTCATACTCTACCGAAATTACGTATGAATATAAAGCGTTATCTTGACCAAATTCTATAAGAATATTAAATGTGTTCTTATTATTCGAGTACTTTTCGAAACATTACGAAAGTCATAGTGAAGATTCAATGTTAGGTTCGAAAACCAGTTCTTAGAATTCTGGTACAGGATAGTAGGGCAGGCTTGTTTCAAAAGGGATTTAGTTTTAATCTTTTACTTAAGAATTTAAGAATCTTTTTAAACCACTTTAAGTCGAAAAATTGAAGAAATAATTTCGGGCTCTGGAGCGATGTCTGTGAACTGAGAGCCGATCTGATGTTATTTCGTGAAGAAAACGGTTCGATTAAAGTTTTTGATCAAATTTTGTAAATTTGTTAATGAAAGTAACAGAATTATTTCGTGAATCTAAACGATTATTCAGAATTAACCAAGCCAGCCATCCTAAAGGCCTGGATGGACTTACAATGTAAGTTGTTTAACTTACACCAGCACATATATCTTCATTGTGGAACATAGGTCTAGTGTGACCAGACTTTACAACAAATTACGCCAAAAAGTTCGAAAATAATAATGAAAATCGCGAAAAGTTCAAAGATCTCTATTAAAGCTTTGAATCTACACATTACCCATTCAAAATATCCATTCATTTGGAGTTGGATTTCGGAGATGACTGTTTTGTTTTTTTTCTAGCTAGATCATCTTAAAAGGCCTGAACACGACACACGACAGACTTTCTCTCAGTTATTACCCTCCCAATGATCCAGACAGGAAATGCTGTAATTTATGTAATTCTGTTTGGCTGCGATTAAGAAATTTCGTTGCATTTTTCTGTCTTTTTTTTTTAAAGCTAATGATCTGTCACGCCCCGAAGCGGACATAAAAATGCATTTTGTGTTGAAAGAAACGAAAAATGTATTTATTTATTTGCGCGGCTGGATCGTAAAAATAATTTGCTTTTATTGCCGAAGAGAGTTGGTTGCAGTTGTGCCCTCTTCTGTGTTTTTTTCTTTTTTGGTTCCCTCTCTTTATTTAATACGTTTTATGTCCTCGTCATGCTGTTTGGGATCCATTGGACTTGTTTTTTTTTTTCTGGCGGGTCCGCAGCAAATTCGCAAATCAACGCCACATGGCCGTTGCGGTTCTTCTCCAGTTTTTGGGCCCTTAATTGCCTCGGGTGGTGTTGTTTCACCGCCTCTTTTCCCAGTGCCCGTCCCATCATGACTGATTCAATTAAACAAAACGCAATTGCTGTTAACACGAAAGCATATGTCGATGGCTTCCCATCCAAAATCATGAGGCATCAAATTGTTATGAGCCAAAGAGATGGTAAAAGATACAAATGGCCAACGCAATCAGTCGTGTCGCAATCGAGAGGATACTGCCAACAAACAAACCAGCACCAATTGCTGCGAGGGCGGGTGTTAAGCACTTGCTGACTGCAACTAAATAGATATTATATAAGCATAAAGAATATGTTAGAGAAAAGCAGACAAGCTGCCTGCAAGCAAGCTACTTGAAAGAGAACTAAACAAGCTAATAATCATAAAACCAAATGACTTTGAACGTTGAAACGGGCTGTCTGTCGTGGTTGTCGCGTCAGGACTAAACAACGAGCAGAGGAGAGGAAAAAGAGACGGAAAAAAAAGGAAAAACTAAACTCTACAGAAATCATCAACATTATCGTCATGGTGGCAGAATGACGATTAAAATTTAAGCTTCATTTGTTGGCTCCCTCGGTAACTTATTGTAGTCAATGGGAGAGGCGTTAAAAAATAACCCGAAAATGGTGGGTGTGGCACACTAGAGGATTTGCTTGAATGAATGAGAAGATTGTGATTGAGTAGGTGTGAATAATTATTATGGGGTGGGCTGACTGAAGTAAAAAACGCGTTGAAAGAGTTGAGGAAATTTAACATTTTATATAATGGGAAATCATCATCCTTTAGTCAAATGATATTGTCATTCCACCTTAAATGTGATAGACTACTTGAAGATATATTGTGAAGAATGGAAGTCAACCTAGTGTAATCTGATATAATAGTATTAAGAAAAGGTGTAAAAGGTACCCATAAAGGAGATGCTATAAAAACTGCCGCGGAATATAAGTATCT
The DNA here is from genome assembly GCA_035044985.1 of Lordiphosa fenestrarum. Classification (NCBI taxonomy): domain Eukaryota; kingdom Metazoa; phylum Arthropoda; class Insecta; order Diptera; family Drosophilidae; genus Lordiphosa; species Lordiphosa fenestrarum. The sequence continues at coordinate 86,939 of JAWNNO010000236.1, read as the reverse complement.
TGCAGTATGCTTCACGGCCACCCACACTTTTGAAGCACCTGAATTGAAAAGAAACTCATCAACTACATTTGAAAATCCTTCTTGTCAAAGCCAGAGCTGTTCAGACTTATGACCCACAGGTGTGGGTGGATACAGCTATTTTGAGTTGGTCGATTGTCTGCAGACATTTTACTTGAAGATAATCCCAAGGCTACCTCCTGAATATGCCCTAGCCTTGAAAAAGAAACGAAATGATGCACTGATAAACATTAGATTTACTCTTTGGGTACGTGGTGAAAACCCTATTTTACTATGGGGAAGAGTCGACTGTACCACAACCTAATTTTTCAGAAAAAAAGTGTTTTTTGTTCACGAGAGCTGTATATCTTATATGAGCTTCTCTCACTATCAACTGGACAGATGGTCTAAGCTTTGTGGTATAATAGAATACAATGAGAATCATGATTTTGTAAGCTCTTAGACAAACAAGTATCTAAATAGATCTTGATTATACCTGCACTTAAACTGCAAAACCTGGCAAACAGCTATATCTCATAGATGATTAAAGCTTGGCTTGAACTTATCACATTGTTATCAAATACGTACCGCATATAGTTACACATGCCTTGCCCACTTTGTAATTACGGAGAACAAGTAGGACTTGGCCCACTTTATAGGAAAATGTCCCAGCCTTAAAGATCACAGATGACCCTGAATGAGAAGCTACATGATATTCTAGACAATAGACACTATGACAAATGGGAGGAACTTGTATTCTACATAAAAAAGTTATGCCTTATAGAAATGAGATTTGGGAGATATCAAATTGGAGAAAAACTGCACTGCTGAACGGTGTAATATCTTGGAACGACCAGTAAAGTCTTAGTTATTCAAAATGAGATTAATATATCTTACATTCTGCAAGGGGCATAATGCTTAAGGCAACATCATGGCGGGTGTGACCACCCAGTGGATCCCTGTAGGTACTCTAAACAGCCTGACGGAGCTGAAAAGGGAGAACCCGACCGAGCTTATCGGTACCATAGCATAAACAGCAGCCCAAGCTATTCTTATTGCGGTGTACCTCCTAGTGGAAGACCATAGTGGCTTCAAACCCACATCGCGGGTAGAGTCGCCGGTTACGTACCTAAATTACTCTAGATGCTGTGACCGAAAGTCCAGCAGAGGTTTCAGATTGACTTCGCCCATCACCAAGGGTAAAATGTACTCCCGACCAGTGTGCTTTTCAAATTGGAACAAGGGGACTTCGGACATAATGAGGTGCCAATCTGGAGTCACCACACTGCCTCATTCAAAACCTGCACAGAGAAAATAAGGATAATAAAAAATATCCATTGGATGATTTCTCGTATCCATTTGAACTTGATATGTCTTTAATATCCATTTAATCACCCAACAAAGCAGAAAATCATCCAAGGGAAATGAAAATGGACCATCATTTAAAAGATGTTCATCTCCGTGAGATGATTAAAAGGTTATAAAAGACATATCCAGTCCATATAAATCCTTTTGTTTTTTCTGTGTGAGAGATCAGATTATTCTTTATCATCTTACATCAAATAATATTTAATTATACTCTGTACCGTAGGTACATAGAGTATTATAAGTTTGTGCAAAAGTATGTAACATCCAGAAGGAAGCATTTCCGACCCCATAAAGTATATATATTCTTGATCAGCATCAACAGCCGAGTCGATATAGCCATGTCCGTCTGTCCGTCTGTCCGTATGAACGCACAGATCTCAGAGATGGTAAGAGATAGAGGTTTGACGTGTATGGGACATATGCTTCTTATGTCTGCAGGCAGATCAAGTTTATTTTCAATTTTGGCCACGCCCCCTCCCGCCCCCGCAATTTAGAAAAAACGTCATATCTCCCACAGTTTTGAAGATAGATAGCTTGTTCCTTCTGGACATATTTAGTTATTAGGATAACTTATCGATCCGCCAAAGGAATGAAGAAGATCGGATGAACGGTTTTCGAGTTATGATCAAAAGACAAATTTTCTTGGTACAGAGTATGTTATAGTCGGGCTTGACCGACTTTCTTTCTTGTTTTGAAAAGAAAGAATTATTATTATTATTATGGAATGTCCGGAAAGTAAATGAAGTGCTTTAAATTGAAAAGATTGCCCTTTAGATTTAAGATTTATTGAATTTACTTCGTAGTGCGACAGAATATACTAAAAAATGAAGTGAAGGGGGGTAGCTTCTTCCAAACTGTAGGTTTTTGTGGCGATTCAGTTCAGATTCCCTGTTTTCTTCAGTTGATTTCATATTTTTATAAATCTAAGCTTATATCGCTACGAAGAGTTGGGAACGATGAGAAAGGATCGTATCTGATCACTTACAATGTATGGAAAACAGATTAGTTAGCCTATGTACATAAACTAAAATAGACTAGAATCGTCTTTAAAAGAGAAAAAGGAGCTGCAGTGGCTCACGAGTTCATTTATACCTGAAACTGGGCACTTTGTTGATGTAGCTTTTGTATGTTTGTTCTGTTGCTGTCTCAAAATCGTAATTCTCATCCACGAAGAGGAGACTATGCCAGGACTTCACTCTCAATTACCCCAACTTGATTACACTCCCACAAAACTTTCTCACGCCATCGTTGTGTGAGTGTGAGTGTAAGTGCAAGCGTCTGTGCAATATGGGCAACAACCCAATCACCGATATAATAATTAACAGCAACAACAACTCACTCACACTCCCGTTTTGGGGCAATGAGCTCTGGCAATGATCTGCTTGCTGCCGCTGGTCGATGGATCGACAATAACTGGCTTCATGGCTGGCGGCTTGTTTGAAAGGCGAGCGAGCTAAAGAAATAAAAATTGCAACGTATCTATTGCAACATGTTACAAATAAAAACAAAAACAAACATGGCGAGGCAAGTTTATTGAACTTCAGGCGACGGCGCCAGTAACAATTAAAAAATAAATGTTAAACGCTTTTAAAATCGAGGCAAAAGCAAGAGCCAAAAAGAAGCGGCAATAACATTGCCGCCTCCTTATAAGCTGGTGATTCAATTAAAACACAGAAAAAAAAGACAAAACTAGAGACAAAATTGAAAAGATATGAGAGAGATATTAAGAGCCTGTCGTATGTGTGCACCTTTAAAAAAGCCAACTTTCACTTTCTTGCATCGTCGTCCCCCTTGTACAACGTTGATGACAACGGGTTAACAAAAAAACCAAAAATTATAATAAAATGCAACATTTATTGCGCGGACTCCTCGGCTACACTTTCGTTTATTTGCCTTGCGTCGATAAAGTTTTATTGGCGATTTGTATCAATAACACATCAAGTGAAAGAAAGTACCTTTATGCAAATGTTTAGATAAATCCAATTGCTGACCTGGAAAACCTGGGAAATGTCCTGTCAACCATTGGCCATGTTGCATGACTTTGAAAGTCTGTGCGGAGTTTGGAACAAGACCCGCATCTTGTTTATGCACGCGATAAAAAAAAAAGCGAAACGAAAATTCATTTTACAAAAAGCCTTGGAATTATTTTTTTTTAAGCTGCTGCTGCTGGCATTGTAACTCTGCGCTTTAATCTTAAGGTAGCATCTGTTTTTTTTTTCTTTCTTCTTGTTGTTGTTCAATGGCATTTCATTGTGCATCTTATGCCCTGTCTCAGGGTCTTATCGCCATTTCAGCTGGCAAGGCCCATAAACATTCAAAGTAATCTCAGATTATTTTTTTTTATTTCATGATTTCAATGCAATTAAAAAGTGAAAAGAATTGTCATAAACTAAAACTTTTTAAAAACAGACACTTTTCGCACCCTTCGTGTTTTTGTTTGCACTTTGAGCTCAAGGGTTTATTTAAGATAGGGAAAGAATAACTTAAATCAAATGAAAGAGAACATGAAAATGTAGGACTTATTTGAGTGACTAATGGCGCCACATATTGAACTTTAGCTATCAGTAGAGCTGGTCTCGTCCTCGACGTTCAAAGGCAAAGTACTTCTAGCTTAATGCTTAGCCTAAAAGCTGCATTGCTTTCTTTACTGTGATTTGTAGCACCGTCACGCGCGAGGTCGACAGTCAGCTGCGCTGAGATGCCGGCTTTTGTGTTTGGTGATTCCCAAAAAAAAGGTATTCTAATTAAAAATGTCGGTCAAACCCGAATTTAATACACTCTGTAGCTCCCAATGTCTGTAACTACACAGAGAAAAAAAAGGGTATTAAAAAAATAATGTTAAATTCATCTTCAATTTTCTGAAAATTATCCACAGGATATAAAAAAAGAATATTTTAGTTTTAAAAAAAGTATATTAAAAACTATTCATTCCAATTGGATCTTTTTGGGCTTTTTTCTGCGTATCTGATCTTTTTGCTGTCGCTGTTGAAGCCGGTGCTGCCCATCACAATTGTTTGTTTTGCTTATAACTTGACAAACGTTCATCCGATCTTTACCCAATGCTTTGTAGAATCGATAAATAGTACTGATTATGAAGGTGCAAACCGTATGTCCAAAAAACTGTTGTAGATGTAACAATTTCCGCCACTGCATTAACTAACTAATAGAATTCGATATACTATAAAACAGTTATGTTATCCTTTCCTACGAAAGTAGCTGCAGTACAACTAAATAAAGGTACGAACTGTACACTTTAAGTCTAGCAAAGATGCAAGCAAGCAAGTTGATCAAAAAAACCGAAATATAGTTAAAAATAGAAAAACCTAGTACAACAAGGTGAACCCAACCTATAAAAAACGAACATTCAGCGAACATTTGGCGAATGAAAGGAAAAGTACTCTAAATGTGCTCATCCAGGGGAATAAGCAAGGAGCATTTGAAGGGTAATTGCGATACGTTTAAGGAACTCTAGTATACAAATTTCTGTAGACAGTCGCCAAAAAAAGGAAGAGAGGGAAGAGAGAAGTGCACGAAAGACCAAAGTCTTTCTTCTGAAAAACATACAGCTTACAGTTCATTCTTGTACTTACCTTGTCTGGGATGCGAACTCACAACATACTTCCTTGATCTCGGGAACTTAAGCACAAATGACGGCATCTTAGCTCATAGGACTATCAAGCACTCGCGTGGTATTTCGCAGAAATCACAGTTATTGGATTTCTTGATGTAAAATTCATATATCAGAGCAGTTTCCTATCTTAATATTACTCTTGACTGCTGTATGAACAATTTCGAAATTATTTGGACAAAAAAGTTGATTTTCTTTTTTCAATTAGGAATTTGTACCAATAAAAAGTAAATTTTTATTAATTATATATTCTTTTATTATTGTTTAAGTTTGTTTGAAAACATTGCCGCGAATATTTGTAATAATATCGAAACATTTTTATATGTCTTCTCCAATTCGCTGAATACTAATTCTTAACATTTGTTATGCTTCTTTATTTCTTTACAGGTAAGTCAAGTGGACTTTAGCGAAATCTTTCGACCCCCTGGCAAACGTCTTAAGTGGTCGTAATAAATCGCAGCAAGTAGCACAAAAAACTTTGAGCTTTATTTTTTTTTCTTTATTACCTTTCAGTTCAGGTGGGTGGAATGTGTTGTCTGAGCTCTTGTGGAGGTCTCTGCACTATTTGTCGACGCTTTAAGTTAAACGCTCCCCATGGCATCGTAAACATGGCGTACATTTAAGCGCAATTTAATGGTTCAATGACATAATGAATATGCAACGGCATGCACCAACAAAAGGCGGCGCAGAGACCAAGAGCAGCAGCAGTAGCAGGACCACTATACTAGTTGGTTGGTTGTTGCTCCTTTGGAGCATCGCTCGTCTGGGCTGTGCCTGCCTGCTAATTAGCTGCATTCATAATTTCGTGCACATTATTTACATGCTAAGTAAGCCAGCCAAGAAGAGTTTTGGGCACGCAGCCAGGACAGACAGGGCAACCGCAAACGATGTCGGCGGTTGGCTTGCTTATTCTTCTTCTTTTTTTTTTTTTTGTCGTCTGTCCCTGACATTGCTCCTTGCCACACAAAAGTCTTTCGCCTTATTTACAGTTATGCACAGCATTTGCAAGCTGTGTAAGTTGGAACTCTTACAAGTTTCCACACAAAGAAATGAGCAGAGAAAAAAGGAGTCGACGCGTAACTGAAACCACAAATTTGGGAATGGGAGGAGATGCATAAGAAGGTGCAAGCGTGTGCAAGTGAAAACTTTTTAATTGAAATTTTTATTTTTTTTCTCTTAAAGTTTATTTTTATTGAACCGCCAAAGTTTCTGGTAACGCCAGAAGAGGTTAAGTGGCCAAGATGAATGTATGCAAAATGGAACTACACTTGAAAAAATTGTACAATTTTGTTGCTAGTTGTCTGGTAATTGACTTGGGTAGACTTAAGGCTGCCTTTACACAGTTACATGATGAAACGCAGGCTACTAGATCATCATGTCTCATGTGTCGAGCCTTACTTTGAATGTATTTTTTGAAAGAAACTAGCTGGACTAGTATGTCTATAGTTTGCTTTTTCAGGGACCTCCCCTAACATTAGCTGACTTTGTGCGCAGATTGCGCTCATTTCCAAGCTGAAGCTTTCAAACATTCATCATTTAGATCTGAAAATTAAACGGAGTTCTAAGCTCGCTGGCTAGCTTAAAGCTTTCTCATTAAGAAACTTAAGCATCAACAGCTAGAAGTTGGCTTGCTGTATCGTTGTCTCTTTTTGCTTTCATTGCTCTTTGAAATGCTTAACTGCTTAAAGCGGTGATTGCATGGAGAGACAGTCAACGATCGGCAGTCGATTCATGAAACAGAACGCATAAGCTAATTACTGTTGTGATCAAACGCAACTTTTCCGGACCCCGTTAATCATTATACCCGTTACTCGTAGAGTAAAAAGGGTATACTAAAGTCGTGCAAATGTATGTAACAGGCAGAAGGAAGCATCTCCGGTATCATAAAGTATATATATTCTTCATCAGCATCAACAGCCGAGTCGATATAGCCATGTCCGTCTGTAGGAACACCTAGATCTCAGAGACTAGAAGAGCTAGAGCAACCAAATTTTAGATATAAGCTAGTATTGTCTGCAGGCAGATCAGGTTCGTTTAAAATTTTGGCCACGCCCCCGCAATAAAAAATGCGTGAATATCTCCTACAATTTGTAAGCTATCGAGCTCACATTTTGCCATATAGTGCATGTGGCCAATATGTACAATCTCACAAATTTTCATAAAGATCGGATAATAAACGGCAGAGTTAAAAAAACGTTGCATACTTATCTGAGCCGCATGAGGTTACTAAACACTAATTGCCTTAAGTAACGGGTATTTCGAAGTCGGCCAGGGCCGACTTTAACTTACGCTCTCGTCAATGATGAAAATTGGATAAAAATTTAATATCCATTTAACATTAAGGGCCGATTTCTCATCTACTAAATAGCTGCTATGTGTCAGATAAGCTTAGATTTTGCTTTGTTATTTGTAGGTTTATGTGACATTTTAATATCCAATATGTGAATATTTAAACAATATCCAAATCATCCAAAGTATATTTTCAAATATCCTTTCTCGTTTCTTAAAAAAGTTGTGTTTACAAAAAAATATGTAAAAACTGTATGAAAATGTAACTTTTCTGTATGTAAGGGGATAGAGAGTCTTTCTACTAAATAACACACAGCTTGCACTTCATTTTTGTACTTACCTTGTCTGGGATGCAAACTCACAAGTTTCTTACTTGATCTCAAAAGTCGACATCTTAGCCCATACGACTAACAAGCACTCGCGTGGCATTGTCGGAAATCACAGTAATTGGATGAACAACACGTTTCCTGTTGCTTTTCTTGATGTAACATTCATTTAGGAGAGCAGTTTTCCAAATGGAAAGTATTACTATTGTGAGGTATTCAGATTGCGGTATGAAAGATATAGAAGTTATTTGCTGATATTCTTATGAATTAATTCCTTCTTTTCTTTTCGAAAATTAAACACAAATCTTATATTTTATGCTTGCTTGCCAGCAAAACAAATATTTCTCTCAGTATACCAGAGGCATACAACTGCTTAAATATGTTGCCCGTCTTTTGCACTTGGCTTTTAATGCCTTTTCAAGTTTAAGCTCTTGCTAAGGCTTCCTGCACAGCGGGCGACTCCTTTTGAGCTCCTACAGGAGGGACTCTGCTTTTGTTTAACTTGGCCGCTCATCAGCGCTTCGTCTTGGGTTGGCGCTTAAGAATTTTGGCATGCCCACTTTACTTTAAGCGGCTTAGATTGCCGTCAAGTTGTACTCCCAGTCAGATAAATTATAAAAGATGCTCGCCCCGCCGCCCAAAGATTTCAGCGTGTTTATGTTGTGAAGAGACCCAAAGCTTGAGCATATTAAATCGATCAAATATTTAAACGCCAGCTATCAATTTTCATTTTAGTTATACCCCGGAGGCAAATTCATTCGCTCTCTGATGATTTATGAAGTGGTGTGTCTAGGCAACAAATAATTTAAATGCTTTGTGTCACAAAGGAGCAGAGAGTAAGAGAGAGAGAGTGGGAGGGGGGCACTCAGACGGCGCTAATTACGCGATCAACTGTTTGTTGCCCTTCCTGCGCGCGTCCATGGAACGACATTTCATTCATCAGACTTGGTTCCCCATTGCCTTGCTTCCTGCCTGCATCTCCAGTTTTGGCCGTAACTTTTATTTTTCAATTTCTCTTCGTTCTGTTTCATTTGTTCTACCTCATCCTTTGGGCCAACAGAATGTTATGGCTTGTTTTGTCAACGTTGGCAATTTTTGCTTTGTTTGCTCTCTGTCTGCTGCTCCTGCTGCTGCTCCTCTGACTTAATCCACGTCGTCCTGCAACTGCAATTAAGCAAAGCCAACTGCATTTTTGCATAATTATTTTGCATTGTTTTTCGTTTGCTGGATTTTCATATATTGTGTCAAATTCAATTATTATAACAATGTTTCGTTTTATTTGTCATCTGTTTTTTCCATTTGCATTGCCTGCATAAAACGTCAATTTCTGGCCATAAAAAGCTGTTGTTGTTTGCCATTTGTGTGCAGGTTTCCAGTCGTTCATTACGGGTTGACTGTCAAATTAAATTTGAGTTGAACTTACCAAATTTGTAGAAATGTAAGCAAGCTGGAAAAAAAATATAAAATAAAATAAAATGGCAAAAATAAAATATACGCACGTAAAAGCGCAGGTCGCGACATGACTTGTCAATTGAATTTGAGTTTGCAAGCTTTTTAAATTTTCATTTTACTGAAAATTAAGTTGGTATTTTTTTGTTTGAGTTGGTATTCAGATGTGCCTGAAGCTTCTACAAATGCTGTATGTAGCTAATGTGTACTTTTGTTTCCATTAACAGAGTATATTAAGTTTGAACAAGAGATAGAGCTTCGCCAAAGTAAAGATTCAGTGTATTTTCAATTTCTGCCACGCCCCCTTTGCATGGAAAAATCGTCATATCTTCCACAGTTTTATAGATAAAAGACTCATTTCTTCTGATGATATATAGTAATTAAGATTATGTATCGATCCACCGAAGAATATCAGATGAACGGTAGTCTAGTTATGAGCAAAAACATGTTCACTAGCCACTGAAATGGGACCTTTAGTGTTAACTGTTCTGAACCGAACCTCTTGAATTTTTGATTTTGGTACGTAAACTGCTTTTAAACCAAAAAGTATTTGCGAAAGTGACAATTATTGCTATGATTTTTCAATATTTCGTTAATTTTATAACTTTTTGAAGGATGCATAAATCCAGTTGATGGGTTCAAAGCAAAACTTATCAATGGTCAGGTTTTTGGTCAACGGTTTTGGTTATGCTTTCCACCAGATACTGAAACTTCTTGCCAAAATTTTGTCCAGATATTACCATATCTTAAGGCATTATGGCAAATTTTAGTATGCGGTTTTGTTGAACAGAACCGAAGCTTAATGTTCGGAACAAGTTCAGGTTCAGCTCTTTGGTTCGGCTCACATTTTTTGTGTAAAACCGGAATTCAGCACTGACCAGTTTATAATATTTGAAGGTTTCTTGTATAAATTTTTTAAAAATTTGAACATTTTTGTTACTTTTGTATATTTGCGGATTTTTTATATGAATTTGTTTTTTGTATGGTTAAAATTTTTCGTATTATAAAATTTTTGTAAACTATTTAAATATTGTTAATTTATTTTTCATGTTTTGGTATTTTCTTGCACTTTTTCATCTTCTATTCATCTTTTACATAGAGCTTTCTGTCACAGAAACTTAGAAATGACGGGAGTAAATTCGTATTTTATCTGACAGAACATTGCCGAATGACCTCTAAAACCAAAAAATTATCACAGTACTGTCTAAATTTAGAAAAAGATTGGTTAAAGAAATTATTTCTGCTCTAAGAACTTCAAAAGAGTTCCGAACGATTCTGTTATTATAATCTGTAGAGGCGGCAACACAGGCCCACATCCTGGAAAAAAGCCTTTAACAAAGAAAGAAGTGTTTTAGATGCAGAAATGGAACAATTTTTGTCAGTTCCCGTTTTTACCGATCCTTAATTTTTCAAAAAAATTGGAAAAGTGCAAACGATTTCAAACTCTTACAAATTTTAGTGAAAATTCTAGTAAAAATTAGCGTTTCCAGTGTTCGATTTATATAGGGACTCTTTCACGCATACCCCAGCATGATATAAGACTTAGTGTGTGAACGCACAATGGGTGTCAACAAAATGCAACAAGACAAGTCTAAAATTCTTAAGCTGTCTTTGGTTTCGATTCAAAGGTGGTATTTTAGGCGTCTTAGCGCACTTGACCAACAGTTATAGTACTTATTGTAGCCACAACCAAGATTCTTCAAAAACATGGAGGTTGTGCATTCAAGACCCAGTAGAAGCAGGGATTTTTTTTTTAAACTTAAATTTTTATTAGTTTTGGTGTTTTTGCACATTGTCATTATTTATAACACTGCAATTTAGTTCCTTAAATCGGTTTATAACATCAAAACGTACTCCTAGCTCTTAATTTATATAAAGTTTTAGAGTTCTTGTCTGAAACCGAAAGTGTTTTTCTTAACTAAGGATCAGTACTTCATTCTAAGTGCTTGAATATGGCCTAGTCCGTTCTCAAATCAAAGCTTTGTCAAGTAACAAAAAACTTTTGTCAAACCAAATAGTCTAAAAAGGAATGCAAGAACAACCTGCTCTTGGCATGTCTAATGAAAGTACGGATATCTTGATTCTCTTCTGTTTTCGATGATTTGGTTCTTTTAGATCGTTTTGGTTGGGAAATTATGGACCCTGCTTTTCAGCTTTTGCAATTCTATATGCACTTCTGTATCTGTATCTGCCATCAATCAAGCAACAAGTAAAAGCTACCACACACGTTGAGTTCCACTCACAAACTCATTATAATATTTGTGATCTTGACACGCAATCATTCCTGGTTCTGCTGCTGCCTCGTGTATGGTCATTTCCTAGAGTTCTTAAGTCTTCACCCCTCATCATTATTGTTGTACTTCTTGCTGCTGCTGTTGTTGTTGTTGTTGTAACCTTGTGCTTTGTTTCAGCGGGCATTAAACTATAAAGCTTAATGCTTCTTCCCCTCCTCCTCGTTCTTCTCTTTCATTCAGTGAGCAGCGGCGGCCCCTAAAGTCTACGATTTCACTGTCAATATTGCGCATGCGCCGTGTAATTCTATTAATTATACATGTCTACATATATATAATGCAATATTTTATATCAGGCCGCTTGGCGTGGATTTTTCCCGCGATTCGCACTAACTAGTCACAGTTTTGCACATTTTCAATGAATCTGTCCTTGGCAAAGTGCATTGCCAGCGCACATTGTGCGTTCATTCGCCTCGGTAGAAGTAGTTTTTAGCTGGGTTTGCTTTTCGCTTAATTTATTGACTTGGCTGTGTAATTTATTTACTTAAACTTACGCACTTTCTAAAAGCAGAAACAGAAAACTGTTTAAAAGTTGCTGCAAATATTTATGAAACAAACTTAAACAAAACTCAAGAGAGAGAAGACAAAAGAGTTGCATTGTGTTGGTTGAGGTCTGTGAAAACGAAAGTATTGTTTGTGCTGTTGCTGCTGCTTAAGTGGGTCACTTGGAAAGATCAGCTGTCATATGTAAAACTCAAACCAATTTCAGGCTCAAGGCTTCTTAATGTAATCGGCGTTGATTTTTGTTTATCAGCTTATTCATTTGCAGCTGGTCATGGATAAGTATGGGTTGCTGGCCGGGCACTTGGGCAAACATTGGAATCGGAGTCGTGGTCTTATCAAGTAACACGCACACACACACAGTCAACTTTGACTTTCATTTACATGGTTCCTTCAAATTTTATTTGCAAATACTGCACAATAAGAAAGAATGCCTTTCATTAGCTCTAAGCAGTGTTTATTTATGCGATTGCCCCTTTCGTTGGTTCTAGTGCGTTGCCGATCACTGCGAAATACTGGTATAAGCTTGTCGCCCATGCAAACAATGTTGATTTCTTTATCAATGACTCTGCTTTGTTTTCTTTTCTTGGGGCTTTTCTGTGGCCTTCGCTAATTGAGTTGACTTTTGCATTTGACATTTGGAAAATAAAACGAAATAGCGAATGCACTTCGATCTACATCGAACTCACAATTGGAAAGCACATTTTAGTGTGACCAGGTGCACGTAACATTCGATTGTACAATTCAAAAGTAAAGTAATTGCTCGCCTTTTTATACTCTGTATCGTAGGTACATAGAGTATTATAAGTTTGTCCAAAAGTATGTAACATCCACAAGGAAGCATCTCCGACCCCATAAAGTATATATATTCTTGATCAGCATCAATAGCCGAGTCGATATAGCCATGTCCGTCTGTCTGTCCGTATGAACGATCAGATCTCAGAGATGGTATGAGATAGAGGTTTGACATGTATGGGACATATGCTTCTTATGTCTGCAGGCAGATCAAGTTTATTTTCATTTTTGGCCACGCCCTCTCCCGCCCCCGCAATTTAGAAAAAACGTCATATCTCCCACAGTTTTGAAGATAGATGGCTTGTTCCTTCTGGACATATTTAGTTATTAGGATAACTTATCGATCCGCCAAAGAATTGAAGAATGAAAATCGGATGAACGGTTTTCGAGTTATGATCAAAAGACAAATGTTCTTGGTACAGAGTATGTTATAGTAGGGCTAGACCGACTTTCTTTCTTGTTGATATGGATCATCTGAAATTTTGTTTCGGAAGATTTTAGTGGAAGTAAAATTTGATTTCAGCGTCACGCGTCACGCTGACATGGCTTATTTTGTGGTGTATAAAGTATTCAGTATCGAAAATTGAGTATAGATTAATTAGAATCGAGTACCTAGTATCGAATGCTTAGTACTGAGTACTTGAAATCGATAACTGTGTATCGAGGTCTTAGAATCGAACTTAGTATAGAGTACTTAGAATTCAGAAATGAGTATTGAATGCTGAGTATCGAATACTGAATATCGAGTACTTAGTATCCAGCGCTTACTTGAAATCGATTACTGTGTATCGAGGTCTTAGAATCGAATTCTGAGTATCGAATACTGAGTATTGAGTACTTAGTATGAAGTACTTAAATCCAGTAATGTGTATCGAATGCTGAGTAATGAGTACCTCCTGTGAGCACTTACAATCGAGTACTGAGTATTTAGTTTTTGGAATCTAGTACTTAGTATCGCTTACAGAGTATCGAGTTCTTACAATCGAGTATTGAGAATCAAATACAGAGTAGTTGGAACTTAGAATAGAGTACTAAGAATACAGTAATGAATACTGAGTATCGAGTACTTAGTATCTAGTGCTTAATACTGAGTACTTGAAATCGATTATTGGGTATCGAGCTCTTAGAATCCTGTACTTAATGTCGCATACTGAGTATTGAGTACTTTGTATATAGTATTTAGAATATTTAATATTGAGTATTTTGCAGTTGTGAGCATCTAACGGTGAGTATCGAATGCCGAGTATCGAGTACTAAGTATGTAGTGCCTAGTGCAGAATACTTGAAATCGATTACTGACTATCGAGTTTTTAGAATCAAGTACTTAGTCTCTTATACTGAGTATTGAACACGTAGTATCGAGTTCTTAGAATCGAGTTCCTAGAATAGAATACTGAATAATGAGAACTTAGTATTGAGTACTTAGAATCCGGTAATAAGTTTCGAATGCTGAGTATACTAAGTATGTAGGGCTTAGTACTGAGTACTTCAAATCGAGTACTGAGTATGGCATTTTCAGTACTATTTTCGAGTACTATGTCTCTAATACTGAGCATTGAGTACTTAGTATCGAGTATTTAGAATTGGAGTACCTAGAATAGAATACTAAGTATCGAGTACTTAGTATAGAGTACTTACAATACAGTAATAAGTATGAAATGCTGGGTATACCAAGCTTGTAGGGCTAAGTACTGAGTACTTCAAATCGATTACTGAGTATCAAGCTCTTAGAATTGAGTACTGAATATTGAGTACTTAGTATCGTCTATTTCATATCGAGTATTATTTATCGTGTACTTAGTTAAGAGTACTTATTATCGAGTATTGAGTATCAAGTTCTTAGTATATCGAGTATTATGTATCGTATACTTAGTTAAGAGTACTTATTATCGTGTATTGAGTACCGAGTTCTTAGTACCGAGTACTTAGGGCCTAATCTAATTCTAATCTGCTTCATTCTAACCTTATCTATGTTTATACGGCACATAGCAGCTATGCAGAAGAAGCCCTTAGTATTTAGAACTGAGTATCGAGGTCTGAGTTTAGAGTTCTGAATACCGAGATTGGAGTATACTGAGTTAATGTGAAAGACCCAACCATAGTATGCAATATGTTTCACATCAGGGCCCCGTGAGTGTCACTTTATTCAATACAAAACACAGCCCCCCACCCCAGTATTGTTAGAAAAAGCAAGAAGAGCACTAATCCAGCCAGCAGCAGCGTGTCTGCATTTGATTTGAAATTTAAAAAAAGAAATAATATTTTGGCCGAACCGCCAAAGCGCACAGCCGTCTGTCTGTAGAGTGAGTGTCCGTGTCCATAGCTTTGTTTTCAATTCACTCCGGCCCATGAAATGCCAGGCACGTTCAAGGCTTCATTCTGCTATTTGCTTTTACCCCCGCACATATTCTGCATCCGCTTGTTTTTTAGTTTCTGTTGCTTTTACTTATCTATGTAGTTGCCAGGCCGCCTCTGGCAATTTGCTAACTAGAAATTGACAGTTGAATGGCTGGGCAGAGAGTCGAGTAGACTGTCTGGCCACCATTTCAATTTAAGCCAAAATTTTACGATTTTAGTTTTTATCAGCATATTTTAATCAATATGCAAATGCTTTTTTCGGCTGCATAATTGAAAATTGAAAGTTTTTCACGGATGCTTAATTAAAATTCATAAATTGTCGCAAATATTTCATGAACGGGCGGCGGCGGCGGCGGCGGCATTTGTTTGGCTAACTGTTTGACAGGTGGCCGGGCATATAGTAAAGTGCATTTACCTTAAAGTGCAACAAACGTGGCGTGTGGTAAGCGGGTGTTAGTCTATGTGTGCGGGTTTTTTGTTTGTATTTCTGTGTGTCATGTGGGGCACGTTTTTTTGTGCAATAGTTGTGCGAGTGTACGATGTCCCCATCAAAAAACACGCACAATTTTGTGCATAAACCGGTTTATTTTTTTAGTGACCAAATTAAGATTTAAATAAACGCATGAGTAATATTTATAGCAAGTGGTTAAAGATAGTAATTTGGTACATAAAATATGTAGTTGAAATGTTAAAAAAAAAAAAAAATAAAGCATTTGTCACGATAGTTTAAGGCCTGATTTCTTAAAAGTTCAGGTTATGTAAATGAGAGACAAATTTGTTACTAGAGATGACCTAAGCTTAAATACTTTGGCTTTCTTAAAGACAGTTTTACCCTATCTGTCAAACATATCGATCGAATCAGCTGAAGAACATTTGCTTGTGGTCAAAAAAATGTATTTTGCAGAACAAATATTATAAAATGAAGGAACTTTAACTCCTCAGAAGTCACCCGCATTTATGACAAAGCTGCCTTCTTTTGCTTAAAAACGCAGCGCCTACAAAAGTTTGGTCTGTGAATATAATGCATGATACCTGTTAATAATGATATGGAACTTATTCTCTGATGCCAGCAAGAATTATATGCATGTTGATATTATCAACCTGGCTTATTCAACAAATTTGGCAAAATCCAGATCGGTAAAACAATTTGGACTCTTCCTGTATTCCAGTTTCGAATTATTTATTCATTTCTCTATCTCTTCCAATTCAAATTCCATTTCAAGGATGAAAACAATTCAATTAATTCATCGAGTATTCTGTTTACGTTGGCCTCATTTGAACCAATCTTAAAATTAAAATTCCGTAATTGAAAATCAAATGCTCTCGACTCAAGATCAAAGTATGTTCTGAACTCCCAGCGAAAGAGGGGAAAGAAGCAGAGAGCAGGCAAATCTTAATACAGTTAGGCTAAATGTGTATACACCCAGAATAACTTAAGAACGAACGCTCTTAAAAAAATATATATATATTCCTTCTTGAATTTTCATGAGTTTCGCTCTTGAAATCAAGCATATTTCGTTCTCGTTGAATCCGCTTTCTCAGTTTTGTTTCTTATGGGAGAGCGGTGTGTAGGGAAGCTATTGAGCGGAGTGCTCAATCGATTTTTGCACTCATGTTGCTTTGGAATTCCCAACCAGTTATAATTTTATATTATTGTATGATTAGAATCTGTGAAGCTCTTGATGTAAGAGTAAACGTTCTTACGCTTGAATCTGATGAGCTGTTGATGCTAGAAAGAACATTCTTGGTTTTGGACAATGCATTATGCTCTTGATTCAGGAATGACCAATCTTAAATTTTAGTATGTTGAGCACTTGATTCAAGAACTATTCTGCTCAACTACTATAATTGTATCAAGTATTAAAGCTACGGGATGAAAAATTTCATAATTGGATCAAGAATTTGCATTCTTAACGAACTTCTGACATCGAATATTCTTGATCCAAGTATGAAATTCACCAATTTTTCTCTGAGTGTATACTTTTTATACCCTTGCATTGAAATTGTCCAGATGTTTATAACGCATAGAAGGAAGCATTTCCGACCACATAAAGTATATATATTCTTGATCAGCATGACGAGCTGAGTCGATATAGCCATGCCCGTCTGTTTCTATGCTAAAGCTAAAGCTATCGCCACCAAACTTTGCAAGAAGTCTTCTGGTCCAAATAGGCTGCACATTTGTCGGAACTGGCTGGATCGGATGACTATAACATATAGCTGCCATGGGAACGATCGGTCGAAAAACTAGTTCTAGTGAGAAAAACTTGTTTGTTTTTAATGCAAACGTCACCAAACTCCGCATTTTCTAGTTTTTAATGCTTCTCCGGAGTTATCCGCTAAATTTGGTCGAAATCGGACGTCTTTATAGTATAGCTGTCATACAAAAGTAGAGTCAGAAAAGTAGTCTTATTGGGAAAAACTTGTTTGTTATCAGTGGACATGTCCTTCAAATTAGTTAAAAAACGTGCTGCAAGGGTATACTTTCCTCTATTTTTTTTTTTTATCAACTAAGCCTTGCGATTCCCAAACAGTCTTAGCAATGCTGGCTTGCGGAGGAAGCTTAAGGTTGTGAAAGATAGAAGAAAAAAGATTGGTAAGAACTTGCTCGCTTGTAATTCAAAATGTGCTTAAATAAGCCATGTGGTTCTCTTGTGGGTAGCTTATTTTGGGGTAACATCTAGTTTGTATATAAAGATTATCAATATCGCTCATTTTTAAAGTTGTCCTTTTCGGAATATAATTCGAATATCGAGCTTTATTTATTTAGCTTAAACTTTTTTACTGAGAAGCAAACGATTTTATCACTTGGACGTGTTGCTCCTGGCGCTAATTTGGTAGTAAAGGCACAAAAAGTTTTGTCCAAGCGAGTCCAAGGTTTTCTGGATTCATGAGGGATATGACCGCATGTAAAACCAGATACCAAATGGTTTTGCTGACATTTCTAACACTTTTTTTTTTGCTAGTAAGTCAATTGCTCTAGTCCCATACCACAGATCTCGATTTAAGTACACAATTAGTTTGAGGCACACCTGTTTCTTGATTTGTTGAATTTATTTCATGGCACGCCCGTAGCTCAACCTTTACTGACACTGACCAAACTGCAAAAATACACAAAATTTCACATAAGATTTGCCCGAAAAATCAAGATTTTAATTATGATTCTCACGGATTTGTTGCTATTTTGGCCATTTAAGTTTCGTTTTCAATTGCATTTCGGGTTTCCTGATCGCCGCCTCCCGCTCCGTTGCCATCATCTGCTTTTGGCTTATTGCCTTTGCTGCCAACGCTTCGCTTCGACAATGTCCGACAATTTTTGTCAGTTGATCTTTGACACATTTCAGGGTGCGGCAATCGCGTTTTACTTGTTGTATTTCGGCTTACTTACAATTGGGTTGTCTTGTGTGAGTAGGTGACTTTTCAGCTGTTGCCTTTTCGATGCTTATCGCAACAAGTTTTTGTTATTTTTGTCTTGGTGTTTTTGACGTTGCCTTCTTCTCTCTGCACGTAGATAGCAATTGTTGTTAATATTGGCGACATTTTCCTTGTTGTGAGCGATTAATTGCATATTAATTTTGTTTCTTTATTGGGGCCTGCTCTTGGCACGTTTCCTACGCCAAGTTGGTGAAAAAACAATAAAAAAAACAAAATAACGTATTGTATTTAAAATTATGTGAGCGTGTTTAATATTTTCAGCTTTTCTTAGCGTGAGAATAAATTTAAGTGTGTAAATTTTACATTTTTTTAATTAGTTTTTAACGTAAAATTGCCCAACTGCAACGGCGTTGAAAATGAAAGCTATGACTTCGCTTTCGGTTTTAAATGCAACCCGGTCACGCCCACTCCAGTGGCTTAACCGCCACCAGCAGAAGGTGCACGACCGTCAGACAGGCGTTTTTTTGTTTTATTTTTCCTTCTTTCTTTCTTTTTTGCAACATCATCTTCATTATCAACGCCCCCTGGCGGTGGCTGTCGTGATCATCTGGCAACTGGCTGCCGGTGGCACACACACACACAGCACAGTGGGATGAAAATTATTCAAAATCAATTTACTTGGTTTCTGTTAGTTATAATTTGATAAGAAGAAAGAATTAACTGAACCATTTTTAAAGCATTGTTTTCGATAGAAAATTAATTTTTTTCTTATATTTTCAATCTATAAAAACAGACATGACTTCAGATTGATACCCAATTATTTTATAATATTTATTTAAGGTTTTTTTTTTTGGGAATTCCATCAGTTTTTATACATATATTTTTTGTACCAAACATTTTAACTAATATGTATTTCAATTTTCTTTTTTTCTTACAGGTAAGTTTTACTATGCGATGATATGAAGTTTTGGTAATCCTCGAAACAATTTAAAACGAGTGAGTTATCGTCTATAAAAGTCCACAGCTTATTATAGGTTAAAACCGAATCTTGAAGCCGGAACCTGAGCTAAACGACGGTCTTGATCCTTCGAACTGCAGCATTTTTAGTGTTTCAGGCAGAACTGCACTCTCTCAGCTCTGCACACATCAAAGACTGAAACAAAATTGAGAACAGTTCGCTGCTATTTCGCTCACTTTTAATTGAGCAGCTAATAGCACCACACCCAACATTTGTAAGATCATTTTAACCCAATTCATTTGAATCAGTCATTTTCGAGATCTTAAAACGAGTTTACTATCATGTGCGCTTACAAAGAAGACACGAAAAAGATTCATGTAAATGCATAAAATGTGCAAATGACTCGAAAATGAGTCAAATCTAATCAGAGGAACAGGTTAAACAAGACTTTTTATGAAGAGTCGCGGCTAGGGTACCATGTTTTCCCGACAAAGTATCGATTATGATCAGATCAATATTTTAGTCAGACAGAGGTCTCGAAAACGACTCGAATGAAAAACTCAAATGTAGTACAAAATTTTCATAACATGTTTACTGGGACAGATCCGCCAACCATCAAAATCTTGTAATATCCAACAAAAAACCCCTTGATAAGTCTTTTTCGTGCTTGTTTAATAAATAAATAGAGATAACTTTCACGTACTGATAAAAGAAGACAACAGGTGATTCACCAAGAAAACAACTCGAAAAAGACTAGCAAATGAGACTAAACTATTCAAAAGAACCGGCTTAAAACGTCTCTTTAAAACGAATCGCAGCTAGGGTAAGAAAATCTCCAAACAATATTATTATATATGATCAGAAAAAGAGCGCATTTATGACTATTCGAAAAGGACACGAAAGTGATCGAATATTTCTTGAATAATTAGATCCCACCCAACATTTGAAAGATCATTCCCAGCCAACATTTTATGAAATTTTTGATCACACTCGAGTCTTTTTCGAGTCCTCAATCTGATTAAAACAGTCATAAATGCGCCCATTTTCTGATCATAAATGATTAGTTTGTCGGCAGAAAATGGTACCCTAGCCGCGAATCTTCTTAAAGAGTCGTTATCAACCCGTTCTTCTAATCAGTTTAGACTCTTTTTCGATTCATTCGAGAGTATTTTCCGAGTCGTATTTCGAGAAAGCATATTTTCAGCCTGTGCATGAGTCATTATCGGGTCTTCTTCGAATCGCACATGATAGTAATCTCCCTTTAATCATCAAAGGTCTCGAAAGAGACTCATCAAGGTGATATTTGCTAAAATGATCTTCTAAATGTTGGGTGGGTTGTAACAAAAATCACCTTGATAAGTCTTTTTCGAGCCTTTTTAATGATTCAAAAATAATTACTATCTTGTGCGATTAAAAGAAGACTCAAAAATGGATCATGCAAATGCCCAAAATTTCATTTATTGGAATACGAATTGAAAAGACCCGCAAATGACTCGAATATGATTCGAAACTGATCAGAAGAACGGGCTAAAATCGACTCTTTAAGAAGAGTCGCGGCTAAACGTATCATTTATGATCAGAAAACGAGCGCATTTATGACTGTTTTATCCGGTTGAGGACTCAAAAAGACTCGAATGAGATTAAGAATTTCATAAAATGTTTGCTGGGTACTGTCATGTGCAATTCAAAGAAGATTCGAAAATGACTCATGTATATGCTCAAACTCGGAAAATACTCTCGAATGAGTCGAAAATTAAACTAAACTGATCAGAAGAACGGGTTAAAAACGACTGTTCAAGAAGAGTCGCGGCTAGGGTACCAAATGCTCCCAACAAACATATTTATTATGATCAGAAAACGAGCGCATTAAGGACTGTTTTAATCAGATTGAGGGCTCGAAAAAGACTCGAATGTGATCACATATATTTCATAAAATGTTTGCAGGAATTTTGTCGTCTAGTATAAACAAAGAGTCACCCAGATTCGATTGCTACACAGACAAAAAAAACATGCATTAAGATCAGTTTTGCACTTTTCATATCCTTTTGATGATTTTCAGATCCGTTGGATGAAAATCTAAGATCAATTTAACATTAAATGAATATTAGGTTCAACAATCACTCTGTGTACTTAAAACTTTGAATCTCAAAAAAATATGTCTAAAAATCAAACCAAATTTACCACCTTAACTAACATGATCCGACCCACTGTGCTGTGTCGCATGTTGCCAACAGGAGGGGGGCCTACCTAGCAAATAACAGCCGCACAGCGTTTTGCCTGCTTGCCTCTAATGCAATGGTAAATAAATTGTATTTTCGCTACTGTTACAAGTTACTTAAACAATTGGCTATGCGATTTTTGTTTTGTTTTGATTTTGCACAATTTGCGTTTGTTGAACTTTTTCCATTTTGCGTTTTGTTGCAAAATGTAAAATGTGTGTGTGTGGGTAAGTGGAAAGCTCATAGTACAACAACAAGTGAGCAATAATGTGGGCAAAATGGGCGTGTCTGGGGCTTTTGCTTCATTTTCAGGCAATTTCAGCTGTTGTGTCTAATTTGTGTAATTATATTCAAATTTAAAGCCATGTAAAATTTTCTTACAAAATTATTTGCATTTAAATTGGCCTCGCCACAAGCAACGTCATCGTTAACAATTATTGTAAATTACTTATGGAAAAGAAAATACGCACACACACATACAGAATAATACACATTTCTTTGTGTTTTGCTACTCGCTGGCGCTTGTCAGAGTTAAATGAAATGAAATTGAACTTGTCGCCCACACGACGACGATAAGAGAGAGAGGGAGAGAGAGAGAGAGAGAAAGAGGGCGAGAAGATTGCTGACATCATACTTACATATATATTTGTTATTGTTGTTGTTTATTATGGCTTTTGCCATTGCATTTTAGCAGCTCTAGAATTTTAATGCACTTGTAAGTCAACTTGCTTTAACAGTTTAACAAATGATTCATCCATTCAGGTTAGTCGAACAAAAAACTTGTGTAATTCCACGACAGGGAAGAAATGATGGCGAATTAACTGTTATTAATTAAATGTCAATACATAAGCTCAAAGTGGGCGCCAACGCCGATGGTCGGCTAAAAGGTGCGCACTTGGAAATGCAATAGTTTCATATTGCAAAATCAGTTTAATATGATTTGCGTTTAATTTGTTGTGTAATTTATGGCAAATGCATTAATTAAAATCAATAAACTGAGCGGGCGGGCAGAGTAGTCAATAAAGTTGCCTATGTATAAGTGGGCTAAAAATAGAACAAATTGCCATTTGTTTATCTTGTCAAATGCTTTAAATTGTGTTAATATATGAGTTGAATCTGAATTTTGTTCTGTATGTGTGATGTTGTTCAGAAAACTACTAAATTTGATCCTGATCCTGAACCATTTATGGAATTAGGTGATTAAAACTCAAAACCTAGTAAGCTTATTAGGTTTGAACTAGCTGGTAGTCGTTATACACTTTAGAACTGCTTCGCAGTCGATCTTGACGGGGCGAAAACTTGAAAGAAAGTACGTCTTAGTACAAAAATCTCGTCGCTTAATAGAATATAATATTCATTTTATATTTTTAGAAAACCATTGGCTTTAAAGCGATGAACCGTTTAACGGCAGAACTATTAAACTTAAACTTCATCGAACCAGTATTATATGCAAGAAAATGATTCACGAAACTAGATCTATAAGTAAGATATCAAAATCTAACTCTTGTGAACCGCTTCTTTTTCTTCATGAAAGAGCACTTTTTGTTGATAAACTGTCACAGTTTTTCATGTTCCTTATTTTGTTCTGTTGAACCAATCTTGTTTGTTCCGTTGTTTACTCTAATTTTATTTTGGTTCAGTTGTTCAATTTATATACTTTTTTTTTTGTTATCCAAACATATAATACTGACAAACAAACATACAAATTTAGATATGAACAAAAACAAACTGACAAACACACAAACATGCAAACATGCAAACATGCAAACATACAAACATACAAATTCTCCTATGAAATCCGTCCCAAGGCATAGAAAAATATTTTCTCATTTATAATTTTCAGAAAAATTTCCCATAAATGAGAAAATATTTTTCTTAATTTTACGGAGAATCGCCTTAGAACGGATTTTATAGGAGAATTTCTAATTTTCAGGGCGAATGTTTTATCCAAACATATAATACTGATAAACAAATATACAAACTTAGACACAAACAAACAAACAAACTTAGAACATACAAACATGCAAACATACTAACATACAAAAATGCAAACATGCAAACATACAAACTGACAAACTTATAATTTCCTATAAGAAACAAACCTAAAAATGCTTAAATACTATTTGGTATGACAACATTATTAAGTGCAAGTCAGTGTCTGATAGGAAAATTCGACAAACATGGCAATTCTGGGCCTGGAAAATGTTTATGGCTTACACTTTAATAACCTGACAAATATGCAAACAAAAATATTTAAACAGTTAATACAAATAATACATACAGGGTGCGCCATATAAAGTGTCGGTATGGCAACACTGAATAACTTTGACATTTACCAACCGAATGCTTTTGTTAGACTAGTACAATTTTGACCATGGAACGCTTCACACCAAAACAACGTGCCGAAATAGTGACGCTGTTCATCGAAAATAATCGTTCAATTGTGCTAACAAATTTTGATGATTCTGGTGGTGTTAATAAGCAAAATTGTCGCATATAGGGCACGGAAAATCCACACCGCATCCATGAAATACCTTTACACGACCAAAAAGTGACTGTTTGGGCCGGTATCAAAAAGAGGCGATATTGACTGGCCACCCAGATCTCCAGATTTGACCGCCCCAGACTTCTTTTTGTGGGGCTATTTAAAAAGCAAGGTTTTCGCCAGCGATCCACAGACCATTGAAGAGCTTAAGGCCAACATTCGTGCCGAAATCGCCACTTTATCGACTGAGACGCTCGAAAAAGTGATGGAAAATGCCGCAAAAAGGGCACATTTTGTTGTGGCCAATAAAGGCGGCCACTTGATTGATGTTGTGTTCAAAAAGTAGTCGAAATAAATTGTACAGGACCAAATTAAAGGAACAAGATCAACATATAGCAATCGGTTGTTTGTTTTTATATTTATTCAGTGTTGCCATACCGACACTTTAGATGGCGCACCCTGTATATATGGTCGATATATAGGGAAATTCAAAATGGTTTCACCACAAGCGAGTATGAAAGAAGAACTCATTGGAGTATAATTCGTGCTGAAAGTTTTGAAATCGAACAGAAAATTAGTAATCTTTCACTTAGTTTCAGTAAAAGTTTCGTTTTCAATATATATTGCCCATCAAACGCCTCTTTCTAAACATGTTGACACACATTTTGGGGATTTTTTTTTATTAATAATTTATTTATTTTTAAGGGGGCTTTTTAAGTTTGTTAAGCGAACACACGTTTTTTTTTTTTTTTTTTTTTTTTTTTTTTTTTTTTAATTTTAGTTTAAATTGTAGTTGACCACCAACTATGCCACTAAAACCCCCCAAAAACCTACATTTCACCAAAACCTATGTTTTAGTGCTGAAAATATGCAAAACCGCATGTTAGTTAATTACAGCTGGTCACCTTAATACACTGATGCTTCCCTTGCCTTCATAAATTATGTTTAATGACTTATCGTGTAATACATAATAAATAACTAAACATAATTAATAGCTCAAGTCAATCATTAGAAAAGTGATCTATGGGCGTTTCCTTCTAGAAAAGAATGCCATTAATTTAAATAGTAAAAGAACCAAATTGTGTGACTGTCTAATTAGTCATGTTATAGGCGCTGCTATTTTTTTGCGCATACGAGAAGTACATATAATAATTTTATTTATTTTTTCCCGCGCCTTTGTTTGCTGTGGCTGTTTTATCTTTTTTTTATTTTGTATTTTTTTGTATTTATTTGTATTTATTTGTATTTTTTGACTGCTGGCTGCCTGCCTGCTTGGCTGGCCGCTTATCGTCCATACAGCATAGCGCTGCCGTTTGGCATTTTGTATTATTTCCTATAGGAAACTCAGAAATCTTAATTAAATGCGCTTGCTTGGTGATCGCAATTCCATATGCTTATGTCATGATGACGACAATTCTCCGATTCCGATACGAAATTCCAGAGGGTTTTGGGGCCGGCGCTGTGGGTGGAGTAGCCATTTCTCGGGGCAGCTGTTTTCACTCAATTGGTGTGGCGGGATTTATAAGTACATACAAAATATAAACTTTTCTTTGTCTTGAATTAATTGTGCTCTTTTTTCTCCGGCTTGTTGTAGTCGCCGGTTGCCCGCATGGCGCATACAAAAAAAAAGCCCTTTGTTGTTGCTGTCATAACTTTTACTGTCTAGGTAGCTACCTGTGTTATCTTATTCAGAAATCTTTAAAGCGTATAAATATCATTTAACATGTTGGTTTGTGCTTAAGGGCGGTCCCTGTGGGCCATCTCCCCCGGATTGGGCATAAGTCGGTGTTGTTTGCCTTTTAGTTTTGTCCAGCACTTGCCACATTTTCATATGAATTCCATTAAAATGTTTTGTTTTATTTTGTGTTTTTTTTTTTTTTTGTGGGCCATTGTCTCATTTACATGTTTTTCACTTACTCAACCCATTTGCGCTCCAATTCACAAAAAAAAAACTAGAGCCTGCGGGTGGCCCAACTTGTTGGGAAAGGTGTTGGATCGTCATATTTGAAAATGTTTTATATCAATGAGTGAAAGAATTGTTGGGTTTATAGCCAAAATCTGGGGTCGGTTTGGACTTTTAAGACTCCCATAAATAGATAAAACAATTTATAGAATTAGGCATAAAAAAAGAAGACTAAAATACTACAAAAATGTAGATTGAAAACCGATGAGAAAAGTTAAAAAGAGAATTGTTAATGAAAATGAAACTATTGAAAGAAACTAAAATGGATCGAAATTAGGAAGAAATGAGAACAAAGCCATCAAAAGAAAAGGGGAAAAGGAAATAAATAGAATGGAAGAAAGATGAAAGAAGTAAAAAGTAAGAAAAATGGTAGAAAGATGAAAGTGAAAGGAAGAAGAAAGAAAGGATGTACAAACGAAGGAAGGAAGAAGGAAAAAGAAAGTAAGCAAGGAAGAAGGAAAAAGAAAGGGAGGAAGAGAGAAGGAAGTAGAAAGAAAGTTAGAAAGGACAAAAAGAGACGGAAGTAGAAAGGTAGAAAGAAGGAAAAAGAAAGGTACAAGGAAGGAAAAAGAAAGGAAGAAAGAAGGAAGGACAAAAAGAGAAAGAAGTAGAAAGGAAGCCAGAATGAAAAAGAAAAGAAAAAGAAGCAACGGAAGAAAAAAGGAAGAAAAGAAGAAGGAAGAAAAGAAGAAGAAAGAAACGAAGAAGGAAGAAAAGAAGAAGAAAGAAACGAAGAAGGAAGGAAGAAAAGAAGAAGGAAGAAAAGAAGAAGAAAGAAAAGAAGAAGGAAGAAAAAAATAAAGCAGAAAAGAAGAAGGAAGAAAAGAAGAAGGTAGAAAAGAAGGAAGAAAAGAAGGAAGAAAAGAAGAAGGAAGAAAAGAAGGAAGAAAAAAAAAGAAGGAAGAGAAGAAGGAAGAAAAAAAAGAAGGAAGAAAGAAAAAAGGCAGAAGACTAGAAGAAGAAAGGACGAAGGAACGAAGAAGGAAGGATGTAAGAAGAAAAATTTAAGAAGAAAGGAAAGAAGCAACGTAAAAGGAAGAGAGAAGGAATTAAAAAGAAAGGTTCGTCTTCATTTCAAACAAACAAAGGAATAATGGGAAAGGAAAGAAAAGGAATAATGCCCCAACTCATCATACCTTAAAATTTTAGCATATAAATGCGATCAATATGGCATCCTCCACTAAGTTGCAACCTCTTTCTCCCACTAATACGTGAGCCATCATTAATGGTTTAAGTTAGGTTCAAATCAAGATAGATAATTGGATCAATAGATAATAGCTCAACTTGTAGATATTCAACTTCTCAAGCTTTAACTACGAATCGAATATAATTCAATGTGGGAAAGAATACAAAATCAAAATGAAATAATTAAAAAGCCCTGACATTTGCGGTTAGCCGCTCTTCAGGTTGATTGCTATCAGCGCGCGGTGTTGACATTTGATGTGGTTACTGGAGCTGTTGATGAGGGTGTGCGTTGACGGTTTCTTTGACTGACCAGGAGGCCAACATGTTTCTCGGTCTAATTATGCTAGCCCGCTGACTTGACTAATTTGGAGTTTGTTGTTTGCTAATGAATTTGAATTGCATTTGATGGGCAGTGTTCTGTGACATTTCCAGCTGTTAGCTTAGGTCACTAATTTTCCCGGTAATTATTTCTAAAGAATTTTCACGCCAACGCCCACAACAATATGGTGGTGTTGGTGGCTACGCCAGCGATGATGTGTTTTATTGTCCAATTTGCAGCTTGACCACAACGAAAATAACAACAATAGCAACCACAAAAAATACTTACACAATTATTAGTCAAGCCAACAATTGCGCCAACGCCGGCGCCGAGCGTGCCTTGAAAGCCTTGAATTAATTAAAAATCTAAGCCTAAGCTCTCCGGCGGTCATAAATAAGCCAGAGACAGCACCCAACTCACAATGGCAATGGCTAACGATAATATTATAAACAACACATAATAATTGAAACAAGGCAATGAGTTTATAATGAACAAACATAGGTTTACTTAGACGAGATGTGTGGAAGTATTTGGGTTTGCTCTCTGAAATTGATTGCAATTAAAGTTTCAGTTCGGTTTGCTATTTCTAGTTCGAAAGTCATTGACTGAAGTCTCGGGCAAAAATGTTTGCCGCGGCAAGTTTAATTGAATATATAAATCACGTTTGTTGTCTGTGTGTGTGCATTCATTTGGCCTGGGTCTGTCATGTCAAATGTTGGCAACTAAAAATGCGATAGAAAAAAATGTAGAATAAAAATGGGTGGAGTTATCTAAAATATCCATCTAACCATATCTGCGGCCGTATTCGTTTGACAGGCAGATAGAAACAAAAAAAAAAACATAAAATATGACCAATTAGAAATAATGTGAGCACTTGGAAAGACATTTTTTATGGCACGTTTTTTTTAGAAGAAAATAAATGATGAAATATTTCCTATATTTATATAACAAAATATCAGTTCTGTTCTCTTTGTCGAATTCTATTGCTTGGAAATAGTTAAAAATTAATGAAAATCCTTGAAATTCCCAACTTGTTTTAACACTTTGCTTATTTCTGACGTATATGAATATCTTCTTGGTTCTTTGTAGGCTTTTGGATTTTAATACAGAGAATCGCGCTCTAAGAACAAATTGGGTATTTCTTAAGCATTTTAAGAAACATTTTGCACTTATTTAATGTACTCTCTTTTTGGTTTCAAAAGTTGTTCAAAAGGTGTATTTTTGTATAACTTTACTTTTTAGAGATGTTTCATGTAAAACTTGTCCTCAGTTTGTCCAGCATTTTAGGATGATCACATGATTTCTGCGAACAACTTAAAATTAATTGCTCACCAAATTCGCCTCTCAATTGGTCCCTGGTTTCGCTAGCCGTGTGGCGCCGTCTTCTTAAAACCGCCAGTCAATTTCTTCCATTTGGGGCGGAAAAAAAAATTGGAAATCATCGCACGGTACTTGCTCCATTGACTGAAGCTGCCGGTCCATAATTTCTCAATAGATCTTCAATTAACTTTTCTAAGGCCCATTCTGCAAACAAACGACGTTGTGAATGCTCGTATGTCTTCAGTTTTTCCACCATTTGTATTTTGTATGGTTTCTTACCAAGTTCCCTACGAAAAATCTTCCAGGTGGTCCGATAACTCAAGTTAAATTATTGGAAACAGCAACGATTTGTCATTTCCCGATCAATAAATGTACAATAAAATGAAACTATGTCTAAATTTGGTCCCAATAGCTGGAATAGCCTGTTCGGTAGATCGATTGTGAAGTTTATAAAATGGAATCGCATTTCATTCAATGATTTGCTCAAGCTGTTCGTTTGTATGTCCACTCATGTAGAATTGGCAAACCTTACTGAGCATTTTTGGCGCTGCCACTTGCTACGAATCACGCTTGAGGTGGCAATAAACGTAGTCTGATAAACCTTAAAGTTTAAAAATCAAACTTTATATCACAAATCGCTTTTAAATGAAGTATTGGGGGATTGTATTTGATTTGGTGGACTGACTAACTATCTTAAAATCTGTAACTTAAACCGACCTCTGATTGAATGAAAAGAGTGTAAAACAAGAAAATTGTATTAGTTCTCCTAAAATTGTTTTACTAAAAGTTCAAAATTATACAAAAATCAACAAAAAGTCGAATCTTATGCGCTTAAACAGACTTAATATGCCTCGCTCGCATCTCAATTGCTATCTTTTAAGACCGCTTGTTTCTAATTACCATCACGTGTAAGCGATTTTCGGCAGTTTATGTTTTTTCGATTTTTGTTGGTTAATTTACTTAACCCCACTATTTACACTTGTCGGCGTCTGGTTTTAAGCCTTGAACAAAATTGATTTATAAAAGGAAGTTTACACAACTTGGCAAAAAATTGCGCATCTCAAAGAGCTACACCGAGCTGACAGCACAATTTGTCATAAAAATAACAAAAGTTGAAGGTGTACTTCAAAAGTTTATTTGGTAGTATTTGGCCTTCTCATGATTCTGCGCGTTATGTTTGCTTAACAAGATGCCACCACTAGTTTTACGCATGAGAATTGTCGTTATGTGTTATTTTGCATAACCAATGTTTGGCCAACTAAACTAGCTAATTAAGTGAATAAAATGAATGTGCTTTAAATTAGAAAACAAAACAAAAAACAACTAATGTCACATGCAAAACATGTGGCAATTAATCTGACGCCTCTCTACATGTGTTGAATAAATGCGAAATAAAAAATCCATTTTAATTGCAAAAACTGTGCGTGTGGCACCAGAAATGTAAAGGGATCCAAGACACAGTCACAATTTCTGCCGCCGCCTGGCACACATATGTTTGTTTTTGTATCTCTCTATGAACTTGCCACCGCAACACGCGACGCGGCTGCCAACAGTGGCAACTTTTGCGGTCTCTCTGGACGGAGACTGTGACTGGGTTGGTGGTAACTGTCTAGCAGCAGCAACTGAAAATTGCATATTTGTCCAAAAGTAATGAGACTTTTCACAGCTTTGCGCCTTTTCGATGCTGCTGCTGCTGCGGCTGCTGTTGTTGGTACTTTTTGGCCAGCACAGCATGAAGTTGTGTCTTGCAAGCGACCAGCCTCAAAATGCATTATGGGAATTTCGTGGCATTTTCATTAACAACTTGTTTGTGTAGGCTGCCATGTGTGAGTGTGTTTTGCTTTTAATTTGTTTGGGATTAACACGCGAAATGTTTTTAAGTAATTTCATGGGTGGTAATGGAAATGAGATTAGATATATCAGAAAGAGCTGCTACAGAAACGGTTCGGTTCGGGTCCTCTGAGTTCTTAACCTCTTGAACCCAAACCGCTACAACTGTGCTGTGATAAGCTTCGTCTTAAGAACCAACTTTAGGCTACTTTTTAAGAACTTTCAACATATTTTGAACGAATTTCAAAATGGGTTCATTCTGTAAAATGTCTTACTGCAAGCCGCTATTGAACCAAAACCTGCAGAACCGGTTCGGTTCGGGTCCTCTAAGTTTTTAACCACCTGAACCCAAACCAGTTTACCTGTGTTTTGAAAGGTTTCCTCTTAAGAACCAACTTTATGCTACTTTTTAATAGTTTTCAAAATAGGAAAATGCTGAATCGGTGCATTATTAATTGATGTCTTCATTCTATAAAATGTCTTACTGCAAACCGCTCTTGAACCAAAACCTATAGAAACGGTTCGGCTCGTGTCCTTTGAGTTTTTAATTACCTGTTTTTTTTGGAAAGTTTCGCTTTTAAATCAAACTTTATGCTACTTTTTAAGAACTTTCACCTTATTTTAAACCAACTAAAAAATGGTAGAAAATATCAGCATGTCTCAGTTGTATGTACTTTGTACCAAGATTCGAACCAGAACCTTAGGCTTCCTTAGAACCTTATAGTAGTATATTTCCGCCGACCTTTTTCTAATCATATTACATCTTAAATTTCTGGTCTATTAAAGCCGCCAGCTGAACCAACCGACCAGCTGCTGATGCTGATGTTAAGCAAAAATTTATAGACCCAACCAAAATCCGCACTAATTTTTGTTATATAGCCCCGCCTGACCGCTTGCAATTAATTAGTCCACCAATGAGCTGTTGCCTGCCGCCGCCGCAGCCGCCGCCTGCCTTTATGGCAACTAATGTGCCTCGTGCCGCCTCGTCGCGACTTTTGCTTTTGTTTCTTTATGCTGTACATCCAGCCAGACCAGACCCGAACCGAACCAACCTTCCAGCCAGCCATCCAACTACAACATATTGCCGGTATTATTTGTACGTTTTTTTTGTTTTCTTCTTCTTGTGCTGGTTGACTGAGTCTCCGGTCCAATGTCTGGCTAATTTTCTATTTATTTGACCACCACACATTGCCAACTCTGCACTCTGCAGTCTAATTTATGAGTTTCTTGCACTCTTAACGAAAGCATTAAAGATACCACACCACACTCTCTAGCTCCTTGCCATTTGTATTTGCCAGTTAAAGTTTGAATTCGTGTCCAAAGACGGGGAAGAGACCGCACCCAGGTCCAGGTCAGGACCATCTCAAAAGAACTAGTTTAAACAAGATTGAAATACTTATTCGTACAATTCAACTGGTCGCTCATCAACTTGATTTGACTTTAATGACATTCACGATTTTTCAGTCTGTCTGTCTGTCTGTGTTTGTATGTTGCATATTCGAATGGCAATTGTTGTTTGGATTGTGGCACACGCCTTTTTCCAACAACAACAATTGTTGCTACTGGGCTAAAAGTTCAAGCCAGGCGTCTTTGGTTAGACGGAGTTGTAATTGGTTGATGAGTGCGTGACTTCATTAATGATTATAAAAACAGAAAAAAATCGTTGGTAATATTTTCACTGGTTGGAAAAATCTTTGAAAATTTTCATATATTATGTCTGCAAACCTACAAATGTAATCCGTTACTCCGGTTTGCCGTTTCGAACTAAAACTTACCAATTTTTTATGTTAAAAAGGTTTTGGTTCTAAATATGGTTCAACTTTTTAGTTTTTCCCAGTTTAATTAAGAAGTTAACTAATTTATACACATTTAATTCTACACATTTTGTTAAATTTGTACCATTTAGACTTGAGTGGATGATCGAGTCCTCAAGCCAGATGCACACTGCATATGTTTGCTTTTGCATTCCTCTCGATTGCGAGTTTGTGACGAGCTGGCGCCAAACACCGATCCGAATGAGATTTGTAGTTTTAACTTTATTCAAAGCGAATTGCACTGTCTCCTTGTGCTCGGTGGCGCCAAGAAGCGAGGCGATTTCTAATGAGTTTGCGCGCCATAAAATACCTTTATGGGCAATGATAGCCTGAGCTTGCCCACCACTGATTTGCGATTGAGCAATGAAAGCTTATTTAAGAAATTTAAGAAATAAGAAGAATTGCCACCACTGATTTAAAAGATTCAAAGTGCGATTGAGCAATGAAAGCATATCTATGATATCTATTTTTAATGTGTCACTTAGATTCTTTTAGAATCAAGCATCTAAAAACATAAGCTATTATGTATACCAAATTCAGAACTAAATCTATCCCTAAGAATTTAAATAACTTTATTAACCCGAAAACTTGAAGACGCTCCCGCACCATGTAGACCAAAGAACAAAAGAATCACTGGGGAATAGTTCTGATATTAAAATGTGTAATTTTTGTTCAACCTTACAAAAATAATAGGCTCAAAACAGTAAAAATTAGACCAGTTTGGTTTCAAAACGTTTTGCAATATTTGAGAAATGTGTGAGTAAACAAGTTTGTACGAAAGTTACATCAACAAAGCGCTCAGTTTTTGTCGTCTAGCTTAATTAGTTCTTCTTGAAAACCAGATCATTCTATAATAGTCTTACTTAAAGGCTGGTTCAGAGATACGGAAAGCTTTCTTGGAGCGAGAAGAGCTCTATAAGAATTTAGAGTGACCAGGCAGCAGTATTCAGAAATTAACAAAGGAACGGTCTCTGTTTTGTCAGCAAAGAATTGTTCACCAAAATGTAAGCAGAACAAAATTTTTGATAAATTTAAGAAATTTTTATAAAACGAGTTGGCAGGGCCATGTTCAAGCTAAAATTGTCCTATCGGCAGATAGAGGTAGACCTCTAAGAATATTCTCAGCCGTAGGAAATTTGGTTGGAAACCAGAACAAAATGTTGTCTTCGGGTATGCTTAAAAAGAATCGTAGGTAACTAAAATATAAATTTATCGATAGTCTTATCGATTGACAGCAACAAAATTCTTGTATTCGTTTTCCAATTTTCTTCTGAATGCTTCGGACCATACAGAGATCAAAGTCACGTTGCCAGCACTAAATTGAATTGTTGTCTAAGTCATCATGCGTTTGGTTGGGGTTGACTTGATATGGAGTGAGTCTAAGCCAGACTTTGATTCGCTTTGTTATTGTTTTTTTTGTTTTGTTTAATGTCTTTTTTTCTCTCTATGATTTATGCTTTACGTTGCGCTTCAAGTGCAATTGTTGTAACATGTGGGTCGATTGGCATTTTGCTGTTCATTTCCAGCTGGTTTAATTAGCTCGGCTTTGTTTTGTTATTTTTTTTTTTTAATATAATTATTAATTAAGCTGGTCGCTGTGTACTTGAGCCCAAGCACGACCCAAGCCAGGAATGTGTAGCAACAATATATGCATGTATGTAGCTCTTGTTATATAACAGACAGTCAGACACAACCCACATGATTAACATTTACAATTTCCATGGATTAAATCACAGGCCTCTTGGCTAAATTTGCGCAATTAACTTTGGGCAAATTATTAAATGGCAAACAGATTTTTTAGAGATTAAACTAAAGCGATATGGATAATAAAACAGGTTACCGTTTTAAGTCCATATTAGAGGTAGATTCAACAACAACAACAACAGCCACAAACTACATCATATGCCACAACAATTAATAACACCAACAACACTAACAGGCATTGGCTTTTTGGTTTCACATTACACAAAAAGTCGTTGCGTTGGAAAATGTTTTAAATATTAAATGCCATTAATCAATTTGCAGTGGCTGTTCGATGCGCTGGCCGATTTGCGGTCAGTTTGGTGGGAGCAGCACTTGAACACTCACAGATTAAGTACAGTAAATAAACAGAAAATGAAACGCCAGGGATATCTTTATTATTTTCAAGCTAACCATTTGCAAACTCCGATGCAATTACAAAGCCTTGTCTTATTTTTAGGTGTCAGTTGCTTCCATACATGTGTGAACACCTGCCAGAGATAGTGCCAGTTGACTGTTGCCATATAAGTTCTCAAAAATCTGTCGAAATTCTCAAGTAATCTCATGATACAATGAAAACAAACTAGAATTCTCTATTGTGAGTCTGATTAGTCTAAGGTTGGGAATTTGAATTTTAAGTGTTAATTTGATTTAATTAATTTGTTAATTTTTTTTTTAAATTTATTTTGAAATTTTAAAAATGTCAACTAACATTGCAAGTTTTACTTTTGTATTTCAGTCTAAATATTTGGTATAGAGTTTTCAACGTTCAGTAATACGATATTTAATTAAACTTTATTTATTTAAACTTTTGTTTATTTTTTAAATTAGAATAATTGATTTTAGTTACGCGTGACGTGTGATGGGATTCTTCTTTTTCTCGATACTAATTTTACAAATTTGGGACAAACTTTTTATATTCCAGTCTCTTAATCGACGTTAATAGAATAACGTTAATACGATATTAATTACGCGTGATGTGTGACTGGATTCTTCTTTTTTGGCCCCATATTCATATTACAAAATTGGGACAAGCTTTTCGGATTCCAGTCAAAATATAGATTTTTTCTACATAAGACTAAATGGTTATTAGTTACTGGTGACGTGTGACGAAATTTTTTTTTCTCGTTAGTATAATAAGAAATTTGTTACGAGTGATGTGTGACGGGATTCTTTTTCTATTACACACTTCCTAAAAAATTATTATTACGATTTCTAAGTTTGAATAATACGATATTAGTTACGCATGACGTTTGACGGTATTCTTCTTCTTTGGCCCGATATTAAAATCCCAAAACTTGACAAACTTTTTGTCTTACAGCCCAAATAAGCAATATTGCTCATATTCAAGAATAATTAGAAGTTAGCTACGCGTGACGTGACACTTGTGTTTCTCTGCTTCTTTGCTTCTTCTTCTAGTGTCCACTGTACTTGGCCATCCAGGGGCAGCAAATCGTTGCATCGCATTTCATATATTTTGTAATTTGTTTATGTATAAAGCAAATAAAAAGAGCAGAAAAATCATGGAAATGCATTCTCAGATTTCCTTCTGCATGTTGTAAAGTCGTTAAATTGAAATGCGATAAAGCAAAATTCGATTTAGTTTTTCAATAAATTACCAAGTGAAATCCAAGCTTATTTTGGTTTATTGGTTAAGCCTAGTCTACGATAAATATCCAATTTTGTTGGGATTTGTGATGTGACCACCGCACCGCACCCAAAGAAATGAAAGGAAAATAGTCTCTCTGATTTGCATTGATTTATTTTCTGCGGCACTTGCGGCTACAAAATTGTTTCGTCTGTCTTGCCTACTGTGTGCTGCGATGCATTTCGCAAAGTTCATGGCCTGCGGCAACAAAATATACGGGGGCGTGGTCAAGTGCCAAATTTAATCAATAACCAACCAGCCAACTGAATGGAAGTTATGGCATCGAGGAAAGGAGACGCAATTGAAAATTGTATTTTTGTCTTGTCAGAAATTTATGTGAAAAACGTGAGGCCAGGCGAATGCACGAAACAAAATTGTGCTCGTCTATTTATTTTGGGTGTTTTTTTTTTTTCGTAATTTATGGCAAGGTGTGGCCTGCCTCAGCAGCAAACGCGGCAATTGCAATCAAATTATCAGAAATGTAAATCTAATGACACAATTTAAACCAAAAACACAGCCTGAAGAATATCAAACAAAAATGGCAATGGTAGCCTGACATTTAGTGTAGAGTTTGGCGGACGAGGGAGGGGACGACTAAGTTTATTTTTCATAATTCCATAAATTTGTATAACAAACTTGTTTGAAATCTATTTTTATTATAAATATATTTATATTTTAACACATATTGAGCTTGCGGCTTTGTGATATTTGCATATATTAAACTAATTGGGCGCCGGCTTTAAAACGAATTAACATTTTAAAATTGATTCGAGTTGATGTGATGTGAAACTATTTGAATGGATTCAGTTTCGGTCTTTATTTTGACAAGAGGGGCATATGGGGCTGGAAGTCTTGTTCTATTCCTTAACTTTCGGTTAAATTGGCAGCTCCAGTTTGTGCAACTCCGTGGCGCCAGGTTTTATAATAAGAAGAAATCATCATCAGCGGTGCCCTGGCAGCACATTTGTTGTTGTAAAGCACCATTTCAAGAATCTACTTTCAAATTCCACTTTGCTTTTTGGGTTTGCAATCTTCGGTGCAGACAAATTTAGCCACCTCTGAATTTGTTTCTCTCTTGTTGCATCCAATTGAAACATTTCACTTTTTTAATTTGTACGTGATAGGGCAACTAGTTTGCTCCCTCTCGTCTTCCACTCTGCCAACCCTCTTCTTTTGTTTGAGTACAGAAATTACACAGCGCACAAATCTTGCTCGAGTTCTTGTTGTTGTAAATTTCAATTGCCGTTGACTGGCTGCCCCTTCGTGTGGCATGCTAACATGGCAGACAAATCGACTGCACTTAGCACGTGATTGAAAATAGCTGGGGAATGAAGTGATTTTGGGGTTACCCAGTTCTTATTGCATTTAATTTGAATGAGAATCTTCTCCTTCCACGTCTCTCCTCTCTCTGTCTCTGTCTCTATTTCTAGCTAGCCGAAAATATTTTAGTCAAACATTTGCTCTTTGTGTTTGGCATTAAAAACAAATTTACAAATTAGTGTGAAATTAAGACCAAGAAAAGTACACAACACAATGGAGCTAAGACAAACAAGAAGGCAAACAAACAAATGCCAAAGAAATAGCAAAAATATTGCCCAACTGGAAAAAATATTAAGTGAAACAAAAAAAAAAAAGTGTTGGTTAGCATAGGAACGAGTTTTGTTTTTTTTACTTATTTTTTTATTTGTCAAATCAAACGAAATGATGGTTCAGACATGACAACACATTCTATGTTAAAGCTTTATCGAGTCCTGTCCATAAGCATTGTGTGGGCATTCTTGGTATAAGCAATGCAGATTAAGAAAGCAATATCATATGTTTATGTGTATATTTTGCCGAATGGTACATTTATAAAAGTAAGTCCCAATATTTAGCTTCAAAATGTAAGCTAAAACCAGAAATAATTAAATTTACAACGAGATAAGAATCCAATGCAAGCCGGTTTCGCACTTAAAGAAATGCAGCAACAACTTCTTCTTTTTCTCTCCCATGCCTCTCTTACGAGATCAAAGGCAATGCCTGCACCATTGACTTTGTTGTTGTCGTGTGCTTTAGACAGCCACAAGCACCCACACACAGCTTAAGGCAATAAAGGCAAACGGTATTCTCTTTCGTTTGCTTGTGGTGGTTATTGCTTCAAAAAAGTGTGTTTTATTTGTATACTTGTATTTGTGTACTAGCTAAATACCCGGCCTTGCCCGGGTCCTAAAAACTTTGAGTTAAGGCGGACATCTTGCTCCTCAGTGGTTTCATTTGCTCTCACAGTGGAAGCTCGAGTTCTAAGATCTCGGAGACGTACCTCTCGCTTCTCAGCTGTTTCACTTGCTCTGACAGTGGAGGCTCGAGTTCGAACCCCACTCAGGCGATTTTCACGTTCTTCAGTCGTTTCATTTGCTATTTGAGTTTGCCGTTTCAAAGCTCTTGGAGCACGTTGCCCAATATATGATTTCTTTTTTTTTAGGCATCTTTTACAAATTTATTGACAAATTTATTTGACAGAAATGGCAAAGTCACTTTTTAAAATCAACACAATCGGATGAACGGTTGAATTTTGCAATTTTAGCGATTTTTGGACCAAATCACAGACATGAGACATAGCCTATGACAATTTCCTGATCGACATGAGCATACTGTGAAAAATTTGTAAAGATCGGTTTAGCGGTTTAGAACAAACATACAAACATACTTTCAATTTTATATATATGTATAGATTAGTAACAAAGAGCTAAACAATACATACTTGATATTTTTCAAAACTTCAATAAACCTTTAAAATCACTTTAAAATGATAACGATACACCACGTTTTATCCAAAATGTGAACGCTCACTAAAGGGTAACACTAATATTGATATAATTTGAGCCTTCGAACCTTATAAAGCAGGGGTGCCCGCGCTCTATACGCTTTAGGCGCATTTGTTGTTGATTCGCGCATAAAGAAATGCAGCAACAACTTCGTATGTTATGTGTCTCTCTTCTTCTCTGTTCTCCATGCCTGTTAGGAAATCGAAGGCAATGTCTGCACCGTTGATTTTGTTGTTGCCGTGTGCTTCAGACAGCCACAAACACCGACACACACACACATCATTAGACAATAAGCGGTATACTCTTTCGTTTTCTTGTGTTAGTTGTTGTTTTCACAAAGGTTGTTTTATTTGTATTAGTGACTGCGCCAGCATTAGGTACAAACCTCCATTATAAATTTAACAATGCTTTTCAAATATGAATAATTTCAAAGTTTCGATTAAAACCTGCAGGTTTTAAGAACATTCATAGTCCATTTCTTATATAAAAATTTCATTTTGATTTTGCAGCTGGCCAGAAAGTAAACGATCCATAAATGTATTCGACTTTTGCTTTTATTAAGCATCTCTCCCATACTCGATGCTTGCACGACTAATGAATTTTAATTGCTTTAATGCGTTATTATTATTATGATTTCAGTCGCCTGCACACACGTGTGTGCTGACATCGTTTAGACTGTTAATTAAAATCATTTTTCAATTAATATTCTTTGGAGTTTTGAGAAAAGTAGGAACCAAAATGTACGAATATAATATATTAAATATCAAAGCAACCACCAGCAACGAACCAGCTGTGCGCGAATGTCTGTAATTTATAGGCGACATTTCCGTCCAATTCCCTGAAAACAAAGGCAGAATTAGAATACACAAACATGGCTTTATCACAATTTTGGTTCCAAACAGCTGACTTTGACCTTGTGCGTTGTTAACGTGCTCACCACTACCCTCTAAATGCTCAGGGCTTAAGGCCTAACAGACTTGACTTTGATTCGGTTGTCACAAAATGAAGTTAAATAAATGTTGCTTTTGCATAAATTTACGTGTTGGCTGCTTTTTTATAGCTTTGACTGAAATGATATTTAATGGTTTAGGTCTTTGTTTCGGTGATGGTAAGCAAATACTCTGAGTGACGAATTTGTATTAACCCGGCCATGTCCGTTAGACAGTCGATTGTTTTATCTGGGCCGTGTGGGCTATATGTTGCATTTCGTTGGATCAATTATGCTGATGGAAAGCACTCTTATGGTAAAGCCAAAGACATTGGGTTAATGTTGGAAAACGGATAACATAGATTTGGAATTCTCACAGAAACAAACATTTTTGATAACCTTCTACTTGATCAGCAACATTGTGCATATAGTTTTTTGTTGGACTTTTATTCTTGAATGGAC
Source organism: Lordiphosa fenestrarum (assembly GCA_035044985.1). Classification (NCBI taxonomy): domain Eukaryota; kingdom Metazoa; phylum Arthropoda; class Insecta; order Diptera; family Drosophilidae; genus Lordiphosa; species Lordiphosa fenestrarum. The sequence goes on along the minus strand of JAWNNO010000236.1, from coordinate 46,887 downwards.
GATTTACTGGCGGAAAGCATATCTCGAGTGTCTAGTACCTGGTGTGGGCCTAGGTAGGTGAAAATCAAACTTGTGATTAACTGAAAATGCTAGCACTAAATTGTCTTTCAGTTTTGAGCAAGTACTTTTGGTTTGTGGCTTATTCATATCGCAAGCGTATCGTTTGGGAACAATTACCGGAAAATGCAGATTTTTAAATTGCCAATGAAATTCAGATCGTGTAGGAATTACTCAAAATTATATTAAATACTCTTTTCTCTGATCCAAAGCAAAAACAGTTTACTTGATAAGACATCAAATTATGGTACATTGATTTCAACTTTGTTCAGAGCTCGCAAAATATGGTTAACCAATCTTATATGTGCTGCCTGCCCACTTAAAAGACAGGTACAAATCAGACAGACTCGCTTAGTCTCTCAGCGAAACATTTGCCTTTGCTTTTTTAGGGTATTTTTTAGTTCTCATTGGGAGAAACATACGAGGCTTTTGTTACGTTAACAGCTTGAAGTGTATAATTTCGTTCGGCTCTCAGCAGCTAAAAGGTTAATCACACTGAGCACATCATCTATAGTTCCCACATCTTGAGTTTAAATGCTGAATAACTATTTGCTATGTTAATATTTTGAAATTTTTGCTTTTTCATTAACTTGACAACTTTCTACCAGGCTAAGTTTTTGGACTCATGATATTGGATGTGAATAGCGTATAAGCATAAGCAACTGAGCAAAACGAGCCGAATGTGTTGGCGCAATGTATTTTTGTTTGTTTCTGCGTTGTGTTAGAAGCACACTAGCACTCAACACACTTGCAGTTGTCTAAGAAACTTGGTATATTTTGTGCCAAGCTAAATTTCTCTTGGATACAAATGAAAGAGGTGAAAGATCATTTCGTTTCTTTTCTTTAAACTAATTTTTCAATTGATTTTCTGACTGCCTTAATAATAGCACCAGTTTTTGCGAGCTCTGACATTGTCAAAGTAGAATAATCAAATAAATAAACCAATAAAAGGCGAATTCCGCATCATTGCAGTGCTGATTCAGTTTATTCAAAGGGATTATGACGCAGCTATATTAAAAACGAGTCACATGTAAAAAATAATCTTTTACCAAGAGTTTTTATAATCGGTGCTTTAACAGAACGCATTTTTAGACTTCGTTTCGTATCTTAGGGTAAGTTGCGACGATATACTCAGAGAGCAAGAGCTTTTTGAGTTGAGTTAAGGCAATATTAAGGACGATCCAAGAACAGAAATTAATTTCTGAAACATTTTGCGGACTGCTTTAACTTCGCAAGGTGAGAAAAACTTATTTTCCACACAGATTTAAGGCCAAATAGGGACTTTTAACTATAAAAGTGTGCCCGCAATTTGGGGTGTATGTGTTTATGTTTCGGGCAAAGCGATTTCCGAGTGTATGGGACTCAACCATAATGGAATTGCAACAACAACTTTGTATGAGCCTCTCTTCTCTTTCTCTGCTATGCCCCTTGCGAATTTGCAGGCATATTGCACATTGATTTTGTTGTTGCCGTATGTTTCAGACAGCTACAAGCACACACATTAAGCAATAACGGGGTTTCTCTTTCGTTTAATGGTGTTTTTTGTTGCCTCCAAAAATTTGTTTAATTTGTGTTAGTGACTGCGCTTGCAGTCAACACGGCTTAAAGACTTGAGACCTAGCGAAATTAAGCGCGATCCTAGAACAGAGATCTAATTTTGACTACTTTACGAACTGCCTTACCTTCGAAAGTCTGGAAATAAACAACTTTTCAAATAGATTTAAGCACGTTATTCTTAAAAACAGGCTTTAAAGTTTAGGATTTGGAGGAATTAAGGAGAATTAAGGATCATACGTTCAAAAGTGAAAAAATCTAGTTGTTAAGATATGACAGAGATTCGTCTAAGAACTCAAATTTAAGTTTTGGTACTTTTCGTACTGCCTTACCTTCGAAAGTTGGTTAAAAATATCTTTCCGCTCAGATTTAAGGGAAGATCATGATTTTCGGCGCAAACGGAAACAGGAAATATATCATGAATTGAAATTGAACCACAAGCTGAACCGAAACAGTGGCTTAAACCAAACATGCGGTTCAAAAACACTTTGAACCACTGAATCAAACCAGGTTTTATTTCCGATGCATTTTCATTTCATGCAATCTTTAAATTAGATTATATCTCTAAACCAGTTCCGAATCTAAACAGCAAATAGCTGATCCCTTACTTATTCCGAATCCAGTTATTCAGTCTAGTTAAAACATTGTTGTACCTAGTTTTCCACTTAATAGCATTTACATTTCATTTGCTTACCTCATTCCTCCACTTCAGTTTTGTAATTGTTTAAAAATAATTTACTATTTCGCTTTTAACTGATTAGCAATCGTCGCCAATGATGACTCAATTGCAAAACAATAAGAAGAGCAAGACACTCAGTCTGCCTTTTGTTTATGTTATATAATCGACAATCGAGGGGGGAGGGGAGGAGAATGCTGAAATATCATTAAAAATTGTATGGCACAACAAGATAAGCCTGCAAAATGTTTATTTTTGTGTAAAAGCAATTCTATTTAGGTTTCTCATATTGATAAGCTAAACAGAAAGCAGAAAGAGAGAGAAATTCAAATTTAAATATGAACAAATAGAAATGCATTAAAAAATCTATTCAATGTCAAGGTCAACTGACATTGACGGCTGGAAAAATAACAAAAAAAATATGAAAAAAATTAACAACAAATTCCGAGTGTTTGCTTTTTTGTCGTTTCTTTCTCACTCTCTTTCTTTGTTTCTTTGCACATTTGTTTTACTTTTATTATTGGGGGGCATTGTTGATAACTTTATTTACTTTGGCAACAACAAAAAATTAATTCTCAACACCCCGTGCCGAGTTTTTTGTTCTTCCCACTTTTTTTTTTGTTGTTTTTTTTGAATCATTTTGTTTGTTTTCCTTAAAAATTTTGGCCAACGACGTGAGTGTTGAATGAATTGTCAGATTCCTGCTCAATGCAATTTCCGCTGCTGACACTCGATATACAAGTTTTCCGAGCTGTCATAGAATGTGCATACAATTTATTTATATATATATTTTCTTTCATTCTTATCTGTTTACAGCTCCACATCTGGTTGCAATGGCATCTTCTCACGACGTTTGGATTTCTCATCATTCAATTTGCTGCCAAAGACGCGCCTCAATTCTTATCAAGTTAAGGTGAGTTGTTGAAGAATTTTCCATTCAGATGTACCGTCCTCCTTCCTTCCTTTCATTCATAAGTCAACATTTAGCTGGGCTTTGACTTCTTGGAAAATAACACACAAAAACAAAAAAAATCCCTGACTGGGCAAACTGGCAATTGGATACGCTACTTGTTGTTTATACGGAAATTGTTATTTTCTGTTTTGTTAGCGCAGCGCTCACCCAGTTCAGTTCAGATAATTTCCAGCTGTTGATGCAAAAGTCCAAAGAAATATCCCAGATTTCTTAGGAACCCAAAAAGGCTGTGAAAAGAGCAAAACAAAAACGAAAAATAAAAACAAAGACAACAAATTGTTGGCCAAGCTTTTCTCATATGACACATGAGCTGGTGTGTGTGTGTGTGTGTGGTTAGGGCTAGGCATAGGTTATAATTTGGATAGGAAGGGAATGTAGAGTAAGATTAGCTAGACATCGACTGAAATTGATATCAATTAGAATGATGGCAGATTTTAAGTTTTATCAACCACACACTATATATATTCTTGATCAGCATGACCAGCTGAGTTGATTTAGCCTTGTCCGTCCGTCTGTTTCTAGGAGATACGTCAGTTTTACAGCCATCGCGGCACATTTGTGCACATTTGTCGGAACCGACAATATCGCGGTTGACTATAACACATAGCTGCCATAGGAACAATCGGTCGAAAAACTAGTTCTAGTGAGAAAAGCTTTTTTGTTTTCAATGCAAACGTCTCCAAACTCCGAATATACTAGTTATACCCTTGCAAAGGGTATTATTATTTTGCCCAGAAGTTGGCAACGCATAGAAATATTCATTTACGACCCCAAAAACTATATATATTCTTGATCAGGGTGACGAGCTGAGTCGATTGAGCTTTGTCCGTCCGTCTGTTTGTCTGTTTCTACGCGAACTAGTCTCTCAGTTTTAAAGCTATCGAGCTGAAATTTTGCATAGCGTTTTCTTTTTGCTGCACACTACTAATATATCGGAACCGGCCGGATCGGATGACTATATCTCATAGCTCCCATAGGAACAATCGTTCGGAAAACTAGTTTTAGTATGAAAAACTTTTTTCTTTTCAATGGAAACGTCTCCAAACTTTATAATCGTAGGTTTTCTATGCTTTTTTATAAGTCTACCAAGTTTGATGAAAATCAGACAACTATATGGTAAAGCTGCCATACAAAAGATAGGTCTGAAAAACAGTCTTAGTTAGAAAAACATTTTTGTTTTTAATGGTAGCATCCTGCAATTTTGTATTTGTTTGTTTCACCTGCTTTCACTTAATACAAATTTTTGGCCAAATCGGATGACTATATCATATAGCTCCCATAAGAACGATGGATCGGAAAATGAAAAAAATAGTATTTATTTGAAAATATTTCTCGTTTTCTTTGCTTCTCCATGATTCTTCTATTTATAGAATAGAAAAAAAGTCTTAGTAAGAAAAACTTTTTTGTTTTCAATGTAATCCTCTTTAAAATTGGCATATATTTATTTTATACGCTTTCACACAATTCTTCAAAGTTAAGTCCAAATCGGATGACTATAGGTTATAGCTGTCATAGGAATGATCGGTCGAGAAACTAGTTTTAGTGAGAAAAACTTTTTTGTTTTCAATGAAAACGCCTCCAAACTTTGTATTTAGTAGTTTGCTATGCTTTCTCATGATTCCACTTAGTTTGGTCGAAATCGGACATGTATATAGTACAGCTGTCATTGAAAAGTAGAGTCAGAAATGTAGTCTAGGCTAGAAAAACTTGTTTGTTTTCAGTGGAAATGTCCTCTTAATTAGTTAGAAAAACACGGCCTAGCCGAAGTCAGCACTCCTCTAGTTTGTATGTTTGCTCGGCCGCTGCCGACAGCACACGCAGAGGCAGAGAAATGCAGTCTTTTCTCTATTAAAGCTCGCTGTTGACCTAAATCGAACTCTGCTGCCGAGTTTTAAGTTCAAGGTTCTTAAAACTCCTTTCATACATCTTAGTAAAGATTCTTCTAAACCGGAACCGTTAAATGAAATTCTCCGATTAGGCCTTAAACCAGAAGCAGATTATTATTATCTTTTTTTAGTACCGGTAAACGAAACCGTATCAAAGCCGAATCAGGGTAATGAATCATTTTATTATGAGTTGAAGAAACGAACAGCACTGTTCCTTTTCTGTCATTTTTATCAAAGTGATCTAACTTTTATGAGTGATATCAAACATTCTATTTAGCATTGAAAGAGTATTTTTATGTGTCATGACTGTTTTAAACATTTCCGCTTGCTTCTTATTTATTATTTTCCATTCTTAAATTTCTGTTTACATTTGGCTGTTTCAATTTCCATTTCAATTTGAGGCTCTCTGCCCATTCAGCAATATGCGACGGCTGGGCCAGACCCCACCGAATTGCACATTGTGATGATTATGTTGCGGTTCTTGCTATTATTGTTTGATATTGAAGTATTATAGTACATAGTTGTTGTTGTTGTTGTTGTTGTTGTTGTTGCGTGTTTTGTATTGTGGTTATTTCAAGCGGCTATTGAACTGAGGCCCGCACAAGTTGTTGTTGGTTCAAGTGGCAATTAGCGAGCGAACCTTTGGCCGCAGACGCAATCAGGCAAAAGTTTTTCGTCTGTGGTTTTTTGTGTGATCCTGGGCAAGAGCAGGTCCGAGTCGTTGAAACTCACACTCACACACTCACGCACACACACCACACGTACTTGTCTGTATCGTATCTCATAGATGCAGATAGAGAGTTTTGCTTTGAATATTTCATAAGTAGCAGACAGAAGAACGGGCGTCGTGGCACTCTCGCAGGACAACAATAACAGAAATTGCATTCAAGATAATATGAAATACATATTTGTGGCTACCTGGCCACCCACCCCCATCCCATCCCAACCGTCTTTGTGTGCTTTGAATATTGTTTTGCGTAGTTCCAGCCACAGCTGGGAACTCCCTCTCATATAGTCAAACTTTATGTGCAGACAGCACGCAGCAACCGAAAAAAAGAGAGCATTCGCATTGTCTGGGGCGAATGCTTTTTAAAAACTTTACAATTCAATTTTGCCTTCTTTTTCTTTCCTTTTTTTTTGTTTATTTTTTCTCTCTTTTATTTTTGGCAGTCTGCCGCCGCTTTTGGCATGCATTTCGAATTGCATTTTGTATTGGAATTTATAAATATTTAATGCCATTTAAAATGCCATGCAATCGTCTCGAAACCAGATAGAAGCGTTGGCGTATTAAATTTGTTTATACTTGTGTGGATATATATATAAAAATGTGTAGAAAATCAGCAAAACTTGTGTTGGGCTTAAAGTGCCTAAGACTTTAAAAAGTACACACAGCCAGACCAACACAGACGGCAAGGGCAAAATTTTTTAGACTGGGCACACAAAAACTTACGCTAGACAATTTTTCGGACAAGTTGGCAGCTTAAAGTTTTCTTGGACGATGACAAAAAAAAAGGGAAGAAGTGTTTATACCTTTTGGCAATCCCACTGATTGCTTAATGCCAAAAACAGAAATTAGTTTTTTAGATTAGCTAAAGTCACAAAGAAATGATATTAAAAACAAGAAAGAAAGTCGGTCAAGCCCGACTATAACATACTCTGTACCAAGAAAATTTGTCTTTTGATCATAACTCGAAAACCGTTCATCCGATCTTCTTCATTTCTTTGGCGGATCGATAAGTTATTCTAATAACTAAACAAGCCATCTATCTTCGAAACTGTGGCAGATATGACGTTTTTTCTAAATTGCGGGGGCGGGAGGGGGCGTGGCCAAAATTGAAAATAAACTTGATCTGCCTGCAGACATAAGAAGCATATGTCCCATACATGTCAAACCTCTATCTCTTACCATCTCAGAGATCTGTGCGTTCATACGGACAGACAGACAGACAGACAGACGGACAGACGGACATGGCTATATCGACTCGGCTGTTGATGCTGATCAAGAATATATATACTTTATGGGGTCGGAGATGCTTCCTTCTGGATGTTACATACTTTTGCACAAACTTATTATACTCTATGTATCTTCGGTACAGAGTATAAAAACTAGCAAGACTTAAACTAACCTCTAACAGAAACTTCATAGTAAGGACCCAATTCACAGTGGCAAGCTATTGTGTGTTATGTTTAAGTCATTAAAAAACTTTCTAGTGTCAAAATGAGGACATATTTGAAGTAGCTGTAGCCGCAGTTTTGAATAAAGGACACACGAAAATACATTTTTATGTCGAACTTCATTTTTCATCCAAACGAATGTGAAATTTGCCTAAAGTATTGTGGTTTTCATCAGTCATCTAGAATCAAGCCTTAAAAAAACAAGCTTTAATTACTTTTTCTGTGCTGTCTGCTCACTGAAATGACAGGTACAAACAAAACAAACTGGCTCCCTCTCTGAACAGTATAAATGTTTTTGCTTCTCTAAAAGTTTCTGTTTAATGCTTCTCGCTGAGAGTAACATTCGAAGCTATGTTACGATTACAGCTTGAACACAGGAAACTAAACATTGAAATATCCCATATAACCGGGATTAAATCAATGCCAAACGTTGTCAGAAGTCGTTCAATCCCTGATTTTCTTATTCCAAGTACGAAAAGGTTTCACTTGATCTAGGATATCTCGGATCTAGTATGTCTTTTGCTTAAAATTTCCAGCCGAAGGTCGAGATAAAATCAATTTTTATGAGCTTGATTTTATTTCGGCATTTTGTTTTTCTGTGAAGGGGATTATTTCTTTCGACTCTTAGTTTGTTGTTGTAGCTTTAAAAGCACACTAGCACGCATACACATTTGCAGTTTATAAAGCAGACTATCGTTAGATTCTGCACAGCAAAGTGTCTCTTGGAAAATAAATGAGAAAAGTCGGAAGGAAAATATCGCAAGGAAATTAGATGTCATCATTGAAGGGTTAACCATGACGTGTTGTGTATTATCGTTATTAAGGGCCGATATCACATCTTCTAATTAGCCCTATGTGTCACCTATACCTACAAATAACAGAGTAAATTCTGGATTTATATGTTACATAGCAACTAGATAGTTGAAGATGTGACTAAACAAATACAAAATCAAAGAAAATCATGCTCACTTGTTCACTTATGCGAAAATATATCTTTGGTTATTAAAACTTTAAATATTTGAGATATTGAGTTCAAATTTATTTTGGGTGTATTACATTGTATGAATGAGCCCAGCGAGCGATTCTTTGGACCCAATTTGCCAACACTCTGGCACACATTACGAGAAGAAAGTTGGCAAGTTGGAGTTAAATACTGCTGATTCTCATAGAAAAGTGATTAAATAAAGCCACATAAAAAGAAATCCAATTTAGGGCCGATTTCTCATATCCCAGATAACTGCTATGTGTTAGATAAACTCAGATTTTGCTCTGTTATTTGTAGGTTTATGTGATAGATAACTTTGTATTGAAGAAGAGAAATCGGCCCTTAGTTGATAGTCTAATTTAGTCTCGAGATAACACGTTCAACGAATTTGACTTTCAGTAAATCGACTTTGACTAGTAGGGGCACCGTCTTGTTGAAACCACACATAGTTGATGTCAAGTTTATCCAATTCTGGCCATAAAAAATCTTATAATATGACACGATATCGATCTTTATTGATGGTCGTTTTCATCCGCTTTGATCTTGTAAAGATCTTTTTGCAAAATACTCCACAGTATAGTTTAAGCAATGCCCACTCTTGAGATCAACATGGAATCGACTGGTTTTGGCTTATTTTGAATCGATGCATATAAGGCTGCGATATTTTCATCCATTTCAATTTAAAATCAAATAAAAGTCTTAAAACGGAATCAAAATGTTACGGCCTTCCATAACATTTTGGTTCGCCAAAATGTTTTCAAATTGAGAACTCCGAAACGACTATGAAAATTAATGAGAAAACTTTACGGTTTCAGAAAAATCGGTACTATTCTACTGTTGTACAGAAATGTGGGAATGGGGTAGTGCCAGGCAGGCATGCTGGCATTCTGAGCTTTATGCAAGCTGGTCACACTAGAGTCGAGCGAATGAGAGGAGCAAGATCATGTGTTGGGGAGTAGAGAAAAGCGCGTCATAGAGAGCAGTTGACTTGAAGTTAAAGTAGAAATAAAGTGGAAGCCAACTACGTTTTAGTTTTTATTAATTAACTATAATTACCATTAAGCTACATTCCTTCAAATTATCCCGAAATAAATAAACATTTTGTGAAACCCACAGAAATATGCTTGATATGTGTTTTTTAGAACCAATTATTTCTGAGCAAAGAATTGCCTTTTATTTGGAATGTCTTGCTTGAGTCTTAGTTTTACCAAAACTGAAACTATAAATGTGCAAAAATTGCTTACTGCGCCGAATATCAAGCCCTTAAAAGGGCCACAGCATGCCCAACGCTGATAAAAAAGGATTGGTTTACATTTATCACTATTTGAATTGAAATAACCATATAATAACCAGTTCTTGGCATTAATCTTAAACCACACAGCAGAAACACTCAGCTAGATTGTAAGCTCTGCTATATGTCCCAACACAGAGAAGATACCGGTTGAAAAGGTTCAAGTACAGTCACCAGATTTTGAAAAATATTCTAACTTTTATCAGTGGATTAAAGCCAAAGAAAAGCTGTTAGAGCTTAAAGCAATTTTTATAGAAAATATAAATCACAACCGTTTCAATTCTGTCGCCCAGCCCTTTTGGCTCTTATTATAATTAACACGACAAGTCAACTTGTTAATCATTAGGCAATTCCCAGAAGGGTTGTTGGTTGGTTGGTTGGTTGTTGATATTGCTTGTTTCTCATAGCTGCTTAAGCCACATTGCTGATTTTTTAATCAGCATATCATTGACTGAATGGGTCCTCCTCTACCCATCAGCTGTCAACATTTTAATCTGCAACTGGCTCAAGGGATAAACAATAATCAGCTATAATTATAATTAACAAAGTCGAAAAGAGAGGGAGAGGAGAGTTTTTCCGCTTGTTTTCATGAGCTACTTTTGACCTCTGTTAATTGGTAATCCTTTTTTTTTTTGAAGGGGTGGATTCAGTATAAATGATGATTCAAGAGATCGCGTACTCATGCTGCTTTCTCGTTTTCTGTTTTTTTAATATGCCAATCAATCTTTGTCTTTGCTTACCCAAAAAATGCGAACTTTAAACAAGCAAAATAAGTTTTTACCAATGATTGATGGGGAGGGACGTTGCTTCTGGCGCACACATGTGTCTTAAATTGGAGCTGAAATTTGAATAAATGTTTGTTTTGATAATATTCGGTTGTTAAACTATTCAGGAGGCACTGTTCTTTAAAAAGCTTAACCCCCGCCACCAAATGTTACACTTTTCTAAGCATTTCCGCCCAGTCGAGTCTGGAGTACTTGCCGCCGTTTCACTGCGGGGACTTCCAACTGTGCGAATTTTCCAAGTTGCTGACTGTCGGGAGGAACTTGCTCGACGGGGCGTGGGCAGACGGACAGACGTACGCTTTATTTTGTTTTTTTTTCTGCTTTTCGCAATGTGTTAGTTGAAATGCCGTTTTCAGACTGTGCTCTAGCAGAGTGGTGACACTTTTGAGATTGATTGTTGCACTTTTTTTTTTTTCCTTTTTGCTTCGCCAAGTGTCAGCGACTGCATAAAATGTAGCCAAAAAACAGCAAACAGTGAGCCACATTGGTTTTTTTTTTTTTGTTGGTATGAAAATGTCTTTTGGTAGGCGCCAGTGCGAGAATAATTTATACCACAACCGAATTTGGCATGTACAATAAAAACTGAATGGTAGGCATTCTCGGTTAAAAAGGGGTAACTGCGTCGTTTTAAATCGTTTTTTAAACATTTGCTACATAAAAACCCATGAGCTTTGCTTATAAAATCACCAAATGTTAGGTAAATATAAGCTGAATGTTTGAGAAAGGACTTTTAGGAACTTTAGAGAACAATATAAAATTCGAAAATACAATGATATCACAGATAGATTCGCCAAATCTTCGTAAGCGGTCCCTAAAGCAACCTTTGTGAAAACAAAGATTCGCCAAATGTTCGCCTGCGGAAAATATTAATGCTTAAAATAAAGATATTCAAATATAGATACACTTAGTAGACTGAAAATCGAACAATTAGAGATCAAGGGTTACGTTTTTTTAAACAATGATTCGCCAAATGTTCGCAAAACTACTCAAAAACGATACTTCTACTATAATGATTAAGAAACTCTTTTTTAAGCAAAGATTCGCCAAATGTTCGCAATTGGAATCAAAAGCGATACTTCTAATGATGAAGAATCAATTTTTTAAAAAAAGATTCGCCAAATGTTCGCATTTAAACAAAAAAAAAAGCAAAAACGAATGATTTAGAAGGAATTTTTAAAGCAAAGATTCGACTAATGTTTGCAATTGGAATCAAAAGCGACACTTCTAATGATTAAGAAACACTTTTTTAAGCAAAGATTCGCCAATTGGAGCAACAAACCTTAAGAGACAATTAAATCAGCGATGTTCAAGAAGAGAGGCTCTCTGACGCTCTCTGTCTGTCTCCGACACTCACTGAAGCATTACTTCTTCAAGCATTCGGAGTGAATTACCGAAAGTGTTCGGCCCCTGGGGGCTATGGGTAAACATCGCTAAATTAAATAATTGTTGGCAAAAACGAAGACTCAGAAAAAAAAGGCTGCCTTCGTTCTAAACCAAACGGGGTAGATCTTAAGACGATTTGTACTTAAAAGAGCAAGTATGATTCGTTCTTGGGTGTATTTGGGAACTATTTGGGAAGGATATTTCTTAAATATCTTTTGAATCATCCAGCGGAGCTGGATTTTTCATATCCTTTAGATGATTTTTAGCTCCGTTAGATGATTAAAAGGATATTTAAGGCATATCCCTTCCAAGCGAATACCGGAAATCATCCAAGGATAATTTTTATTATCATTTTTCTCTCTGTGTACTTAAATTGAATATGAAACATTCTAGAACCAAAAATTGACTGTTAATATTATAAACGTTCTTGAGTCAAGAATATTGTGTACTTACAGTAAGATGAAGAGCGATATCTTAGTTCTAGTACTAAATATGTTGGGTTGAGTACAAAATAGACTTATCAAATGGGCAACGGAAAAAGGGAAACATTTTTAAACTAGTCTGTACTTAAAATTGCCAAGTGATTCTGACACTTTTGTTAAAGAGAGTTGGGAAATTTCTGAACTATAGTGGTTGGATATTTTCAGCCTTATTTTATTCAATACAGACTCTTCAGTTTTGGATCAAATTGAGAATAGCTTAAGAATTTTATGGAAACATGTTGTACTTGTTTAAAGTCCTCTTGCTTTCTTTCTAGAATGTTTTTGAGCTAACATTAGAAATTACTGCAGCTTAAGAAAGTAGGTTTTGAGCTTATTTTGAGAATTCATTGGGCTTGACTTAAGACTAATACAAAATAAAAGTATGATCAAAAAGCCTAGAAAATAATTTCGAAATGTATATTTCGAAATAGTCTAAAATCAAGTATTATAGTGTTCAGAAATTAAAACTTGAATTAAGAATTTTGTAATTGAATCAAGTATTTTCGTATTAATCGTACTATTGACAATGTTTGTACTTAATTCAAGTACGAAGTTCTTCGTTTTTTTCTCTGAGTGAACTTTCAATAATCGAGATATTGAATTCCAAAGCAGAAATCTCTAAATGTTCGAAGGGAAACAAAAGGAACAAAAGTTGTTTAACTAATAATTCGATTAATGATTCATGTATCAGCCTATGCCCTAGGAGCACAGGTGTTGTTGTTAATTCACAGCTGACATCAACCGTCAATGCTCCATTTGAAGTTGTTGTTTTATAAATGATTTGTAATTGGTGTCTGCTCTACCAGAAACATTCTGTGGGCTTCCACTTCTTGCACCAATTGAATGCTGTTCGCATTTGAACCAAGTTCCTGATATCAAATGAAATGAAGAGCCGAGTGAAAGAACTCCGCCCAAAAACTTTGTGTGAACTTTTCTTTTTGTGTGTGTTTGCCGAAGTTTAGAAAATTGTGTGTAATTTGGCAAATTAAATTGACTACCAATGAATTTATGCAAAAGTTTGCCTCAGGTAAATTTTGCCTTGGGTCGTGTTTGCCAAAGTTTGTGCCTGGGAAACAGGGAGGGGAGAGAGATGGGAAGTAGATGCATATCTTCTATTCTCTGGGCTTGGTTGGCAGCTGGGAGTGATGTGCGTCGCTTGGTTGCCTTAAACATGACATTTATTGTAACTGTCTCCTGTACTCAAGTCTCCCCCGCACCCGCCACCATTTGATATGGATTGTGTGAGTGCCAGACGGCGCCAGCAGCATTTCAAACTGCAGTCATTGTCAGGGCAACATGTTGCAGACATTGCCATTTGGTGTTGTTGCTGTTGTTGTTGTTATTTGCATTGCTGTTGCAACAGACGACAGATCTACAATGTTCATCTCTTCATTGTCATTTATTTCAATTTGTGCGTCTTTCCTGGTGTAAATTGCTCACAAGCCACCAAATTTGCTCAAGTGCCTGGGATAATAATGAATAATTATGCATTTATTTTCGCTTGTGTTTCATTGAAGGCCTTGTTGGGTCAGTGAACCAGCAGAGGAGCTTATGTTAGGTTTGACATTTTGTGGCGAAAATTTAATTTCAATTTTATCCATCAAAGTTATTGCGGTCGGTTTGTGTAGGTGTGTTATTTGCCGTCAGGATAATGTTGTCCTTGTACCCTCCTATAGGCAGCCAGACAGACAGGAGCTGTCATTTAGAATGTGCCCAGCGACCGACATTGAAATGTTGTTGAACTTTCACGTTTGCCGGAGGCAAACAGGCAGTTACACCGATTATGTACACACAAAATGTCAACCCACGAGTCGAGATACATAAATACTCATAAGAAAAACTTCAAGCATCTGCCTCTGGCCATGCATTTCATATTGATATTTACTTAATAACATCGATTAGCTGGCAATGACTGGTGTCATCTAAGTACAGTGGAGCGAGTGGACCATGTTCATAGGAAAAATCTGGCAAAGTTTTGAAACTGAAACCAATCGAAAAGTGTTCAAAACTCGAACTTGAAACCTTTTTGCAATATACTCCAAACATTTACTGAATATGGACAAAAGTTTAAGTAGTTTTCTTGAGATTTATCGATATTAAATAAAGCGGGTGTTATTATGTAGTTCTTAACTGATTTATTTAAATGTCAACCTCGAACTGCCTTTATACCTTTTACATATCTCTACAGAGATTCGCTGACGATACTGTTATACCAAGGCAAATATCTCTAAATATATAGAAAAAGTACAGAGAAGTTTAGAGAACTTTGATCCCCGACTATTTAAAACAAGTATAAACATAGGCAGGAGTGCTTAAGTAAGGAGGAGCCGTCGAATTGAGAAGGTTTTATGTTAAGATCCGGCTCGAAGGACCAAACTCTGCTGTTTGAAAAAGTTGATAATGAAACTATTTGCAATTTTTATACTCTGTACCGTAGGTACACAGAGTATTATAAGTTTGTGCAAAAGTATGTAACAGGCAGAAGGAAGCATCTCCGACCCTATAAGTATATATATTCTTGATCAGCATCAACAGCCGAGTCATGTCCGTCCGTCCGTCTGTCCGTCTGTCTGTCCGTATGAACGCACAGATCTCAGAGATGGTAAGAGATAGAGGTTTGACATGTTATGTCCCATACATGCTTCTTATGTCTGCAGACAGATCAAGTGTTTATTTTCAATTTTGGCCACGCCCCCTCCCGCCCCCGCAATTTTGAAAAAACGTCATATCTCCCACAGTTTTGAAGATAGATGGCTTGTTTCTTCTGGACATATTTAGTTATTAGAATAACTTATCGATCCGCCAAAGGAATGAAGAAGATCGGATGAACGGTTTTCGAGTTATGATCAAAAGACAAATTTTCTTGGTACAGAGTATGTTATAGTCGGGCTTGACCGACTTTCTTTCTTGTTCTATTTAACTTTCTCAATTCTGTATTTATATTCAAGTCTATCTTCTTTCCGAAATATCCCATTATCCAGTTTAAGTATATTTCATGAGATTTATCAATATTCAATAAAGTGGGTGACATTATGTTGTCCTTAACTGATGTGTTTTTTAATGGCAACCATGAACTGGCTTTACATATTTCATATATCCCTAAAGAGATTCTTGCCTAGAAAATCTATCCTTCCTTGATGAAAAAGTATAGGTTCTGTGTATGAGAAGAGTTTCTCTTTAGAGAACATTGACACCAAGTGCGCTTAAGTAAGTAGAAGGCGAAGGATTGTAAAGGTTTTTTTTTTGTTAAGATCCGGCTCGAAGGACCAATCTGTGCTGTTTGAAGCAGTTGGCTATGAAACTGTTTTGCAATTTTTGTGTTTCACTTTCTCAACTTTGATTGTATATTCAAGTCTTTCTTTCTTCGAAATGTCCCATTGTCCCACAGTTGAATGACAACTCTCTGGACGCGGCGCTAATTACAACGACCAATGCAAAAGGCACGCATTAAACAAATTTAAAATGCATTGACTTTTGATGTTAACGAGCACTTAGTATATCTCACACACACACACACATACACGCATTCCCACTCTTGCCGTGTATCACTCCGTAATGTATTTAACCTAAAAATCGCTACGAATAGCACAAAACACTTCCAAAGTCTACCCACAACATGTCGGGCGAAAAAACGTAATTTGCATTGCCAACACCATCAACAATTAAGCATTTGTTTACAATCTACAACAACAGCAATAAAACAAAGCACCAAACCAAAACAAAAACAAATACCAAGCAACGCCAGCTTTTTATTTTGGCTGATCTCCGCTTTATTCTCTGGCTCGGCGGCTCCTCTAGACCCGGCCAGACGCGACCAAGTATCTCTCCCACACCCACAAAATTCTCGTCTGGCAATTTTTATGATTTTATTTAGATTTATCGCATACATATGCAATTTGCTCAACGCAAAACAATAACAAACGCCTGGCTTTGTTAAACCATCATTAGTGGGGGCGTGGCAAGCACGGGGCGGGGGCTTAATTAGAAAATGAAACAGAAATGAAAAAAAAAAAAAAATGCAGCAAGGTTGAGGCTTTTAAATGTACAAATTTGGCTTCCACAATTTAAATATCTTTAGGTGTCATAAATTGAATGGATTTATACAAGTTAATTATGGTCAAATTGATTTCAGTTTTTTGATTTTTTGTTGTTGTCATTTTTGATGAAACGTTGTTTGATCAATTCAGGTTAAGTTGATTGAATTTGAATACACTTTATGCGCACTCGATTCATTCCCGTGCCAAATTTCAGACTTTGTAAAATTAATGAAATTTTGTGACTTCTTTCGTATTTTTGTAACGTTTGATTTATGAGATTTACGCGTGTAATTTTTTTTGTTGAAAAATTATGATGCATGTGTAATCGCAGCATAAGACAACAAGCAGTGAAAATTATTATGTATCGCACATAATTGAATATATAATTCTTATGCCATGAGTCGACACTTTTTGACTATTATATTATACCCGTTACTCGAAGATTACAAAGGGTATACTAAAGTCGTGCAAATGTATGTAAAAGGCAGAAGGAAGTATCTCCGATCCCATAAAGTATATATATTCTCGATCAGCATCAATAGTCGAGTCGATATAGCCATGTCCGTCTGTCTGTATGAGCACCTAGATCTCAGAAACTAGAAGAGCTAGAGCCACCAAATTTTAAATGTAGACTAGTATTGTCTGCACGCAGTTTCAGTTTGTTTATTTCAAATTTTGACCACGCCCCCGCAATAAAACAAAGTTGAATATCTCCTATATTTTTTAAGATATCGAGTTCAGATTTTGCAGTGTACATCTACAATCTCAAATTTTTTTTAAAAAGATCGGATAATAAATGGCAGGTTAAAAAAACGTTGCAAACTTATCTGAGCCGCATGAGGTTATTAAACACTAATTGCCCTGAGTAAGGGGTATTTCGAAGTCGGGCAGGGCCGACTTTAACCTACGCTTTTTAGAAATCTCACTCTCACTTATATTCGGCTCGACAGGTAGCCTAGACGTTTTAATGGGCCCCCTTCAAGTGAAGTTCGAAATTTCGACTCTCCAAATTTATCATTCCGCTTAGCAAACGTTTCGTCATTTGATAATTTTTTGCATTCTTCATTTTGTAAGAAAATATCTTTTGTCTGCAACCGCTCTCTGTTAACATGTGCAAAAAACAGGCAATGAAAGGGTTTTCCAATTAGAAATCGACACAAATTTCCTTTAACAAGTTGTAGAGACTAACAATTACCATAGAGACTTGCATTCCCAATCTTCTTATACCCAAAGTTTAAGTTTAATCATTGATTCATTTACAGTCGAACTTCTTAGTATATAGCGAATCTCTAAGAAACACTAATAAACTTCGTAGTATAGTAAACTCGTAACATAGAACGGTTGTTATATTAAACCAAATAGCTGGGTTCTGTAAATTTATTTGCTACAAAGAAAACTTTGTTGTACAGAAGTTTGTCATAGAGAAGTTTGACCTATACTTATCACAAAAGATCATGCTAATGTTTGCTAAGACAATAATTGAACTAAGTTCCATTTGAACCTGAAATTTTCGGAATTTTTTTCATACAATTTTTTAATATTTAAAAAAAAAAAAATATGTATTTGAAAACAGATTTTAAATGAAATTAAAATGGGAATTATGTTCAAAACAAAGTCTGTTTTTTAGATCTTTCTGAGAATTGCGTATTTGAGTCAAGTATTTTCGTACTTACTTATTAAGAAAAAAAACATTCTAAAAATGTTTTAATAGTTCTAAATGTACTTTATTTATTCTAAAACAGTCTTAAATCAAGTATTTCGAAATGCCAGAAATCAAGTACTTTCGTACCTATTAACACCGTTTGTACTTGATTACTGCACTTTTGAAATACTAGATTTAAGATTGTTTCAGGATATATAAAGTACATTTCAAACTATTAAGCGAATATTCTAAGCTCCTAAAACGAGTACATAATATTCTTATTTGAAATGTAGTTAGTTCTAAAGATCACTTGAACACATTCTTCAAATCAAATCAAAATAAGAGCACATGAAACAAGAATAAAATGTTTTCGGTTTATGCCTTTAAAACACTGAAGCTATTCTCAACTCTGTGCTTGAAGTAAAAGAAGGCCAAACAGATTGAAAGAATCTGTAGGTATAACCCAAGACAGTGGAACAACAGGTGAATGTCGGTCAAAATGTTGAGCGTAGATTTTCGATGTGAACCCTCGAGTTTACATTTGAATGGCTGCTCTCTCTTAGCGCGCTCTCGCTCTTCCTCAAACTTAAAAAAATCTAAAAATATAGCAAGCCTGAGCTTTTTAGTTTAAAACAAAGCATGAACGATTAAGCTTCACATTTTTACGACAGATAAGACAAAGATTAGAGTCTTCGGTGGCGTTGTGCGCTAGGTGCTTGTCCCTTTAACTGGTGGTTCCATTCCAATTATACAGCAATATTTCATATCTGTTTTCTTATTTTTTCTTAACTGGTGGTTCTGTGCTCGAGAATCCTAATATTTCTGATTATACAGCAATATTTCATATCAGTTTTCTTATCGATTATGTAAAGAAAGAGCCTTTGTTCTTTACTTTTATTACCGAATTCGTCCAATGTCTTCGTGTTTGAAGCATTTGATCACTCTAAAACAAAAGTGCTAGAAACAATTGGGAATTTTAGCAACACTTTTGCTTAAAAATACTTGCACTTTTTGTTGCACACTTTTTTGGGCTTGTATTTTAATTAAGAACGCAATTTTCTTACACTTTCCACCTGGCTAAAGTACCAAAAAGTTATTGATGCAACATGGATTTTTCTCATTTCTTTAATATCAATGATTGATTTTGGATTTTAAAATGTTTGCTCTTAATTGAAGTACTTTCAAGTTCAAAACATAAATGAAACTATCCGTTAAAAATGCTGTCAATTCTATTACGATCCATCTTTATTTACTTAAGGGTACTAAAGTCTAGCCACTTTTCTTACTGGAGCTGCGGTATGAGAGTGAGGCAATAACTGGCAATATAAACAAAAGCTACAGCAACAAAGCGAACAGTTTTTTTTTTTTTTCTAAATGTAGCAGTGGCCACTACAATTATTGGACTTAATTTGGTAGACCTCATACATAAAAGTCTTGTCCTATATTAACAGCTTGAATGAGTGGCGTCGTTTGGCTGCAGAATGATCACTGCTCTCTTTTCGCAGGTCACCTCAGGAGTTAATGGCTTTAAAGCCGTAAAGCAGCAACATCGTGCTGGTTTTACATTTTATTACCCATTTCAAGAGTATTTCAGTGTTTTTTTTTTGGTAGATTATTTCAAAAAATATTAAATATTTTCCCTTAAAAGTTAATTGAAATTTTAAAGGGCAGGCCCAGTAGAGCCAACAACTGCAGCAGCGCAGCTGTAACAGTAGCTCTTGTTTCTTCTTGTTTTTAATGCCAGTGAACCGCAACGGCTTGCATTTGTGTTTTTTTAAGTAACGCTTCATTTGAGCTTCAAGAAACATCAAATATTGTTTATAATTATTTCAATTCATTTATTCACGACGAAACAACAAGTCAACAAACTTTTGGTAAATGCAATTGAAACTCGTTGTCTCCCCAACTGGATGATGAGTCTCGGAGTGGCTGTGTTGTTGTATGACAGCTGACTGACATAATGTCCGTTGATGATGATCATCGTCTTGGCGGCTGCGTTTAGTTGTGCTTCGCTCGAGTGTCAAGCATTTGAATTGACGATAATGATCGTTGCGGCAGCTGCTGCTCTGAGCTAACCTAATTGCTTTTTACAATATCAATCAAGCGCAGCTCGCCAAGCTTATTGAAAATAATTGTAATTTTGCTGTCTGACAGGCTGAGAAGATTTATGCGCCTGCATTTGATTTTTTCGCCAAACATTTTAATTAAATCGATACGCCGTAGATGACATAATTTTTTCTTAGCCACCCTCGAAGTCCGGCCCACTGACTATAATAAATCTGATTAATGTGCAAATAATTTTCAAACTCGGTCGCCATATTCTCGTATAAGTTCTGGGGCTATTTGAGTTTGATTTATCTATGTATGTTTATTTTCGTGTTGTTTGTGTTTAATTGTTGTCTTTGGAGCTTGTGTCGTACGAATTCAGTTCAATTTCGAGCTGCTACTTATTTTTGTATATTTTTTTCAAGAGCTGGCCGCTTGCTCATTTCCCCAGCTGCCAACACAGGAAGCAGCAGTCCTGCTCAGACAGCCCAGTCATTTTGAGTCGTTAACAGTCTGGCCAAGTCATGATGAAAGGGAAGCAGCAAGCTGCACATTATTAACTTGAACTGCAGCAAATGCTGTGGTGCTGGGGAAAGGAAATAAAAACTTTTTTATGCTTTCCTTGAGGTCATTTATGGATGTGCTTGCTGGTTGTGTGTGTTTGTTTGCGTCAGTTGGCGCCAGCAGGACATGGTTTTCAACCGCAAAGACTTGGACGTCACCTTAATTAAAGACACTCATTTATCATATAAACGCAGACTTTCCCACAATATGTTCGTCTAATCCTTGACAATCGTTGAACTGGCTTGCGAAATAATCTTGACGATAATACCAAAAGCTGCTTTAAGCTAATACAATGGGTTTTATGGACAATTTATATGCATTCGCCTTTGGCATCATTGCATCGTCTTGTCTTCATCCCTGCCATCGATGCACGAAATTACCAATTTCTGGCTATAAAAATCAAACAGAGAACAAGTTGACGCCATTATGCTTTTGTCGAACGTTGCTACACTGAGAGGCAGGAACGGAGGACGAACGGTGAGGGCAGATTTTTTGGCAACAGAAGAGAAGGAAAGATAGAGAAAATTAAAAAGGAAACGTAATTAAAGTACTTACTGAAAAATAGAAGAAATTATGCAAAAGTGACAACACCAGAGATGCAAATCGATTTAAAACAAAAGTGTAAAATGAAAGAAATGAGAAAAGATATAAGAAAATAGAAGGGTGAACGAAAAGAGCAAGAGATATATAGATATAAAATGTAGAAATTATTGAAAATCAGTCGGCCCTGCCACACTTTGATATGTATAATAGCCTAGTTAATCAACAGAGTATTCACTTTAATGTTAGCATGTTAAGATTATGTAAATTATTGAAACTAAGCGGCCCAGCCACACTTTGATATGTTTAACAGCCATTCCTTATGTTAATAAACAGAGTATTAACTTAAATGTAAGCATATTAACATTATGTAAGCAGACAGCATCGAACTCTGCCCTGCCATACTTGGCTCTGTTTAATAGCCATTTCTTATGTTAATTAACAGAGTATTAACATTAAAGTTAGCATATTAACATGAGTAGTAGTAGTAGTAGTTTTTTTTTTTTGGTATAACATGGCTTGGTTTATAAAAAGCAGCTATAACTTAACATATTGAACACATTTTATAAT
The DNA here is from genome assembly GCA_035044985.1 of Lordiphosa fenestrarum. Lineage (NCBI taxonomy): Eukaryota > Metazoa > Arthropoda > Insecta > Diptera > Drosophilidae > Lordiphosa > Lordiphosa fenestrarum. The sequence continues at coordinate 25,241 of JAWNNO010000236.1, read as the reverse complement.
TTCTTAAATTTAAAACAGAAACAATAGAATTTGAATTTAAAAGGAACAATCAGTAACAGAAGGAAAAAAGAAACATTTTGGTTTTTGGCTACTTAAAGATATTCATTTAAGATCGCAAGGCGGTATTTCAGCGCATGTTGTAAAAATGAAGACAGCATCTCCCAGTGTTCTCCGTTCAGCCAGCTTATAACCTCGATTTCCTTTAGGGAAGGTTTGCTGAAGTACAAGCTGCGTAGTTCCCCCAAGATTGGGCAGACCCCGATCAGATGCGCAACATTCTCCGTTACACGTAGGTTGCAGAGAGTGCAGTCGGTGCTGATGGAGCTTACATGCGGTCTATAGTTCAGATTGAGCATTTCACATCGAGTGCGGCATATCATGGATATAGTTTGGATTCCTAAACGATCTTGAAATAAGTTCATATTAACATGATGTAAGCTTCTTTGTCATAGCCTTTATAACTTGGCCCTGTCACACTTTGATCTGTTTAATAGCAGTTTCTTATGTTAATTAGCAGAGTATTAACATTAATGTAAGCATATTAACATGATGTTAGCAGACAGCTTTGAAAAGTATGCAGCGTCTTTTATGGCCTCTATAACACCGCCCTTTACTTTTCTTTTTTCCGCTTCGGAACATCCAACAAACAAGATTTTTCTTTAAAAACTTACACACCCGGTCACCTTCACAAGCTGTTGGCGCCATCTATGAAGTAACTATGAAGAAAATGCTCAAACTTTGCCGTACGGAAACTGTAGGTCCCTTTCTCATGTACGCCAACAAGCAGCACATACGTCAAGAGGTTGACAGGAGCCCGGTTTGACCCTTTTGGGCTGAATAGAGCCAAAAATTATAATTATTATTTCCTAACAGTGCAAAATATGAACTCGATTTTATATTTTTGCGACTGGATCACGTATTTTTTGAGGTCAAGAGTATGTTAGGTATGTATTTTTTGAATCCGAATTTCTAGATCCTACTACTCTACACTTCTCTAGCCTATTAAACACAATTTGTAAACGATTTGATAAGATTACAAAAACAAATCGCTAAAGAAATTTAGAACAAAAGTAAGCAAAACTCAACAAAAGGAACAAATATAAGCTGGGATGCAAACCACTCGAAAATAAGTACTTGTTCGGTTCATTGGTTCACACAATTTCTAGTTTATGGAGCAAACTGAGCCGCGGTTTCGGTTCGGTTCAGTGGTTCACAAAGCCAAATTATTAAATATTATGATTTTTGTAGTAAAGTGACTTTGCGCATACTTTGGATATTGAATTCCTAAAATCCATTTGAATATCTTTAAAGTCCTTAGAAGAATGTCGAAAGTTTATAATGTCGGACTTCCAGGATTCGTCTATAAGTTCCTAGAGGAATGCCCTTCGAAAAGAAAGAATGTCAGCTCATTTGTCAGGCTTGCATCCTTAAATATGAATTTAAACTAGGGGTCGGCAATGTGAGCAGAAAAGTTGCCACTGCCAATTGAGAATATATTCGCTTACATATACAGAAAGCAAGAATGCGAGAGCACTCTTTTGATTTAATATATTGCTCGGCCGCTGACGACGCAAGCAAAATGTAACTTTATTTACTGCAGACTCGTTAATTGGGTTAACAATTCTTATTCCAACTATAAATACCCAGGCCTGACCTTTGTTGCCTGCAGGACCACATTTCAATGATGCCATTTGGCAACCTTAACTTTACATTGACGTTTATTTTTCTTCTTTCAATTTACAAAAACACATTTTATGCGCCCAGTTTTCTTTCTTTCTGCTGTCTACAAAGTTGCCAATTAGGCGAAACTTTTTAATAACAGCAGCTGCAGCAACTCCACTTTCACGCCGCTGTGTTGTGTGTCCATCCCAGCCACTGACCCCGTTCAATTGAGCAATTGTGTCTTGTTTGTTGCTGTTATTTTCATTTTGCGCTCCGTTGAGTCTGTCCAACACCTGTCGGTCAAAATGCGCTCTGAACCTGAAAAACCAATCAATTTTATGACAAAAGCCTGCCCGGGTTCGTTCTTGGCCAAATTTAAATATCAAAAATATTTGCAGAAAACGAGAACGAAGCAACTTTTATTGCCGGCTGGCTATTTATTGCCAAGGCAAGTTGCCGGTTCAGACACCTTCATATTAAATTGTGTCTGCGAAATACCATAAAATCCCCCGCTTAAAGCTGCAGCTTCCCTTACCAGCCCCCTCTCTGTCGGAAGCAGAGATTTTCCCACGCATATAGAAAAAGCTCTTTGAGACTTTTTGCTTTGAATAATACATATAAAGTGCGTCAGAGTTTTGGGGGCATAAATGTCTGCGGCACGCACATTTGCCAAATAACCATTCAAAAAGGTGGAGAGCGAGGTGCAAGCACAAGGTCAAAGCACCCGACAGATGAATAGGCCTCTGCGCACGCCCCCCGCAAGAGGTAGGCAGCAGTTTATTACCATTTTCCCCCAAAATGTCCCTACGCATCATAAACATTAAAATACACAGAAGCCGAAGCCAAAGTCAAGGCGAAGGCCAGGGACACTCACACACACAAGGCTGGCTTCCCACTGCGCCTACGCAAGGGCAATTGCAAGGACAACCAGCCGGCAGGCGGGGAGGCACACACTTCACGGCCATGGCCATTGTCACGGCCATGGCCAAGAGCCAAATGCCGGCCGGCTTGTTGTGTGTGTGTAGGGAGCTTTATTATGACGCCTGCGCCTTCGTCAAATCTGCTCCCGCTAGGCTCCACTCTCTGGCTTTCTCTCTCTTTCTGTCGGGTTTAATGTCCTTTGCAGTCCTTATAGATACTTTGGCTGCATACTTTTAGGTTCGCCGCATGTTTTGAAAGCTGCTTGGGAAAATTGAGAAAGTTTGACTCCATCCACCCCGCCGCCACCAAATCCCCCATGACTAATGTGCCGACTAATGGCGTGCCGCCTGGCGGCGGCTGACTGGCCTAACTTGGCCTATCCTTGTCTATTTTTGTAAAAACTTTGCTATTTTATGGCATATTTTATGGCGTTGAAATTGCTACGTTTAACATGCGTGTTTGTTTGTTTGTTTGTCTGCTGTCTGTGTGATGTGGAAATTCCTCTGAGCTGTTGAAATGTTGTGGCGTGTTTAAGCGTTGAAATGGAATGAAGGATTGCCTGGCCTTGATAATGCAAATGACATTTTAACTACCTTGGCTACGTGGGAGCAAAAGTTTGAAGATGCTTTGAAAATACAAAATTTGTGATGCCTCCTGCTAGGCTATAAAAAGAGGGAGGCCAGGCAGAAAAGTCAAGATGATCAGCCAGTTGGTTGGCAAAGCATTATATTCAAATTTTTGAGCTGGATAAATCTACCTTAGGTAGAAATTTGATCTTCAAATCATCTTTAATATTTTGATTTCGAATGTAGAGTATTCGGAATACTGATAGCTTAGCTTTTATTATTGCAAATTTCAGCTTTATAGCTTAGTAAAAATCCTTTCTCTGGTTAAATTGAGCTCTATGTATGCTCAGCTTGAGAACGAATAATCCTTTGATAATTTGATAATCTTTGATTTTAAATTATAACAATAATCCACTCACTTTTCCCTTCTTTTCATTCGGTTGTGATTTATGATAACCATTTTTGTTTCTTAAATCTGACCCGATATGATCTTGGCTTTAGATGTACAAAAAAAAGAGAAAGTAATCTCTCCCGGTTTTTTTTATTTGTTCATTTTTGTTTTAGCTAAGAACTTGGTTTGTGGTTTCAATTAGAGCTTTACACGTGAGCGCATTTACTTTCACGACACGAAGGATGCACGAAATTAGAATCACTTTCGAAGCGTCACGAATGCTCACGAAGTATAAAAGTTACACACCCAGTCACCTTCACTAGCTATTGGCGCCAGCTTTAAAGTAGCTAGCCATGAAATTCTCTAATTTGTCCGTTCGGATTCGTCATTAAACTGTTGGTCCCTAGACGAGAGAGTAAAAAATTGCTCGGCTTGACCCTTTGGGGTTGCGTAGGGTTCCAGTTATAAGCATTCGTTTCCACACGTTTCCATACATCAATTTATTTTTTTGTTCAATTCGAGTTTATAAACAAAAAGGTTATCATCATAAATGCCTCTAAAAGTATGCCATTTTAATTTCTTTAAATAATTTTCAATTTAAATAAGTAATTGAAAGTCAGTTATGCCTGCGTCATACATAATCCACTCTTTGCATTCACTGAGATTGACGGACTAATTGATGGTATTCAAAATGAGTTAGTAGTCAGAGAATTGTTTTCCTGAATTAGTAATATTATTAAGCATAGCATACTTTAAAGAGCATTTATCATGATAATAGTTGTCTAGATATTATCCTGAAAATATTTGACTTAAAAACATTCCACTTGAACGTCATCAAACTCGTGCGAACCTTTTACTTATGCGGTTTGGGTTTCGGCTCATTATTTTCGTTGGGTGATCGTGAACTAATTATCGGTTCGTTACGGTTGGGATTCGAATACGATTGAAAAGTCGTCACCCGAAATCGCTAGACCACAGAGAGACATGTGTTTTTATTCTTTAGAATAATAAACATAAAAAAAAGAAATACCGTTTAAAACCTAGTCAAAGCGTGATTTTTTTTTGGTGAATTTTGGTTCACACTACAAGCCCGACGTTCACAAAAAACTAAAAACTGACATAAAACTTAAACGCAGCTCGAACATGGTGCCCATAGATATGACATTATAAAATCATAAACAAATATGTTATTTACTGTCGTGCTGTCACGCGTGACGTCGATAGTCGTCTGCGTTGAGATGTCGACTACGCATTTGCAGTATCCAGGGACCTGAGTTCGTATCTGAGAGAAGGAAAGATAATTCAAAAAGAAAACCGTAGACAAAGTAAGGTGTAGGGAGTAGGAGGAAGCCAAAAATTCGAAAAAATTAAACCGTTCGAAAAGTAAGGAGTTATTTTTTTATTTATTCGAATGTTCTAAGAATTTTAGGTCATTTTTGAATTAGCTTTAAGACATAAAGGTCTTAAAGGTTTCGGAATGTTGTGCTCTTAAATGTAGGTGGCTTTTTGTTGTTGTTAATTTTTGCCAGATTTTTTTTTAGTCAAATAATTTATTGTACAGAGTATTAAAACCTGAATTCGCTAAGCAAGGAATCGTCAAATCGACGGCGCAACTGCGCTTCCAACTACTTTTCTTCTTCCCTGGCCAAATGGTCATTGTGGTCATTAGAGGGCATTACTTAATCATCATTTTTCCCCTGTTAAGCATATTGCATTTACTGTTATTTGTTTAAGCTCTTCTCTTGGCATCGTAATCTTTCAATAGGGGGGGAAGAAACTACACACACGCGACAATTTACCACTTCCCTGCCGCCGCTGCCTCCTCCTCTGCTGGCTCTTTGTCTGAGCTGGCAATGATTAATGTCAAGTTTTTTCTCGTTTCTTTTCTGGTTTTTTCTTTCGCTGGTTGCAATTTTGTGTTTGACTTTTCATCTGTTTAATGTTTGTCTTTGCCGTTGTCTGCATTTTAATTTTATTTAATATTTCGTTTTCGTTTTTGAGTCATATAAAAATTAAAAGCTTTGAGTGAGAGAGTCATTTAATTGCCTGTGTACTGAAGGAAAGTGAGAGTTTTTAATATTCACCCCACCAACCCTTCCCCAGTCTCGTTTTCATTTTTTTTTTTGCGATGATTAATGATTTTCATGTTGTCAGGATGAATGCTTTTTTTTTTTGCGGTTTAAACACGAAAAATGTAAATGATTTTTCACACACCAAAAAAAATATAAAAAAATGAAAAGCTAGACAATGATATTTCTCGCCCTCCTTTGACAGTTTCTTTGAAATTAATGAACAACGGGGGATTAGTTTAATATATATTTTTAATGTCATTTATTTCTACTAAAAGTTGGGGTTCATTATGATAATAACTTTTGGTTTTTTAATGATTTCGTCAAACATTCAAATAATGACCATTTGAGAGACCTGCAGCTACAATTAATCATCTGCATTTCCATGCAATTTAAATGCTTTACTTACACCTCAACAATTTTGTCGTTTAGTATCCTTGAGCAATGATTTCCACTTTGATGCATTCATTTCTTACCTTTACTCTAAGATGTCACCGCAGCACAGAGCAAATGCAACCAACCATCCATCATGAATGCATAAAATAAGCAAAGGCGTTAGACTGTAAACTATAAGATACTCTCCCTTTGCGTAGACAACAAAACAAGGCTTTTGAATGACTGCAAAATTATTTGCACGTATTGCCCTTTGGCATTTGCTTTGTGCCTGACGCTTTGCTGAGTTGAGTATTTGTGTGTGTTTGCCGTGAAGCTTTTATCCTGGCATCTGGCAAACACAGCTACTCGACAGTCACTTAAATTGCCATTTCAACAGCTCATTTCGCATGCCGCCACGAGGATATACCCAGGCGTTCCTTTTCTTGTGGCCGCCATCGTTTTTTTGGGTTCGTTGTCTGCTCACACGTGCAAGTCGAACGAAGGTGGTTCAACTGGCATTCATCATACGCACTGTTGTTGAATTTTTGTACTCCGTTCCGTAGTTACAGCCAGAAAGAAGCATCTTCTCGACCCCATAAAGTAAATATATTCTTGATCAGCGTCAGCAGCCGAGTCGATAGAACCATGTCCGTCTGTCTGTCCGTATGAATGCACAGATCTCAGAGATGGTAGGAGAAAGAGGTTTGAAGTGTATGGGACAAAAACTTCTTAAAAAAAAGTTTATTTTCAATTTTGGCCACGCCCCCTGCTGCCCCAGCAATTTGGAAAAAACCTCAGATCTTCCACAGTTTTCAAGATAAATGGTTCCTACCTTCTGATTTATCGATCCGCCAAAGGAATGGTGAAGATCGGATAAGCGGTTGTCGAGATATGATCAAAAGACTGTACGCTGCTGCAGCGCAGTAGCAGCGCTGCTTTTAGCTGCTACTGCAGCATTAAAATGTATGCTAAGCGTAGAATATGATGGTACAGAGTATGTTCACTGACTTTCTTTCATTTTTGAATGCTTTCTCAGTTGTCAGTGGCAAACTCTCTGCTCACATTGCCTACCTCTGGTTAAGAAACTTTAAAGCTTCAATATTTCCTTTGCTCTCTAGGGGATGTCCATTTAGCCTTCAAGTCTAAGTGACTGCCTAAAATTGAAGCATTCAGCTGCTGAACATGTAAAAAGGTAAAATTTATATTTTCTTTCCTGTTATGCCCAAGCAAGCAGACAGACAGACCGACCAAGAAGGCGGACAAGTTCAAGTCTTGCCACATGCTGTTCTTGCTTTTGTTGTTGTTACCTCTTGTTATCTTGGGCTACAATTTAGTGGCACTTCCTTGCGCATCGACGCCGGTCACAACAACAGCAGAACCTCATCAACAGCAACAACAACAACTTCGATAGGTTCATTGCTCGTTAAGTTATTGTCGACCTGACCAAAGTGTCTGAAGGGGGCCGACCAGGAGTAGACATAGACATTTTGTGTGCATAAGAAATTTGTAGCTGTCACTGCTTTCACTTTTTCTAAAAATAATAAGAAAACTTCAATCCGATTTACGAACCTAATTAGAGTTCTGTTAACTCTTGGCAATTACATTTACTTACCCATCCAATTAGCCAAAAATGCCAGCCATTTAGACTAAGCCACCCGCAAAAAAGTATACAAGAAAAACCAAATCAATTTTTATTTAATATGCCAAAGCTTAACTTGCAAATCAATTTCAATTTCTATACGAACTCCCAACCCCGCCCCCTCCGAAAAGAATGTCTGTGACATATGAAACGCGAATTTAGCTGGGAATTGTTCTGCTCTCCAGGCACGTAGTGTGGCTCTCCACTTGACTTGGCTGTGGGGCCAAATAGTTCAATAATAAATGTGCTGCCTTGTCGAGGATTATTGTTTCAAGTTGACTTCCACTCGAGTCTGTCGCTTATAAATTGCACCTGTGCATGACGGGCATTGCATGATGGGGCAGCAAATTAATTAAAGTTTCTTTGCTGCAGCGCACTTTAAGCACAAAGAACGATAAACTCAAAAAGGACCACTATTTTTTGTACGACACAACAGCAGGAAGTTGGTGTGTTTCCGATTGCTTGTTAGATAGTCGAGAGGGGCTCATACCCAGTCATGCATTTTTCAACTTTAGTATGTGTGTTTTTTGCTAGGGCAAATTTAATGGCAAACTTTTTATTTGCACCTCATAAAATTGGTAAATTGCGCCGTGTTGTATGCAGCAAAAAATGTGTCTGGCACAAATGTGATATTTATGACGCCCGCTTGTGGAGTCCAGACAATGGTTAGCCAGGTGCCAGGGGGCAAAAAAAGGGACTTCCGAGTTTAATGCTTTGGTTATGTGGATGGCATAAACTTTCACTAACAGCTAGGGGTAGTGCCTACAGAAAACTGACTGACCTTTGGTGGCCTCTCTTGGTTGGTGCATATTTGTAGTTAAAATTGTATTTAATTTTAATTAATATTAATTTCTTTGGTTTTTCTGAACTTTTGCCTTATTCAATTGATATTAATTTCATGTGTTTTTCTTCTCTTCTCCTTCATTCCAGGTATGTTGATGTTGCATTTGGTATATGACATTGAATTATGTATGGGTAAGTTAGTCCGTCTAGGAAGTTTCTTTATGGTAAACATCTCAAGCCTTATTAAGAAAGGGCAAAGCTGCCAAAATCGCAACTTAAACAAAGGTTTAGTTGAAAGTTGGATCTTAATTACAGAAATCTAAACCACAGCCTAGAACATGGTGGGATAAGGACTACAGGGAAAATTTTTAAAGAAAACATAATAATGTGAAGAAATTACAGAAATTTACATTCTGCACATACCTTCAATAATGCCCTAAAAAGCACAAGTATGCTGGAAAAAGCATCAGTACTGATTTTGCTGAAATTGCTGAAACAGAAGCACCACAACAGAGGCACTTAACACCAAAATTTAACTTATAGACTCCTCTTCCCCCACTAACCTTCAAACCACTAAACCTAATCACCTTCATGTCAGGGTTACAAAAAGATTTTGGTAACTCCGGTACGCGGGTTTGAACCCAAATGTTCCAATGGTTAAGGTTCGGAAGTAAGAGGTTTTAGGTCCAACCTTGGTTCAGCCACGGATTTATACAATTGACCTTTAATCGACACAAACTGTATGGGAATTGTATCGATTTTGGTTTAATTTCGTGCTCTTCAAATATTACTGAAAAATATTACCAAAGTTTTGTGAATCATTCAATTAGCTTTCTAATCAATGATTTTAAAAAACAGTGCCTTATATGGGGAGTTATAAACATTTGTAAAAAATTGTTAGTTAAACTTTTCTGCCGATTGTAGGACTCGGTCAACCAAAACCATCAGAATAACAGATAAAGTAGCTAAACATTAGATAAAAGTTTATCATGTTTCTAATTTTTGTTGAAACGTACCGATGTCTTACATTCAGAATATAGTAGAAATTCTGAGTTCCGCAAATTGATCATATTTGCGTGTTGCAATTGAAGCAAAGCAAAGGCTTGTCATATTCCTCTCAGCGTGGCACATGTAAGTTGTTGCGACACCGGTGCATTCAACATAAACCAAGTAAAATCGGACTTATAAATATAATATAATAATACTTAATAGTTAAAAGTACTAAAAATACTTAAACCACCAGGCTCAGCAACAAGTGAGCGTGATTTTTCTGTTGTTAACAGACTATGAAAAATGCTTTAAGTTTTGTTTCATTATTTTTATTTATTTTTATCGTGATCATATTTTCGTGTTGCAATTGAAGTAAAGCGTAGGCTTGTCATATCCCTCTCAGCGTGGCATATGTGAGTTGTTGCGACACCGGTGCATTCAACATAAACCAAGGAAAATCGAACTTCTAAAAATAATATAAAAATACTTAATAATTAATAATACAAAAAATACTTTATCCACCAAGTTCAGCAACAAGTCAACGTAATTTTTCTGTGGCTAAGGGGTCTTTAAATCGTGCATGAATCTTGAGTGACGCCAAATGCTCCAATAATTATGTGCTCCAATCGAGCGAATAGAGATTTTTTACCTTGTAAAACGTTCGATAGGTGAATAATTCAAAGATTTAATTATTAAACAATAAAATTTTAATCAAAAATGAGGTTCGGCTTGGTTTCAGATTGGTTATCTTAGATATGGCTTAGTTAATGGTCCAATCGAGAGTTCAAAATAGCCCGAACTGGTTCAGTTCTCAGCGATTCGATTCTGAACTGGCTTCCATCCATATTTTTGGTTATAAACGTTATGCTATACTCGAAGAGTCTGTCCATTGTTTGGGCAACATAATGTTATCATGAAAATGCAAGTAGGAGAAGAAGGAAATATTACCACTTCTTCGGGATACTTCCGATTTCAGGAAAAAGTGATTTGAACCTCCCGAAAACAACTTAGCCAGAAGTCCTAGAGAATGGTCGCTCTTTTCCCTTAATCATTGAAAGATTGTTAAGTTAACTCAGCTACGGATGATGACTTCGACATAGCTATACAGACAACCTGCTCTACTCGTTATAAAAGGCGCCTTTAGCGCATACAAAATCATTTGCTTATCGACTTTTCATTAATTCCCGAAACTTCATTGTCTGTTGTTGCAGGTGAACAACTGTACGTGTCCGTTCCGCTCAAACTCTTCACAGATCTTCCTCTTTCTCTCTTTCTTCTCAAGCCAACATTGTGCCATCAATTGGGGAAAACATCATTGCACATCCACCTTTCCTTGTGCATATATTCCCTGGAAAACTTCTTCTGTCACACGTACCGAACATTGAAAATTTTTATAGACAAAATTGTGTCACTCACTCGCTTTCTATCTTTGGCAGAGTCCATGCGAAATGGTTTTTGCAGAATGTAATTTCCTGCTGAGCGTTTTATTTACAACGCATAAATGCGCTTAATAAACACGTTGCAAGTTTTTGCCTCGAAAAACACACACAAAAATGGAGTTGTAAAAAGTCCGAAATAGTTCCGAGCAAAAGTTCCGCTGCGTTAAGTTGCATCTAGTAAAGTAGAGAAAAGTACAACACAAAAACTTTATTAGTTGTTGGCAGCTGCTCTTCCTGGCGTTGCTCATACGACGCATTGACTGACTGCTCGCTGCTCCTGGCGAGAGAAAGGGGGTTTATGGCCACACATTTTTATTAGCAACCCAACAATGGCTAAATTTGTGTTTTTTATTAGTGTGCTTGCACACTTTTTATTGCCCCCAGCATTCGCATTTGGATTCGCACTCGCTTGAGGTGGCAACTGAAAGGTGAACAAACTGCTTTTCATTGTTCCACAAAAACTGTTGTATATTACAGCCCTGTGATCCATTGCTGTCTATGTGCGTCTCAATTTGTTGTTTGTTGGATTATCTGCGGTGAGTCTGTTATGAGAATGTCACATCAATTTGGTTGCGCAACGACGCACATCCTTTCATTCGGCCTGTCAATCTCGATGATGATGAAGACTTGAACTGCGCAATTTCCAACTGCGCAGGTTTGGCTGGCTTTTCCCTTTTGACAGGCATTTTATAAAGTCAGCTGGCCGAACAAAAGATTTGTTACAATAATAAGAATCAAGCCCAAAGTCCTTTACGTTTACTTAACCCTTTTGTGTGGAAGTGGAAATGAACCTAACAAGCAGGTAAAATGTACAGGAAGAAAACCAGAAACTTAAACTTAAATGTAAAATCTGAAATGGCACTAGAGTGCTCTGCCCCAAACAGGGGTGGTTGCACACCAAGACCAATTTTATGAGAAGCAACCCTTTGGGCAACCATCCCAAGCACCAGTTGCAGTTGCAATTGTCTGCGTTGGTTCCTCTAATTTGTTACATTTCATTTGCTCTTACTTTTGTGTTTGGCTAATTTATGCACTTATATAGTTGCTGTAATTGCACATCCTGGACGCATGTCCTTGTGCATGGCACAAAATGCAAATAGATTTTGCAGTCCTCGTGGCAATTATTTGCATAAGCCGCACTTCAGTTCCAGACGAAACGTCGCTCTGGGATTAGCTAGCTGTGATGACCAGCAGCAGCAGCCACGAGTTCTCCCATTCGCCTGAATGCATTTTTGGGTCTTTGGCAATTTAAATAAATTGTTGGCAGCAACAAAAAAAATAAAAATTATGAATTTAAATTGCCACTAATAAATCGCAGCGCACTCAGTGAAAACGTCCTCGTTCCGTTTCCTTTCTTTCCACCAGCAAATGCCTTGTCGTCTCGCTGGTATCCTTTCTGGCTGCTGGGAGATTGAAAGCAGTTGATAAAGTGCATTTTGTGCTTTTGATGCAAATGACAACATTTCAACTTTGCTTTTGCCGTCAAGAAATTGTGAGCAGTAAAAATAAGCAAAAATGACTTCTTCCCTTGGCAAATTGAATTTTAAAAATAAAGAAGCCACCGTCAACTCCCATATTTGTAATTAGAAACTTTTGCTGCCTGATAAATGTGTATTATGTTTAAGCTTAAGCAAAATTTATGCGCCAATTATGCAGTTTTTGTGCAGTTAAAACAATTTATGGTCCCAGCAAAAAGGATACGATTTCAATTAATTTTAAGCCCATTTATGTTCCATCTACCTTTTTTCACATTAAACGGGATTTCTACTTTTTGGGGGTGGTTGTAACAAAAAAAAAAAAGGGTTGTGGCCTCCTTTTTGGCTGTAAATATGCTCATAATTTGTATTTATGATATTTTATTTTGAGCATTAAAATTGGATTATGGCTCAACTCAGCTGCAGGCTACACTAGACAAATTGTTGGAGTGGAAATAAAACTGAACAAGGGACACTCAAGTAATCAGTCGTTCTGTGTATCAAATTAAGCAACATAAAATAAAAAACGAGGAAATTTTGAAATCGGCAAAAAAAAAATAATAGGGAAAAGAATATTTATTTTATAAGCTGATTGTATAATGTAATATTTTAAGTATTATTAATGCTGAATAATCATCTTAAATGGGCTTGAATGGTTATAAAAATGCAGATTTTCTATTCGTAAAATGGGATCTGTGATGCGACTTGTGTCCGAATTTGTCACACACGCCAAATTAATTTACAAATAGGTTTGTCGGAGCTTCGAAAGTTTGCATTGAATTTGGCTTAGTATTCAGAAATTTGTGTTTTCCACAACCTTTGCCATTGTACAATAAATCATTATTAGTTTACTTATTTTTATACGATTCGATATTAAAATTGTTTTGCAAACATCAAAGCAACTTTACGTACTCAAACAAGCAACACAAATTTGATATTGTTTGTTCTTACATTTGCCTTGTAAGAACAAACTCGGCAAATGCGATATTAGTTTGCAAGAATGTGTTCAGACAGCATGCAAATTTGTCAAAAATTTGACTGTGTTTGACATAAGGGTTTGGCTGCAAATTCATTTGGCGTACAGGCACAAGTCAAACTAATTTTGACAAATTTTCGTCATTTTCGACAAACTACTACTGTGGGCAAAAAGTAAGGTTAATTTGTTTGTAAAAATGCAAAATCTTTATTTATTCTTCTAAATCAATTTCATCCCCTTTAAAGTAATCCCCTCCCTTATACACTTATGCCAACGTTTTTTCCTCGAAACATGCCAAATAGTCCCTTTTCGGTATAGCCATCAGCGCGTTCTTCGATTTTGCTTTTATCTCCTCAATCGACTCGAAACGCTATTTGGGAATAGCCAGAAGTCACACGGAGCCAAATCAGGCGAATACGGTGGTTGCGGAACGATATGCGTCGAATTTTTGATGACTTTTTTGAAAAAAATTGGGAGCTTTCGGTACCAAACGAGATTTGACTTTTCGTAGGCCCAAATGGTCTTTCAAAATGGTTTTCACAGATCCTTCTGATATTCCGATCATATCAGTAAGGTCTCTAACAGTCAACCGACGATTTTTGCGCACTAATTCCTCCACTTCATTGACGTGTTGGTCATCTGTTGACGTCGATGGTCGTCCGGAGCTCTCCAAGTCATCCACACGATCTCGACCCTCTTTGAAGTCTTTGTACCACTTATAAACATTTTTTTTGTGACATGGTAGAATCACCAAAGGCCTTCCGCAACATCCTCAACGTTTTCCCAGCCGAAATTTCATTCCGCAAACAAAATTTGATGGCACTTCTCTGCTCAGACATTGTAAAAATCGAAAAATGCACTCTTGGTCGTTTGGAAAACACAAGCGTAAATTTATTTCTGATAATGACATTCACATGCAATTTGGCACAGATGTCATCAACAGTCCTGCCAACTCAAGAAAAAAACGAGAGCGTAAGTTAAAGTCGGCCCTGCCCGACTTCGAAATACCCGTTACTCAGCTCAGCTCGGATAAGTATGCAACATTTTTTTAACTCGGCCATTTATTATCCGATCCTTTTGAAAATTAGATTGTAGATTGTAGATTGTAGATGTTAGATTGTAGATATTGGCCACATAGACTACACTGCAAAATCTGAGCTCGATATCTTAAAAATTGTAGGAGATATTCAATATTTTTTATTGCGGGGGCGGGAGGGGGCGTGGCCTAAATTTGAAACAAACTTGATCTGCCTACAGACAATACTAGCTTACGTATAAAATTTGGTTGCTCTAGCTCTTCTAGTCTCTGAGATCTAGGTGTTCATACAGACGGACGGACGGACAGACGGACACGGCTATATCGACTCGGCTGTTGATGCTGATGAAGAATATATATACTTTATGATATCGGAGATGCTTCCTTCTGCCTGTTACATACATTTGCACGACTTTAGTATACCCTTTTTGCTCTACGAGTAACGGGTATAAAAACCTGCCCGAATTGTTAGGCCCGCGAAGTTTAAATTGACCCTTTCACCTTACTTTTTGCTCACAGTAGTAATTTGCCCGTGTGAACATAGCAAGCTTAGACAAACCAGATTTTTGTATGCCAGCTAACTGGCAGTCTGTTCAGACTAAGTAAAATACATGGAAAATATTGACAGATATAGCAGAACTAACTTTAAAAGGTTGAAAAGAAAAATCGTCAATTATTTAAAAACTTTAATTTGACTGATTTGTGTAATTTTCTATCCAAAACGGAACGGAAAGCTGAGAAACATTCCAAACAGGCGAACAATCGACGACAACAAATTGTTAATCACTTTGCATCCCAGGGAGCTTGCAAGAGATAAACAAGTTGAGCGACAACCTAGGTTGATTTTTAACTTATTAATGATGGTCAGACATGGACAAGTGTGTGCTAGGACATACAAGGTATTAAGTTCTTTTCGAGGCTGCAAAGTTTAATACATCAAAAAGATATGTGGGTTCTTTAGTGATTATAATTTGGTATTCGAAGGCTAATCCATAATTTTTAAACCGAGTTTAAAAATGCAATTACAGTATGACGTTATTTAGTCGATGGGCTTACGGTCGTTAATATACCTGGCAATGGAATTAAAATCCAAGCAAGCCAGCTAAAAATCTGCAGAAACGCTGATCCAGGCGAACAATCGACGCCTTCTATTTGCTCTAAACACTATTTTCCAGAGAGCAGCTGAGACAGCCATGAAAGCAGAAGCTCGAAGACGGAAAGAACGGCCAAGCGCCCAAAAATAGGTTGAACAAATCAAACTAACTAATCAGAAATATGTAAAATACTCTTATAAATTTTCATTAGAGTTTGCATACTTCCATTTTATAAACGTCTACTCGAGAAGGGTAAACAGAAAGTGTAGATTGAATGAAGCACATAATCGTCAAATTGCTCAATTTCCAAATCTTGTTTTGTATACCTAAACTCTCGAAGACAGCAAACCTACTTGAATTTGCCTTTTCAGTAATTCAAGGGATTGCTAACGACAAAGAAACAGATGCAACTTTGTCTGAGTTTAGTAAGGCTTTCTACTGAATTTGAAATTGTGGCTTCTTGATTGAATTTCATTTTATCTCCAGTCTACAACTCAGAGGCAATGAGGCAACTCTCAAGTAACAGCAAAATACATCTACCAACAATGTTCAATCCAATATCGTAATTCAACTACAAATCATATGGCAAAACGATGTTTCGCTTAATTCACAATATTTTCTACCTGCCAGCGGAATGCCAAGTGCGAATATGTCGTCTTAAATTTCAACAAACTGCCTGGCCATTATAATCTTCTCCTTTCAAGCCAGAGGCAACATGAAAAAAAACAAAAAAGCAAACCTACCGAAAAATAAAATATCTTTAACCGAACCAAAAGAAGCCGCCACCGCTGCGCACAACTTTTGTCTTCTTACCTGAATCGGAACGACCATTGTTCGAACGATCGATACGATGCGTATTCTCTCGCCTCCTTGAAGAGGGTCTCATTCAGATGCGTTGACATTGCGGCTGCGCATTGTTGAAATCTCGGCTTACCCCTCCAAGAATTGAACCACACCACATTGCCTGCTTATCAGATTACATAATGTGACATAATTAATTTTGAAATTTATCAGAAAGAAAGGTTCTGGTTTTGGGCTACTGTGCTGTGCGGCTGCTTTCTTATTACTTGAATAAAAACCAGTTGTACCTATTTTGTCGGGGCACCTTTAATCAAATTGGGGTCATCATTTGGGTACGTGTAAATGAATTTTCCAGCTAATTTCCAGCTAGTTATGCCCGCTATCAAAACTAAGAAAATCAACTCCAACTAAATTCCCAGTACACATCTTTTACATTTTTATCTTTTAAGTTATAAATCAAGCAATTGCCCAGGCACATATGTCTTTGTCTTTCAGTTTCAGCAGCATATGTACAATTTTCTGTAATAATTTGTGTCTTTCTTTCGTATTTATCACAGAAATTGTATCGTCTGCTTTGGCGAGACGACAATGAGACATTAACCCAAAAAAAATAAAATAAAGACACAAACAGAAACCAGACCAAAAGCAAAGTGCAAAAGAAAATTGCTGTAGAGGTGGTATATTGCGTGTTTCTAGAGCATTAAGGAAATGCAGTACTCTAGACGTCAAAACAAAACAAATTTTGCATGCAAATTTTAATAGATATCTTTTGTTGTTATTCCAACAACAATTTGCATAAAAATCATTGAGACAAATATTATATCCAAATTGCGTCATGAAACTTAGAGTGACTTAACTGATTTCGTTACGTGTTGTAGTTTGTATACTCTTTTGAGTGTGAAATAACCATTATACTTTTCATTCTAAACTCTATACTCGCTTGGTTCAGCTTCGATATATTGAGCAATATTGGTTCAAATAACCAAATCCATATCAAATGGCCCATTTTTATTTCCAGACGGATGGCGTTCCGCCGATTGGTCTAATTTTGCACTTTCATAGCTCATTCAGTTGAAGCTAAAAACAGTTGAGAATCGCAACTTCAAAAGAGAAAAGACTAAGTTCTACACAGTTTCTCTTTTGTGCAGCGCTTCTCTGAGAGTCTTCCCAAGGACTCGCGATTTTTGATCTTTACACCCTTTACAACTAGGAAACAATTTCAAACATTATCTTTCAGAGTAAAAAAAGTCTTGATATGACCCTTTTATTTATGATAATGATCGGTCGCCATCAAATAGATAGATAAACTTCCTTTTAAAACCAATGAATCAGAAATGATTTCATATAGAAAGCACAAAATGATAATAATTTATTGTTGTTTTATCAACAAATCTTCGTAAGTGCCAAGACCTTTTTTTTTTTTTAATATTTATTTAACTGATTAAAGTTTGTGCAAACCCAACTTGAGTATGTAAGCCAATCTCAACTTAAGTAGAGTAAAGTTGTTTCAAGGATTTTGAAGCTGGCCATGAAATCCCATAAAATATTTTGTTAGCAATAAAAATGCAAGTAAATGGCAAAGTGGAAAAAATTCGATAAGGCTTGTTGTGAGACTCTTGAAGGTTGTTGTTGTTGTTGCTATTTTTCGCTGTGAATGCAAATGGCAAAACATAATTTCCATTAGTTTTTCATCTCATATGTACAGGACGTGACTTATGTGGCATAATTTGCTTGGGTGTGGGATCGAAAAACAAAACCATAAACCTTGTCTGGGGCACATAAAAACAACTGTCCGGGAAATACAATTACTTCGTTTCGGATTTTATGCACTTTTTTCATATTGTTTTGTTTTTGCAATTGCGTTTTCATTTTACTGAAAAAATGTTGTTTTGCACTTAGGTAAAATACAATAACAATAATAATTTCTACAAGTATGACGACCGCTTGACTAGACGACTACGCTGTTGCACCCCACAGCCTCAATTTTCTAATGTAAGAACCTTGGGAAAGTCATCCGTTTTCTTAATAGTGTCGTAAAAGTGTCTTAGAATAATTGTCGTTGCAATTATTATTGTTATTGTTAATAATAATATGTGGTGCCCCACATCGTTAAACAATTGCCTGCCTGCACACACTATATTGTTGCAAATGTTTGTGCCTATGCGTGTGGAAGTTCATCGTACCCATTCAATGCTGTCAATGGTTCGCTTTAAAAAGGTGGCTGGTTAGAGGGGCAAAGATTTGGAAAATTCCATCCAAGTGCAACGCATCCACAATTGTCTGTTGTTCAGTAATTTAAGAGAGGATTTTGTTTGAACAATGCGTCAGCAGCAAAGTCGATTTATCCGTTGTAATTATTTAATTAAACTTAAACCGATGACTTAATTACAATTCACTTGATTGATTTATGAAGTGATGTAAGTATAATTTATTAACTGTTTTGATATCAGTAAAAATAACAAAACAATGGGGAGTATTGATGGTGTTTTTGCCACATTAATAATATAAAATGGCCTGTTCTGTTGTTGTCGCAGCCGTAGTAGATATTTACCAAGCATTCAACGTTATGTTTTTGTTGCTCAGCGACCTTCATTCAAGTGTTACTCGGCAGCAAAACCTGGGAAGTCTCGAACTGTTTGTCTTGAGGCGCTCAGTGAATCTGCTCACAAGTTGCCCCCAAGGAAATGGCTGGCAAACTGTGTCATAAAAAGCTACAAAATCACCAATTTTATAATACTGCAGCTTATATTAATGTTCACTTTAGAATGGATGCTCAGGGTGATAACCATTATTATAAAACCCTTGCAAAGGGTATTCTAATTTTGCCCAGAAGCTTGCAACGCATAGAAATATTCATTTCCGACCCCATAAACTATATATTATATATTCTTGATTATGGTGACGAGCTGAGTCGATTGAGCTTTGTCCGTCCGTCTGTCCGTCTAGTCTCCCAGTTTTAAAGCTATGGAGCTGAAATGTCTTTACCGACCTTATCGGATGACTATATCTTATAGCTCCCATAGGAACAATCGGTCGGAGAACTAGTTTTAGTAAGAAAAACTTTTTTCTTTTCAATGGAAACATCTCCAAACTTTGTAATCGTAGGTTTTCTATGTTTTTTTACAATTCTACCAAGTTTTATTAAAAACGTTCAAGTCTGAAAAACATTCTTTTTTGTTTTTAATGATAGCATCCTGCAATATTTTATTTGTTCGTTTTACATGCTTTTACATAGTTCTACAATTTTTTGTCCAAATCGAACGAACGATCGGTCGAAAAATGGGAAAAAGAGTATTTTTTGAAAATATTTAAGCGAGCACTTGCAAGGGTATAAAAACTACGGCTTGACACTTGACTTTCCAAAAAGATTGCCAAAGTGGAGATGGCATCAAACATTTTCAAACTATCTTAGTATCTTTGAACCAGAGCTGTAAACTTCAATTACCATTAGCCATACCATTTCTCAGATAATTAAAATCCATTAAAGATAAAGATTTTGTAGTACTCGTAATTGTAACTTGCA
Organism: Lordiphosa fenestrarum; assembly: GCA_035044985.1. Classification (NCBI taxonomy): domain Eukaryota; kingdom Metazoa; phylum Arthropoda; class Insecta; order Diptera; family Drosophilidae; genus Lordiphosa; species Lordiphosa fenestrarum. The sequence goes on along the minus strand of JAWNNO010000236.1, from coordinate 5,501 downwards.
ACTACGATTATAAGTGATAATTAGAATATGTAATTACTTTTACAATTACTTTTACAATTTTACCTGTAAAGGGGGTTTATTGAGTATTTATGCTGCAAATGTTGAGTTATTCATTTGTTTCTACACAAAGGAGAAAAAAACGAGAACATTGGACGTAATTTAAGCAAAAACTAATCATGAACACTCCAAGACCTTTTTTCTGAAAACTCAAAATCTTGATGTGAATTGATATGTTCCGTTTTTGAGAACTTTTAAATTAACAAAAAAAATGTCCAGGGTCTATGTATAATTCCACTTCCAATTGCAGGTCCAACTCATATCTTACACCTACAATTACATGAAAAATTCAAGTTTTCAAGCACAATTAATTCAAGTAATTGTAAAGTAATTACCATTTGAAATAATAATTCAATCTACAATTACGATGACTGAACAATCTAGATTATTGTAATAAAAAGTAATCAAATACGGCAAGTAATGATTACATTACAGCTCTGCTGTCGACCAGTACCCGATAAGTAATTGGTCCGCGAACCGAAACTTACACACTTCGGGGGGTTCAAACACCCGCACATTGGTTGGTCTTGTATACAGTTGAAGGCCAAAAATACTTTCAGAAGAGATGTGATTGTGGTTCTTTGCTCAAAGTTTTGTAAAAGTCTTATAAGTAGTAAACACTACTTAAAACTTAACTAAACAAGAAAGAAAGTCGGTCAAGCCCGACTATAACATACTCTGTACCAAGAAAATTGTCTTTTGATCATAACTCGAAAACCGCTCATCCGATCTTCTTCATTCCTTCGGCGGATCGATAAGTTATTCTAATAACTAAATATGTCCAGAAGGAACAAGCCGTCTATCTTCAAAACTGTGGGAGATATGACGTTTTTTCTAAATTGCGGGGGCGGGAGGGGGCGTGGCTGAAATTGAAAATAAACTTGATCTGCCTGCAGACATAAGAAGCATATGTCCCATACATGTCAAACCTCTATCTCTTACCATCTCTGAGATCTGTGCGTTCATACGGACAGACAGACAGACGGACAGACGGACATGGCTATATCGACTCGGCTGTTGATGCTGATCAAGAATATATATACTTTATGATATCGGAGATGCTTCCTTCTGCCTGTTACATACATTTGCACGACTTTAGTATACCCTTTTTACTCTACGAGTAACGGGTATAAAAATGTAGTTTGCGTTTTTGGTAGACCAAAGTTTGAAATCAGTGTGGGGTCAAAGTGGTCCCAAAGGGTTTAAAGTCAGCCATGGACAATGCTAGTTTACAAATAGCACAATCAAAGCACTTGAGCTCGTTCAATCGCTTAGAAGTTAAAACACTATTAAAAACTTTAAAGCGCTAACTAAACAACCAACTAATTACAATCAAGAAGTAAACGAGCAACTGAACAAATCTGAGCAATGTTAGTAAAACTCCATGAACATAAATTGTAAGCCACTTCAGTCCTCTAAACATCAATGGCATTTCACATTCAGCAGTAGAGCAATGTATGCCAATTTGTATACACAATTTACATATGTACATATGTAGCTCTCCTTAACCAAATTTGTATATATTTGTTGCATTTACAGTTCGCGTGTGCCCGATTTTTTCCATTGGCAATCATTTCAATCACGCACTTAAAAACGATGCCAAACATCCGTTGTGCCAAAAATGTGTTAAACAACATACAAAAAAAAAAAATAGAAAAACTAAAACAATACAAATTAATATCTGTACAGAATAACGGAGGGGGGTGGGGGGCACACAATTTAACATTTAACATTAAAAGTCGCCTAATTGCCAATTGAGGCGGCATGTTTGTTACACACAACAACAGAAAAAGCCAACAAGTGCAACTATCGGCAAGTCGACATCAAAAGCAACTACAATGCAATTAGTCAAATTTGCGATATTTTTTTTCGATTAGCCAACTCTCTCAGCGTATGGCCAAGAGCGCGCTGCGCTGCGATGCGACGACGCCAACGTCTTTTGCATTGAGGCCGTCGCGTCGCTTTGAGTGCAATGCACGACGCTTGCTGCAAAACTAAAAACGGCAAGCGAAATGCAAACAGAATAGAGAGAGAGACAGAGAGAGAGCCAACTGTTGTCGTTGTAAAACAAAATGAAATTGTTACGCGCATTACGTAGCAGCAGCAGCAGCAACAGCAGCAGCGCTCCGTCTGATAATAGCAAAACCAGCAACAGCAACAACAACGACAAAAAAGTTGACAGTGTCTGCCCAATGGCAAAAACTGTGCGATAGGTCGGCATTTTGCTACGTTTTTTTTTTGTGTTTTGTTCCAACTGCTAATTGTTTGCGCTAGCTGCAATTTGCATGTGTCGCCGCCGCGAAGTTTATTGACCGCTCAGCGTGGGCAGCAGTAGCAGCTGAGTTGATGACTGAGGCAGCAAACAAAACGTTGAGCACGCCCAACTATTTATAGATAAGAAAATGTGGCAAGAGTGCCAAGAAAATTGTAGAAAAAAACCTAAATACAACACATCCATATGTGCATATAGATTGTTGCGCAAGCAAAGCAAGACACAGGGAAAAAAAATACTGCAACAATTGTGGGCGATCTACATACACATATATGTGTCTAAGCAAATCCCATTCAGATAAATTCTAACTATCGAACTATCTATTGCATCAAATTTCATACTGAGCATACACTTTAGCCCCTGGCTCTGGCATTAGTTCTTGCAACAGCTGAATTTTGAACAGTTTTATAAAGAGATCATTATGTATAATCATCCTGGTGGATAAGAACAGCTAAGAATGGTATACCTCAGCAACAATATTCTGCTCGGTATGCTCTCTCCGCATCCGGTAAGAGCATTAAGTTAACAGAGCATTTTTGTCGTTGCCATATGCTACAATCTTCTCAATGGAGACACCATTCAAATATTTAAACGTTTAGTAAAAATTTGTTAATTCTTTAAATATGAAATGGCAAACCTTACTGAGCATTTTTGGCATTGCCTCTTGTTTCGATCTACTCAATGGAGACAACATTCAAAAATTTAGGTCTCTAATTGAACGTTTAATAAATTTGTGACTTCTTTTGAATGTGAAATGGCAAACCTTACAGAGCATTTTATTCGCCGCCATATGCTACAATCTACGCAATGGTGACAACAAGCACGGGCGACCAAAATCTCCAACTAAACGTTTAAGAAATTTGTTACTTCTTTAAATGTGAAGTGGCAAACCTTACTGAGCATTTTTGCCATTGTCACATGTAATGATCTACTTAATAGAGACAACAATCAAAAAATTGAATATCTTTAATTAAGCGCTAAATAAGTTTGTGACATCACTAAATGTAAAATGTCAAACCTTACCGCAGCATTTTTGCCTTTGTCACATGGAACGATCCACTCTATAAAGGCAATAATCAAAAAATAAGATCTCCTTTGAAACGTTTAATTTGTTACTTGATTAAATATGAAATGGCAAACCTTACTGAGCATTTTTGTCACTGCACCATGTAAAGATCTACACAATGGAGACAATAACCAAAAACTAAGCTTTCTTGAAATTTTGGTACTCTCGACTCTTTAAAATGTTAAATGGTAAACCTTACAGAGCATTTTTGGCGTTGCCACCTGTAACAATCAACTCAATAAAGACGAAAATCAAAACATTAGATCGCTTATTACACGTTTAATAAATTTGTTACTTCTTTAAATGTGAAATGGCACACCTTACTGAGCAATTTTGGCGTTGCCACATTTTACAATCTAGTCAACGGAGGCAACAACCGAAAAACTCGATCTCTAATTCAACTTTCAATAAATTTCTGAATTCTTTAACTAATCCCAGTCAAAATGTAGCAACTTCAATTTGTTTTTCTCTCGGTGTATGGCCAATTGGTGTTGTTGTTTTTGTTTTTTCCCAGCTTGGCAACACAAGTAGTGGGATGCACGCACAAGCGAGAAGCAGAAGATGTTGCTAAGAGGCTGCTTGGTTGACCGGATGTTGCGCATTTTAGTTGCTGCTGCCGCCGCTGCTGTTGTTGTTGCTGCCATTGTTACTGCAATCATAGCGCAAATGAAGCAAATATTTGCTGTTAACAACTTAATGCGCTTGTCGCCAGCAATGTCTCGCCCCTTTCGTTCTTCCCCTTCACTTGCTGATTATGCGCCTCAATCAACAGCAAACAGAAATGGCAACAACACCGCTTGCACTTCATAATTTTTGCTATCTTGAGCTTCGCTTTTTATTTCACTTTTAATGCAATTAACTTGGCACTTGTCGTCTCAGTCGGTCCCCAGACAACGCCGTCTTGGTTGTCGATTGTCGTCAACCTGTCCCCTCCCACAGTCAACCCCCCTACCGGCCAGAAAGATATGCCAAGCAAGTGGTTGGCTGGTTGGTTGCCTTAGTTAGTTTGCTTTATGACCAGCGCTAATGCTGTTTTTATCTGTTTTTCTTGGCCAAGATTTATTTTATTGTTATTGGAAATGCCGCTAAGCAAACACACGAGTGTTGAAAGTTTCAATAAAAGTTACACATGAAGAACTGGACCAGTTTCTGGCCCCTGCAAACTAGTGTTTGTCTTCTGATTAATACGCCATTAAACTGTGATTAATGTTGTTTACTTTCGCACAAAGTTATTAGCTAAATGTGTTAATTATGAGTGTCGATTAGTGTGACGGCAAAAGAAAAAGAAAAAGAACTTACATCAAGAAATGGATGAGTATAACCAGAATTCAAAGCACACACATGACATCAATTATCTCCGATCAACCCCATACATACATACATAAATCAAACACTCGTCCTTCATATTTTGCATTCGCCATTTTTGTGTTGTCGTTTCACATTTTCATCAAGTTTTCACACCAAACATTTAAATACAAAAATCAATTAAAAAATGTTTGCCAATGAGACGAGATATTTTCATGGTAATGACCGCATGGCGACAACCGCAAAACGGGGTGTCCATGGCAAAAATGCATAAATAACAAACGCAAACAGAGCCCAGAGTCAAACAGTCAAACAGACAGACATACACAGACAAAACAAACAAAACAAACGAGACACCGCACAAGAGAAGAACAAACTTAACGAATTGCCAATGCATAAAAATTATTTTAATTACCGTTTTTAGACACCAAAGCGAAGAAGATTAGCAATCATTTTACCTGCTTACTTCATGCTTCCGTAAGGAATTGGTAGGGAAAAGGTTAAAAATAAAATTGAATTTGCCAAAACGAAATACTTCTGAGATTGATTTTTTCAGTAAATAATTTCATCGTTGCATATGTCTGGTTTTCCACTCAACTTTACACGAAACTAAGATGTAAGCTGTATGAAAAATTAACTAACTATGACTAACAAAAGTACACAGAGTGTATTCCATAAAGTATAAAGTATATATATTCTTGATCAGCATCAACAGCCGACATGTCCGTCAGTCCGTTCATATAAAAGCACAGAGTTGGTAAAAGTTATAGCTTTGACATGTACGGGAGAATAACTTCATAT